>JAKJMR010000964.1:28983-74095 GCA_024449315.1 Daboia siamensis | reverse complement strand
GGACAACAGTATAGGAGAATAACAGAATTGGAAGGGACCTTGGAGGGCTTCTAGTCCAGCCCCCTGCTCAAGCAGGATACCCTATACCATTTTAGATAGGTGCCTGTCCAGTCTCTCCTTGAAAACCTCCAGGGATGGAGCGCCCACGACTTCTGGTGGCAGGCTGTTCCACTGGTTAATTCTTCTATTATCAGGGAATTTCTCCTTAGTTCCAGGTTGAATTTCTCCTTGGTTAGTTTCCATCCGTTGCTTCTCGTCCTGCCTTCGGATGCTTTGGAGAATAGCTCTCTCTCTCTCTCTCTCTCTCTCTCACACACACACACACACACACATACACACACACACACACTTCTTTGTGGCAGCCCCTGAGATGCTGTAATACCACTATCATGATTTCAATATAATTAGTCCCTGGAATTCAGGTGGCCGCCAACTCTCCCCTCCCCCCAGTTCAAAGGCTCCCCTCTGTTTGATGTGGGGCATCTGAAGCCATTAAGTGCTGCAAGGAAAATGCCTTGCGGGGCCATAAGGCAAAAAATAAAGTTATTCTAAACAGATGTGCTTTACTCCCTTTGAATTTTTCTTCACGTACTGGGTTCTCCTTGAGTCTGACTTAAAAGAAAGCAAAATCAGCCCACAACATCATCTTTAGAATGGAATAGAATAGAGTAGCATATAGAATATAGTAGAGTAGATTAGAGTACGGAGTAGAGTAGAGTAGAATAGAATAGAATAGAATAAGAAATAAATAATGGAACAGTATAGGAATAGAAATAATGAATAGAGTAGAGTAGAATAGAAATAAATAATGGAACAGAACAGAACAGAACAGAACAGAATAGAATAGAATAGAATAGAATAGAATAGAATAATGGAATGGAGGAATAAAATAGAATAGGATAGAATAGAATAGAATATAGAATAGAATATAAAGTAGAATATAGAATAGAATAGAATAGAATAGAATAGAATAGAATAGAATAGAATAGAATAGAATAGAATTGGAAGGGACCTTAGAGGTCTTCTAGTCAAACCCCCTGCTCAAGAAGGACAATCAATACCATTTCAAGGAAGGAATCCCCAGGTCCAGAGAGCACCCAAGACCCCTCATTTCAACCCTGAGCTACCAATATTTTCCTTCATTGATTCCAGTTTTGGCAAAGGGCGCCCTCAGCCACCCTGTTCGGGAGATGGCCAATGCCAACACAGCCTTGGGGAGTGTCCAGCAGTGCCATGCCGTGCCAACCCACGACAGTGGACCTGGCTGCAAGCGGCACACCTTTTACACGCACACACCACCCCCCCACTCCCGAGACCAAATAAGAAGAAAGAGGTTGCTGGATTGAAGCTCCAGGCTGCCAGGATGGGGCACTGGAAAAGCCTGCAGCCGGAGGGCAGCCGGGCTCCCGGGCATGCCTGCTCAGGATGCCCTCCCTGCGTCGTCCTTGGCCTGCTTGGCAAGGTGAGGGTTTAGTGCTTCCCGGCCACAGCCGGTTCCCTCCTCCGCCCAGCAGGGTGCTGGGTGCAAAGCTGGCCGAAGGCGGCGCGGAAGGATTATTGCACAAAAGACGGCCATTGCCCCGGGAGGCGTGGAGCCCCAATTGATTTCCTCCCCGGGGCAGGGGTGGGTCCCGTAATCGCCTCATCACTTTAAAATATTAACGCTGCCTTCCTCTGTGGGCTTCCCAATTACCCTAATTGAAGGCAAATTGGCTAAAGGAGAGCCGAGGAGGTATCAAGCGGCTTTAACTCGCTCAAATGACAGTTTTAAACTCAGCTAAACCTATTAGACACCCAGGCTCAGAACACTTAAGAGACACTGTCTCAGCTTACTCGGGTCTGTGTGTGTGTGTGTGTGTGTGTGTGTGTGTGTGTGTGTAGAGAAGGGATTGGGGGGAGAGGAAGGCACCCAAAGCAAAGCCAGGGGCTGGGCTGTCTGTCCCGGGTGGGCTGGGGTGGGCAGTTATGTGATGAATCCTTTGCTTGGCTGAAGGGCCCGCTTGCTGATTAAGAGCAGTTACAATTGGCACTGGGCGAGTGTGTGATTGCGCGCCTGTGTGTGTGTGTGTTTTTAAACGCCCCCAATGAGCCACAGAGGTCTATATCGGAAGGACCCCCCGGGAGACAGGATGAAGGGCTGCAATCGAGGCAGAAGAGAAGGTTCGTAACTCAGGGTTCAACTGTGGGGTCTCTGAGCTGGGCGGCTTCCTGGCAGACGTTTCTTGACCCAACTAGGTAACGTCATCAGTGCTGGAAAGCGGTGTAGCTTGCTCTCCTTTGATATATGTCTATAAAATGAGAGCAATTAAAATACACATAAAAGCACTGATGATTTACCTAATTTGGTAATCTCTTCTTAAAAACCCTCAACACCGGAGGAGAAATTGGACAACCAGTTGTCTGAAATGGCACAGAGGCCTCTCGCCTGAGCAGAGGTTTGGACTAGAAAACTTCCAAAATAAGATAACTTTTATTGTCTTTTTTTTTTTTTTTAACCGTGGACACACTGGCACACACTAAAAACGAAGTTCTGTTGCCTGCTCTCAAAAGCGTGCAGATCCATAACACGCATATAACATGCTCTATACAACCTAAGTATAAACCTACATCCTTACATATAAATACATATAAATACTAACCACTCTCCGTTTTGCACACATAGCGGAAAGAGGAAGCTTGAGAATTCACAAGGTTGAGTGAATTCAATGCAACTGAGTCTGAATGTCCTGCTTCGGATTCCACCAAACCCCTCATCCCAGAAGGTAACAAGGAAAACAGGTTGTGAGGAGCATCTGTGGCATCCCAGACAATCCTGCAGATCTCTTCCAAATCTGTTATTCTATTACCCTAGACCATTCCAGACAAACGGCTGTCCAGTCTCTTCTTAAAAACCTCCAGTGATGGAGCACCCACAACTTCTGGAGTCAGGTAGTTCCACTGGTTAAATGTTCTCACTGTCAGGAAATTTCTCCTTAGTTCCAGGTTGCTCCTCTCCTTGATCAGTTTCCATACGTTGCTTCTTGTCCTGCCTTCAGGGGCTTGGGAAAATAAGTTGACCCCTCCCTCTTCTTTGGGGCAGCCCCTCAAATACTGGAACATTGCTATCATGTTCGTCCCCCCCCCATCCTTCTCTTAATTAGAAGACTAAAAAGGTAAAGGTCAAGGTCAAGGTTCCCCCGCACATGCGTGCTAGTCGTGTCCGACTCTAGGGGCCGGTGCTCATCTCCGTTTCAAAACCGAAGAGCCAGCGCTTGTCCGAGGACATCTCCGTGGTCACGTGGCCGGTATGACTGGACGCCAAAGGCGCACGGAACGCTGTTACCTTCCCACCGGAGCGGTCCCTATTTTTCTACTTGCATTTTTACGTGCTTTCGAACTGCTAGGTGGGCAGACTAGATGTACCCAATTCCAGCAATCGTTCCTTGTATGTTTTAGCCTCCAGTCCCCTGATCATCTTTGTTGCTCTTCTCTGCACTCTTTCTAGAGCCTCAGCCTCTTGTTTTGTATCGTGTTGATCGAACTGGATGCAACATTCCAAGTGTGGCCCAACTGAGAAGATGGACGGGATCAGTGATGGGATTGAAATAGGTGAACAACCGGTTCTCCGTGTGGATGCCGCTTCTGGAAGACCATTCTGGGCCTGGGCAACAAAAAAATAGCTACCGGTTCTGCTGAAGTGGTGCGAACCAGCTGAATCCCACCACTGGCTGGGATGTGTTCTCTCTTGTGGCATCCCCAAGGAGGGTGCAAATAGTCCTCAGCTTACAACTTAGGGATGACATGATACCGTAGCAGTGTTCCATTAGCTCAGGGGCTGCCCCAAAGAAGAGGGAGTCAAGCTATCCTCCAAAGCGCCTGAAAGCAGGACAAGAAGCAACGGATGGAAACTAGTCAAGGAGAGAAGCAACCTAGAACTAAGGAGAAACTTCCTGACAGTGAGGACAATTAACCAGTGGAACAGCTTGCCACCAGAAGTTGTGGGTCCTTCGACACTGGAAGTTTTTAAGAAGAGGCCGGACATTCATGATTCGCTTAACAACTGCTATGACAGTCAGCTTTCATGTCGTTCCTTGTGGTTTGGGCCTACCGATTCTGGCCCTGTGGGCCAGAGACAAGCCCAGTCCCTCTTTGGGGTGACTCCCCCCTCCCCTTCAGATGTGCCTAGACTGCTCCCAGGAGTCCTTCGTGGTCTCTGAGCTTGGCTGTTGCCTCGCAGACATTTTCATACTGGCTAGTAGCCTCATTGAGGTGAGCAAGGTCGGCTTTTGTGCAGAAAGCCGATGGAAGTTTGTTCACACGCCCGTTTCTCCCATTTATAGGCTTTTGTTTGTATCACACCTTTATCATTTTTGTACATAACTCAAGGCGGTGAATATGTCCAACACAGCTTTCTCCTATTTTCCTCACAACAACCCTGGGAGGTGGGCTGGGCAGAGCGAGAGTGCCACTGGCCCAAAGCCACCCAGCCATCTTTCATGGCTAAGGCGGGACTAGGACTTGCCGTCTCCTGGTGATTGGCCCAAACTCACCCAACTGACTTTCATGCCTAAGGTGGGACTAGAACTCACCGTCTCCTGGTGATTGGCCCAAAGTCACCTAGCTGGTTTGCATGCCTAAGGCGGCACTAGAACTCACCATCTCCTGGTGATTGGCCCAGTCACCTACCTGGCTATCATGCCTAAGGTGGGACTAGAACTCACCGTCTCCTGGTTTCTAGCCTGATCACTAGACCAAACTGGTGCCAAACTGTGGTACCGAAGAACTATTATTTGCACCACAGACTGAGATATGGTCCATATGCTGAGGATACCCAGATGTATATCTCACCCCATGGTGGGTTAAGCAATGCCGTGACCTCCCTCTCCGTGCAGGGGGCTGGCATGACTGAGAGGCTCTGGAATTTTTAGGGTTCTTTGGCCTGTGGAGAATTGCCACCTTTGGCCTTGGATGGGGTGTCCCTGGCCCAAATAGACCCTGTGCGCAATCTGGGGTTTCTCCTGGACTCATGACTCGAGTCGTGGCCGGGAAAGCCATTGCGCAACTGTGGCAGTTATGCCGTTTCCTGGACCAACAATCCCTCCTCATGGTCACTCACGCCCAAGTCACCTCCCGTCTTGACTATTGCAACACGCTCTACATGGGGCTGCCCTTGAAAAGCATCTGGAAGCTCTGGTTGGTGCAAAATGCAGTGGCCCGCATGGTTTTATAACAACAACAATAACAATAAAGTTGGAAGAGACCTTAGAGGTCATCTAGTCCAACCCCCTGCTCAGGCAGGAAACCCTATACTATTTCAGGCAAATGGCTGTCCAGTCTCTTCTTAAAAACTTCCAGTGTTGGAGCATTCACCACTTCTGGAGGCAGGTCCACTGGCTAATTTCTCTGTCAGAAATTTCCTCCTTAGTTCCAGGTTGAATTTCTCCTTGGTTAGTTTCCATCCGTTGCTTCTCGTCCTGCCTTCAGGCGCTTTGGAGAATAGCTTGACTCCCTCTTCTTTGGGGCAGCCCCTGAGATACTGGAACACTGCTACACTGTCCTCCCTCGTCCTTCTCTTCATGAAACTAGACAGACCCAATTCCAGCAAATGTTTTATCCTCCAGTCCCCTGATCATCTTTGTTGCTCTTCTCTGCGCTCTTTCTAGACAGTCTCAACCTCTTTTTTACATCCTGGTGACCAAAACTGGATGCAGGATTGCAGGTGTGGCCTCACCAAGGCACAAATGGCTGACATGAGTGTGTATTGTTGCCAGTGTGGGGTGATTAGTATTATTTTTATCATTTTTATTTCATGTTGTGTCTTTATTTCCTGTAAGCCACCTTGAGTCTCCTGTGAACAAGTAGGTGGCCACATAATTTTTCCAAATAAATAACTGTCCCCTTTCCCTTTTTTTTTAAAAAAAATCTTGAACTGTCCGCCTTTCCTAGCTATGAAGGCAGAACAAGCAGTCAACTTAGGAGAATCGTTGAGCCCAGATTCACAGTCACGAGCCGTGGTGGTCATTAAGCAGGGGTTTATCAAACTTTTTTTGCAATAGTTGTTAAAGCAAACACTGTGGTTGTGAATTGAACCCATTTCTCCCCCCCCAAAAAAAGGGGGGTTGTTGTTGTTGTTTTTGCTGGATACCAAAAATAAATGCCAGAAGTTAGCAAAAAATTGTTACGATGGGATGCTACAACAGTGTAAATGTGAGTTACTTGACAAACTACATAACTGTCTCTCTCTCTCCCTCTCTCCCTGGAACTTCGAAATCAGGGCATAAATAGCTCTCATTAAGTTTGAATGGTTGCTAAACAAGCAGTCATTAAGTGAGGACAATCTGTGTTGTCCCTGTATTTTCCTTAGTCTTTAAGCACTGGAAATTTTGTTCCTTTTCTCTAGGGCTTAATGCCCCTTTTATAATAATAATTGGTTACTGGTGAGGTTCTGGGTAGAACTGAGTGTGCTAGATAGTCTCTTATAAAGCGGGGGTCCCCAACCCCTGGGCCATGGACCGGTACCAGGCTGCAGCATGCCAGCAAGCGATCTGCACAAACAAGCAAAGCCCCATCTGTGGGATGCAGGCAGCACACAAAACCACGCACTCTCCCGTCCGTGGAAAAACCTCTCTCCACAGAACCGGTCCCTGGTGCCCAAAAGGTTGGGGACCCCTCTGTTATAAAGCCCTTCACGGGCGTGGGGCTGATCGTCTGAATAATGGCCCATTTCCTGTCGCGTAAGATCAGACAAAGTGGGCTTGCTCAGGGCCCTGCACCTTGAGCAGCATCTTCTGAAGGTGTCCCGGAAATCAGCCTTCTCAGTTGTGGTTCTTGTGTTCTGGAACTGAGCCACTCACCCCGGCCCTGATGATGTTACCTAAGTGGGTCATGAAATGTCTGGAAGAAAACAGACAGTTAGAGCAATTAATCAGTGGAACAACCTGCCTCCAGAAGTTGTGAGTGCTCCACCAACTCTTTAAGAAGAGACGGGACAGCTGTTTGTCTGAGATTGTATAGGGTTTCCTGCCTGAGCAGGGGATTGGAATAGATGACCTCCAAGGTCCCATTCTATTCTATTCTGATCTGTTGTATTCTGTTGTTCTATTCTGTTCTGTTCTACACTCTACTCTATTCTATTCTATTCTATTCCATGTTCTGTTCTGTTCTGGTTCCATTCCATTCCACTCCACTCCACTCCACTCTTCCATTCCATTTCTACAACTGTTTAGCCACTGTTCAAGGTTATAACGGCATCATTATATTATTATTATTACAACAGTCAGTCTCAGAGAGCACCAAGGTCCCCACTGTCCTCCTCCTCCTCTCCACAAACCCCATTCCCTTCTAGCACTGATGATGTTACCTAGTTTGGTAATGAAACATCTGCAAGGAAGTAACCAAGTTCAGAGAGCACCAAGGACCCCATTATCATTCTCCTCCTCCTCATCTCCACAAACCCCCCTCCCTCCCTTCTAGCATTGATGATGCTCCCTAGTTGGGTCATGCAAGGTCTGCAAGAAAGCCACCCAGTTCAGAGAGCACCAAGGACCCCACAGCCCCCCTCCTCCCCCTCTCCATAAACCCCACTCCCTGACATTACCTAGTTGGGTCATGAAAAGACTGCAAAACAACCAAGCTCAGAGATCACCATTGACCGCACAGTCCACCCCCTCCTCTCTCCGCTCCACAATCCCCCCCACCCCCTTCCTAGCATTGGTGATGAAACGTGTGCAAGGAAACCACCAAGCTCAGAGAGCACCAGGGTCCCTTGACCCTTGTCTTTTGAAATGTGCCTTCATCTGCTCTTTTTCCCCAAGGGACCAAGACTGTTTGGGGTGTGACTCTGACTCGATTTGAGTGATGTGGCTCAGTTTATGGTGCATGTTCATGGGTTTAACCTTCTGTGGTTGTGAGCCACCCAGAATCGTGGCTGGCCTCAGAAACCTAAATTACAAACGAACCACGAACTAGGAGGTAACTACGACGTGAGGAGGTGGCACCATTCTGACTTTGGAAACTATCTCCATGTGCTAAATCCAGTTGGTCCCTAACTAACACCTGGCAGCTTGTAGTAACTCGCCCCCTGCTGGGCACACAGATACCTGCATTTGGGGAAATCCTCCCCATCTCTTTGGAACTGTGGGCAAATCTTTGCAAGTGGTACCACAACAACTTTGGCCGCTCTGCCTTCATTCGAAAGTCAGTTCTTTTATGCACAAACGCGCAGCTCTGATTCTGGCTAGCTGCTTTTTCAAAAGGAGACGCAACGTGGCAGATAGAAACTCCACTCTTCCGCTCCCACTCGGCGGCCCTCCTTCTCAAATCTTACAGCCTAGTTTAAATGTGTTCAAACCAGCTTAGCCTGCTGGAAACAGGAGATCCAGAGAGATTAGCCGTGGCAAAAATAGGGAGGCATTAAGCATCTGAGCTGCCATCCACAGGCCTGGTAGGGTGGCTACAAGCATGTCAAGGAGAGGTCTCAAGTTCTTCTAAAAAAGGCCGAGGCTGGAGGTGGAGCACGGAAGATCCTCACACTCTCCACTCCATTCTTTCACTTCGAATCACATGGGCAGGATTGAAACTGAGTCAGTTTCCGACTTCTCTTTCCTAGCCGCAGGGCAAAGAGAAGCGGGCAGGGGAGAACTGCCAAACATGTATTTGAAAGGAATAGATGTGAGGCTGCAGTTTCATTCTCCGAGCTTGTGGGTTGGTTTCCAAACGTTTCGTTACCAGGCTAGGTAACATCTTCAGCGGAGTTGAGGGGGGGGTCAGTGTTGGTGTTTATAAGGGCTTCAGATGTGGACGTGTTGAGTGAGGGTCTTGTGATGGGAATAGATGTTGCTCTGCTCTCGCTTTGCACAAGGTCTACATACCACATGGTGGCCCCGAGCCGAAACCTGGCCTTGGTTTAGCTCAGCTGAAGGCAACTCGCCCCAGATTATTCCGTGAACGGAGGTGAACTACATTGGGACCATGTATGAACCTAGCAGGTTTAACGATTCTGGTTTAATGAAAAAGATTAAAGGGTGACAGGATAGCAGTCCCCCAATATCTAAGGGGCTGCCACAAAGAAGGGAAGGGGGAACAACGTATTCTCCAAAGGCAGGACAAGAAGCAACGGATTGAAACAAATCAAGGAGAGAAACAATCTGGAACTAAGGAGGAATTTCTTAATGGTGAGAACAATTAACCGGTGGAACGGCTTGCCTTCAGAAGTTGCGGGTGCTCCAGCAATTTGTCTGGAATGGCAGAGGGTCTCCTGCTTGAGCAGGGGGCTGGACTAGAAGACCTCCAAGGTCCCTCCCAACTGTTATTCTATTTTTTATGCTCTATGAAAAAGGTTGTTGTTGCTAAGTCATGTCTACCTATTTATGACCCCATTGACCAGGGGACACCAGGCCGCCGTATCCTCCTCAATCTCCCTGATTTTGCCCAAATTCATCTCCACTGTGTCGATGATGCTATCTACGCATCTCCTCCTCTGCCATCCCCTTCTCCTTTGGCCTTCCTTCTTTCCCAACATCGGGGCCTTTTTCCAAAGAGTGCTCCCTTCTCACTTGGTGGCCAAAGGATTTGGAGCATCAGATTCAGTTATCCTCCTTCCAAAGACCAGAATTGATTTCCTTTAGAATCTAGTGGCAAAGGTAGTAAAGCATTAAAAGGAAAAAAGATGGAAAAGAGCTAAATCCACCCCAAGTGGAATTCTTGGAGCTTCAAACCTGAGAAAGTGTTCTAGTAAAATGACTCAATTGGAATAGAATAGAGCTGGGAGGGACCTTGGAGATCTTTTAAATAATAATAAAGTTGGAAGGGATCTTGGGGGTCATCTAGCCCAACCCCCTGCTCAGGCAGGTAGCCCTCTACCATTTCAGACAAATGGCTGTCCAGTCTCTTCTTAAAAACTTCCAGTGTTGGAGCATTCACAGCTTCTGGAGGCAGGTTGTTCCACTGGTTAATTGTTCCAACTGTCAGGAAGTTTCTCCTTAATTCTAGGTTGCTTCTCTCCTTGACTAGTTTCCATCCGTTGCTTCTTGTCCTGCCTTCAGGAGTTTTGGAGAATAGCTTGACTGCCTCTTCTTTGGGGCAGCCCCTGAGATACTGGAACGCTGCTATCATGTCTCCCCTGGTCCTTCCCTTCATTAAACTACACATACCCAATTCCAGCAACCATTCCCTGTATGTTTTAGCCTCCAGTCCCCTAATCATCTTTGTTGCTCTTCTCTGCACTCTTTCTAGAGTCTCAACATCTTTTTTACATCGTGGTGACCAAAACTGGATGCCGTATTCCAAGTGTGGCCTTACCAGGCCTTGTAAAGTGGTATTAACACTTCACACCATCTTTATTCTGTCCCTCCGTTGATGGACCCTAGCACTGTGCTCGCTTTTTCAGCAGCTGCAGCACACGGCTGGCTCCTATTTAAGTGATTGTCCACTAGGACTCCAAGATCCCTCTCATAGTTGCTACTATTGAGCAAGGTACCCCCTATACTATGCCTATGCATTTGGTTTTTCTTGCCTAAACGTAGAACCTTACTTTCTTCACCACTGAACTTCATTTTTAGATAGTGCCCAGTGTTTGTCCAGATCCTCCTGTATCTTAAGCCTGTAACTTCTGGAGTGTTGGCTATTCCTGGCAGCTTGGTGTCGTCTGCAATTTTGATGAGTTCCCCATCTGTCCCCTTGCCCAAATCATTGATGGAAGATGTTGAAGAGCACTTTATCAAGTAGTAGGTTGTGATCTACTTTATCAAATGCCTTGCTGAAGTCCAAGTAAATTGTATCAACAGCATTCCTCTGGTCCACTATTTGTCACTTATTCAAAGAATGCAGTAAGATTTGTCTGGCATGATCTGTTTTTGACAAACAGGTCCAGCCCCCTGCTCAAGCAGGAGATCCTATACTATTTCAGAAAAGTGCCTGTCCAGTCTCTTCTTAAAAAGCTCCCATGATGGAGCACCCACGTCTGGTGGCAAGCTGTTCCACTGGTTAATTGTCCTCACTGTTAGGAAGTTTCTCCTTAATTCCAGGCTGTATTCCTCCTTGATTAGTTTCCATCTGTTGCTTCTTGTCTTGCCTTCAGGAGCTTTAGAATAGAATAGAGCGTGAAGGGACCTTGGGGTCTTCTAATCCAGCCCCCTGCTCAAGCAGGAGATCCTATACTATTCCAGAAAAGTGCCTGTCCAGTCTCTTCTTAAAAAGCTCCCATGATGGAGCACCCACGTCTGGTGGTAAGCTGTTCCACTGGTTAATTGTTCTGTTAGCAAGTTTCTCCTTAATTCCAGGTTGCTTCTCTCAACCCATCGTTTCTCATCTCGCCTTCTGGTGCTTTGGGGAATAATTTGACCCCCCTCTTCTTTGGGGCAGCCCCTCAAGTACTGGAATACTGCTATCATGTCTCCCCTTTAGGAATTAGGAAGGCCTCCAGACGCCTTACTCTGCTCTGCCACATCTTTTGGTTCAAGAACTCATTACCTAAACACTTAGTGTGGAATCCCTCAAGAGTTGAATGCTGTTTTGTTTGTGTAGGACCAAAAAGGCTAATTATTTCCAAGTTCTGTACCTTCTCCAGCTAAAGGGAGCATTATGGAGGAAGCCCTGGGAATCTGTATTCCTTCCCCATTGAAGACGCCAGCAGCATGAGAATTGAAGCACTTTTCTGTCTGGTATGGTTGAGGAACAAGAAAATGACTTTGCTCATTGTCTGTTGAGTTATAAAACTTTTATTAACACAGACCAATCTATCATTTGCAGGGATGCTGAGATCCTGAACCTGGATTGGCCTGGCCAGCGTTCTATACTTTTTAGGCTTGAGCAGCTACATGAATAATTTGGAAATATATGCTGCTGAGCAGCATCAAAAATGGACTATATACATCAAAACTCTTGTTATGACCTTTAGCTGTGAAATGGTGCATCACAGGGCAACAATTTTTGAACCAAGGGACCGCAGATGGGCTAACTTACAGAATGAGTTCAAAATCCAGGACTCCTGACTGAATGAAATTTGGGGAAGCTGTAGTTGCTTCAATGCTACTGGCTGCTGCACTCACAGGATCTTCATTTTCAATGTTCTGTGACAGTTTCCCAGCCAATCTTGCAATCCCTTGCTCTCTCCAGCCACTACCTGCTTGCTGATGCTTCTTGCCAGATTCCCACAAGGAAACCTAATGAGGAAGCCAGAAGGAAGTTGTTCCCATTGCTTTTTTCCTGCCCTTGGTGATTTTGTTTCTCTTTTTAGGTAAGGAATTATCTCTGGAAACAATGAGTCAATGGAGCTTGGTCCATCTAGCAATTAAATAAACTGCAACTGCCTGATTAATCAGGATGTATCATTCTCAAGGATGTGAACAATACTTTTTCCTTCTGTTCAATTGTTTCTGATTCAGAGATTGCTTGGACAAGTCCCTGCAGATTTCTTGGCAAGATTTTTCAGAAGTGGTTTGCCATTGTTTCCTTCCTAGGGCTGAGAGATGGTGACTGGTCCAAGGTCCTCCAGCTGGCTTTATGCCTTAAGGCAATACTAGAACTTACTATAACCCAGTTTATTTATTTATTTGGATTTATATACCGCCCCTCTCCGAAGGGACTCGGGGCGGTGTACAGGGCAATTAAAACACTATAAACAACACATAATGTATAAAAATTAAAATGAGATTAAATCAAATAGCCCTAAACAATAATCACATACTAAAATTTAAAATTTTTAAAATTTAAGATCTAAAATCCCAGTTCCTGTCCAGGCCGGCAAGTTCAAATAGCTAAATTTTCAGGTTGCGGCAAAACGAGCGAAGGTCGGGAGCCATCCGGAGCTCAACCGGAAGCTGATTCCAGAGGGCAGGCGCGCCCAGAGAATGCTCTCCCCCTGGGGGCCGCCAGTCGACATTCCTTGACTGACAGCACCATGAGGAGGCCCTCTCTGTGGGAGCGCACAGGGCGATGGGAAGTTAATGCCGGCAAAAGGTGCTCCCGTAAATAACCTTGAATCTCACCCGGAAGACAACTGGAAGCCAATGCAGCTCGCGGAGGTGTTACATGGGAGTATCGGGAGACCCCCATCACAACTCACGCGGCCGCATTCTGCACCAGCTGGAGCCTCCGAGTGGTATTCAAGGGCAACCCCATGTAGAGAGCGTTGCAGTAGTCTATCCGAGAGGTCACGAGCGCATGAGTGACTGTGCGTAGGGCATCCTGGTCCAAATAGGGCCGCAACTGGCGCACCAGGCAAACCTGGACAAAAGCCCCCGGGGTCACAGCTCCTATATGATCTTCAAAATTGAGCTGTAAATCAAGGAGGATGCCCAAGTTGCGAGCCCTATCTACGGGGGGTAACACCTCACCCCCTATAGATAAAGATGGAATAGAATGGACAACCCGAGATGCCGGTACACACAGCCACTCGGTCTTGTCGGGATTTAGACGAAGCCTGTTCCTCCCCATCCAGACCCTTAGTTTAAAGCCTAATGCCATCACCACAACACCAAACTGGCCCTCTGGACATTACTTGTGGCTTATTCCATGGGGAAATTGTCAATGCCTTCTGAGACAGAGGTGTGTTTCACCACACTGCTAATATTCCTGGACTTTTAATGGGCTTCAGTGCCATCAATGGAGATATCACTTCGACCATCCAGCAGGATTGAGCCTTGGAGACACTGTTCTGTGGCAGTCCTGGTCCTTCCTGACGGACCAGATTCAGAATGTGGTTGGTGTTTGGGGAGCACCACCTAGGCTAGCGTTCCTCAATATTCGCAAAGTACTTAAAGTAATTGTGGAGTCGATTAAGAATTCTGGGTTGATTTGTCCTATTGTTTTCTTGGTTGTCACTGGTTTTCTCAAACACCAAAGTTCAAAAGTGCCAATGCTGTCTTGCCCACTTCTTCAAAATCCAACTTTGGATTCCACAGAGGGTCATGGAATCCAGGAAAAGCATTACTCAACGGGGCAATTCAACTATGAATGTATCCCAGTGCTGACAACTGCGGAAGAGAAGAAAAGAGTGCTGAAATGTTTTAATCAATTACCCCATTAGCTTATTTATAAAATTTATTGGTCACCCATCTTACTGCAGGATAAAGGAAGAAGAGAGAAATAGAAAAAGGAAATAAATAAATAAAATAAATAAACCTTTATTGTCAAAGTACAACATGTGTACATTGAGATTAGCTGAGCCTCCCCCTATGCT
Organism: Daboia siamensis; assembly: GCA_024449315.1. Classification (NCBI taxonomy): domain Eukaryota; kingdom Metazoa; phylum Chordata; class Lepidosauria; order Squamata; family Viperidae; genus Daboia; species Daboia siamensis. The sequence continues at coordinate 59,937 of JAKJMR010000964.1, read as the reverse complement.
CCCTCCCCCCAACACAGTGACAAACCCTCCATCCTACCACCCATGTGAGCCAACTACACATACATACACACACACAAACACACACACACAAATACGTTAATACAAGCAAATGTTACAGTCTAATGCAGTGGTTCTCAACCTTTCTAAAGCCGCGACCCCTTAATACAGTTCCTCATGATGTAGTGACCCCCTACCAGTAAGTAATTTTCGTTGAAATGTCATAACTGTAATTTTGCTACTGTAATTAATTATAATATAAATATCTGATATACAGGATGTATTTTGCATAATGACTAATCACAAAGACAAAATGTAGTTATATATTATGAAATATTTATTGCTAATTACAAATAAATGAAATATTGTCTTGAAGCATGGCGTAACATGGATAACAGGTTTAATATAACAGTAAACTATATTGCTACACTTTGCAACAGTATGCATAAAAAGCCAAGTCTGCGCGACCCCAGGGAAAGGGTTGATCGACCCCCAAAGGGGTCGCGACCCCCAGGTTGAGAACCTCTGGGACTCTAATACCTCATTAACTTGAATTCTAAAAATTCTGTACAGCTTTTATTTTAAAATTCTGCCAGCTGCCCTGAGGGTTCACTAGAGGATAAACCAACTATAAACAAATATATTTGCCAACAGAGACTCTGGTAGGCACCTTAGTTCATATTGTGCTCTAGGACTAGTAGGAAAATAATAATAATAATAATAATAATAATAATAATAATAATAATAATAAAGTTGGAAGGGACCTTGGAGGTCATCTAGTCCAACCCCCTGCTCAGGCAGGAAACCTTATACCATTTCAGACAAATGGCTGTCCAGTCTCTTCTTAAAAGCTTCCAGTGTTGGAGCATTCACCACCTCTGGAGGCAGGTTGTTCCACTGGTTAATTGTTCTAACTGTCAGGAAGTTTCTCCTTAGTTCTAGGTTGCTTCTCTCCTTGACTAGTTTCCATCCGTTGCTTCTTGTCCTGCTTTCAGGTGCTTTGGAGAATAGCTTGACTCCCTCTTCTTTGTGGCAGCCCCTGAGATATTGGAACACTGCTATCATGTCACCCCTCACTCTTCTCTTCGTTAAACTACACATACCCAATTCCAGCAACCGTTCCCTGTTTTGGCCTCCAGCCCCCTAATCATCTTTGTTGCTCTTCTCTGTACCCTTTCTAGAGTCTCAACATCTTTTTTACATCGTGGTGACCAAAACTGGATGCAGTATTCCAGATGTGGCCTTACCAAAGCATTGTAAAGTGGTATTAGTACATCACTTGATCTTGATTCTATCCCTCTGTTAATGCAGCCTAGCACTGTGTTGGCTTTTTTGGCAGCTGCAGCACACTGCTGGCTCATATTGAAGTGATTGTCTACTAAGACTCCGAGATCCCTCTCACAGTTACTGCTATTGAGCAAGGTACCACCTATACTATACCTGTGCATTTGATTTTTCCTCCCTAAATGTAGAACCTTACTTTTTTCACCATTGAATTTCATTTTGTTAGATAGTGCCCAGTGTTCGAGTCTGTCCAGATCCTTCTGTATCTTAAGCCTATCTTCTGGAGTATTGGCTATTCCTGCCAGCTTGGTGTCATCTGCAAATTTGATGAGTTCCCCATCTATCTCCTCATCCAAATCATTAATGAAGATATTGAAGAGCACTGGGCCCAGAACAGAGCCCTGGGGCACCCCACTACACACTTCCTTCCATGTAGATGCGGTTCCATTGAGGACCACACGCTGAGTACGGCCTGTCAGCCAGCTACGAATCCATCTGGTGGTGATGCTATCTAACTCACATTTTTCTATCTTGTCAAGTAGTAGGTTGTGATCTACTTTATCAAATGCCTTACTGAAGTCCAAGTAAATTATATCTACAGCATTCCTCTGGTCCACTAGTTTTGTCACTTGGTCAAAGAATGTAATAAGATTTGTCTGGCACGATCTGTTTTTGACAAACCCGTGTTGACTTTTAGTGATGACTTTGTTTGCATCAAGATGTTCGCTGATTTGTTGTTTGATTATCTTTTCCAGAATCTTCCCAGGTATTGAGATCAGGCTGATAGGTCTGTAGTTTCCTGGATCTATTTTTTTCCCTTTTTTGAAGATGGGAACTACATCAGCTCTCTTCCAGTCCTCTGGTAGTTCCCCAGTGCTCCAGGATCTTTGAAAAATATAGTTCAGTGGTTCTGAGATCACATCTGCCAGTTCCTTGAGAACCTTGGGGTGTAATCCATCTGGTCCTGGTGATTTGAACTCGTCTAGGCTGGACAGGTGCTCACTTACCATTTTCTTGCCTATCTTAACTTGCGTTTCTATTCTGTTTTTTATGGCACTGGTTTGGGTAGGTTGGACTGTTTTTTCCCTTTGTGTAAAGACAGATGCAAAAAACGAGTTAAATAGTTCTACTTTCTCCCTGTTGCTTGTCACCTTCTTGCCACTTTCCCCCACTAATGGACCAATCATTTTCTTAACTTTTTTCTTGTTTTTTATGTTGAAAGAAGCATTTTTTGTTATTTTTGACTTTGGTTGCAAGCCTTAGTTCATTTTGAGCCTTAGCTTTCCTCACTTCATCTTTGCAGGCACGGGCTATTTGCTGATATTCTGACTTAGTTATGTGCCCCTCTTTCCAATTCTTATACTTGTCCTTTTTATCTTTCAATTTATCAGAGAGTTCTTTATGCAGCCATGCTGGTTTCTTTTGAGAGCTGTTATTTTTATTCTTTGTTGGTATTATACTAGACTGGGCCTTTATTATCTCACTTTTCAAAATTTCCCAAGCTTCTTGAGTTGTTTTCCCCTTTAGGATTCTCATCCATGGAATTCTTCCCATGGTCTCTCTAAGTTTATTGAAATTAGCTCTTTTAAAGTCCAAGACTCTAGTTTGGCTGTGTTCTATTGCTTGTGCCTCCAGAATATTGAATTCCAATATTGCATGATCACTTCCCCCCAAGGTTCCTGTGGCTTCGACACCTTCTATCATTTCATCTCTGTTTGTGAGAATTAAATCCAATATGGCTAATCCCCTTCTCTACTTTTTGGGAGAGAAGGTTTGTCAGGAATCTGTTTGATCTTCCACTTGGTGCAGTTTGTCTCCCAGTTGATATCAGGGTAATTAAAGTCCCCCATTACTATTGTGATGTGCTTCTTACATACCTTAGTTAGCTGACTAGCAAAAAGTTCATCTATTTCCTCTGCTTGGTTGGGTGGCCTATAGTATACACCTATGGCAATGTCATTTTTTCCCCTTTTATATTGACCCAAATGCTTTCAAGTTTACAGTTTTCATCATTGTTCTGCTCTATTTCTGTAGAGATAAAGTTATTTCTTATATAGAGAGCAACTCCTCCTCCTCTTTTGTTTAGTCTGTTTCTTTTAAATAGTTTAAATCCCTCTAGCTGTGTGTTCCATTTGAAGGTTTCGTCCCACCATGTTTCGGTAATGGCAACAATGTCATATCTGCCCTCATTTACCTGAATTTCTAGTTCACCCTGCTTACTGTTCATACTCTGTGCATTAGTGTATAGACATTTGAGTCCTTTATGACTGACCCTGTGTTTACTTGCTGCATAACTTGTGTGGTGCCTGGCTTCCCCTATTTTCTTAGATTGCTGGGGACAGTGATGTTCTGTATCAATTAACTCACTGTCCCCATTATTTAGTTTAAATGTTCCTCCAAAAAAGCTGTGATTTCATTGCTAAGCATCTCAGTCCCTTTCTTGGATGGATGCAGACCATCTCTTTTATACATTTTTTGCATAGCTATCTTTTGAAATTTGTATTTCTCGTTGATTCTCAAAAAAGTGCCTAAATCTTTGGGAAAAAAACTACCCATGAAAATGCATTAGATTGTCCAGGTATTTTTTTTTTTAAATAAAATCTCATGACCCGAGAACGGGATGACCCAAACTTAAGACTGGGAAAATAAAGAAACGGTCAGATCCATCCATGGTCCTCAAGAGCCGCTGGCTTTTTCTTTTTTCCCTGCACACAGTTTTTAGAGCACAACCTTCAACCATAGAAGTGTGTGCATGGGACCAAGGGACCGAGAAGTGGATGATGGGACCTCCATCAAAGATCTGGAAGATCTTCCCGATCTCAGTGGCACTGGACAAAAATAAATAAGGAAAACTATTTAAACTTCATAAACGGTTAAAACCTGGTTCAGAGGTGGTCACAGGGAACTCCCCTCTCCTGTGAAATCATTTCAACAAACGAACTCTTGCAAGATATTTTCACTGTTTTAATCTGGGAGTTGGGAGGTCTTGAAGGAGCCATTTACAGCAACCACAAAGCTCTCTGCCTTTGCCCAAATTACAGGTAGCCCTCAATCGTGACTCACAATCACAACGGAGCCCAGAATTTCTGGGGCTACTCGATAGTTTTGCCCAGTTTTACAACATTTAACTGAATCACCACAGTTCTTGTACGCGAAACAGTTGTAAAGCGAATCTGGCTTCCCCCATGGACTTTGCTTGTCAGAAGGTCACAAAAGAGGATCACGTGACCCCGGGACACTGAACCGTCATAAATATGAGTCAGTCGCCGAGCGTCTGAAATTTTGTTTATGTGACCATGGGGATCCTGCAATGATCGTAAGCGTGAAAAACAGTCCTAAGTCACTTTTTTCAATGCTATTGTCGCTTTGAATCGTCTCTATATGCATAGACTTCGAGAATTCCCTGTATGATGCCAATATTTTTTTAAAAAAACTTTTCACAAGTCCACCCTTTTGTGAGGGCTGAGTGCGACTTCTGTTCCAGTTCGGAGCAGGGGTTTCACCCTCTGTGCTCAGGGCCTGTAACTGCACCCGCTGCAGGAGTCCGTACAGCTAAAGGAGCCCCTTCCTCTCTGGGGGTTGGGTGGGGAGGGTGGCCACCTTGGACAAACCTGGGGTGCTTGGCTGCTTTAAAGAGACAAGAAGCCGTGGAGTGGGAGAGCTGCATAATAAGATTCCCTCCACCCACCTTGCATTAAGGCAAAACCCATTGGTGCTGGTGGAGGCTGCAGAAGCGAAGCTGGTCTAATGGAGCGAGGGAATCCTTTAGGGCAGGGGTCCTCAACCTTGGCAACTTTAAGCTGGCTGAGGAATTCTGGGAACTGAAGTCCACAAGTCTTAAAGTTGCCAAGGTTGAGGACCCCTGCTTAGTGGTTGAAGCACAGGATTCAAATGACCTACAGAAGGGAGGGGGAGGAATCACAAAAAACACCCAAAGTTGTAGGCTAAGCAGCAACTTGCCCACTTACATATTTACATACACACAGCAAGGGTGATGTGGAGGTTGTCTCAGACAACGCAGAGACTAGGACTCGCCTCCCTCTCCTTTGCTGTCCTCCTTGAGGAAAGAGAAACAGGAAGGAAAAGGAGAGAAACAAGTGGGAAAGTGGGAAGGAATGAAGGAACGAGTGAATAAATGAATGGGATGGATGTAGCTCACAAGTGCCCCCCTGAGCCATTCCCACATCCCTGCCTTCCATTCCTGGTGGGGGCAGGAGGATTTGCCTCACCTCCAGGAGCCACGGCTGCTCTTCCTCCAGGCACCTCTTCAGCTTCTCCTACGGCCAATTCCAGGCTTGGTTGCGGCCTTGATCCCGACTAGCCGTCCTGGGCTGACCTTCTTCTGTGAGAGGGAGCAATCAATGTCATTAGACCGGCGAGTTGGCGATCCGCCCGCCGCACCTGACTGTGGCTCGGTACCAGTTGCACAGGACTCAGGTAATCCTGGTTCGATGATGGTAACTCTGTTGCTAAGCCATGTGTGACTATCATAGGACTGCAGCAACGTATGGCAGCAGTTCCAGGTGAAACCCAGTGTCCCCTGGTTGCCATTTGCCAGCTTCCCCTTTTATTGTTTCACGGAAACTGGCAGCGAAGGCCATAAATGGTGGCCGCAGGGACGTCGTGACAACTTCAACAAGGGCCTGTTTTTAAGCCTCCCTTGTTCAGCAATCTCAACCTGTCAAACTCTGGCATGTCTATCCATTTGTTTATAGAGCCACTCCAATGCTAAATAGCCATCTTAGAATCCCCCCCTCTTCTCATGCTTAATTGATATGGTTCTATCATTTTAAGTTTTTTAACCCTAATTTTTAATGTTAATTTTACGCACTGTTTCCGGTATCAGCTACATTACATTGTACACCACCCAGAGTTCCTCTCTGAGGGGGTTGGGTGGTTTAGAAATATGAAATGTAAATGCAGTACATGAATAAAAAGTATAAGTAGCCCTCAGCTTATGGCTATTTATTTAGCCGCTGTTTGAAGTGATGACAGTGCTGATAAAAGCAAACTTCGGACTGGTCCTCGCACTTACAACGGCTGCAGCATCCCTGCGATCATGTAATCACAATTCAGATGCTTGGCAACTGGGACACATTTAGAGATTTTTGCAAACCAGGGGGATGCGATTTCCATTTGCAACCTTCCCGGCTGGCTTGCATGAGGATGCTACAAGGGGCGCTACCAGAGGAGGCATTAAGAGCCCTGGTGGTGCTGCAGGGGTTAGAGTGAGGAACTGCAGGCCGACTCTGGATTGCCAGGAGTTCGATCCCTTCAATCCTGACTGGCTCGAGGTCAACTCAGCCTTCTGTCGTTAAAATGAGGACCCGGATTGTTGGGGGCAAATAGGCTGACTCTGTAAACTGCTCACCGAGGGCTGTAAAAGCGCTGTGAAGCGGTATATAAGTGCTATTGCTATTCTCTCCCCCTCCGAGCCCTTTTCTTCTCTTTTCCTTCCCTCATTTCTTTTTCTCCATTTTTCTTTCTCTCCTGCCCCCTCCATCTCTTATTTCTCTTCTCATTTTCTCTCCCGCCTTTCCTTCCTCCCTTTTTTGCTTCTCCATTCCTTTCTCGTGTAAGAGCCATGGTGGGGCAGGGGTTAGAATACAACACGGCAGGCTAATTCTGCCCAATGCCAGGAGTTCAATCCTGACCGGCTCAAGGTTGACTCTGCCTTCCATCCTTCCGAGGTCCGTAAAATGAGGACCCAGATTGTTCGGGGCAAATAGGCTGACTCTGCAAACCGCTGTGAAGCGGTGCATAAACCTAAGTGCTATGGCTATATAAAGGTAAAGGTTCCCCTGCACATGCCTGCTAGTCGTTTCCGACTCTAGGGGCCAGTGCTCATCTCCATTTCAAAGCCAAAGAGCCAGCGCTTGTCCGAGGATATCTCCGTGGTCATGTGGCCGGCATGACTAGACGCCAAAGGCGCACGGAACGCTGTTACCTTCCCACCGGAGTGGTCCCTATTTTTCTACTTGCATTTTTACGTGCTTTCGAACTGCTAGGTTGGCAGAAGCTGGGAACGAGTAACAGGCGCTCACTCTGTTACGCGGCACTCGGGATTCGACCCGCCAAACTGCCGATCTTCTGATCGACAAGCTCAGCGTCCTAACCCACTGAGCCACCACGTCCCTTTTATGGCTATATAGGAGGGAGTAAAGAATGCTGCCAAGCACTGGTTTTGTCACCTTCAAGTGCAGCGGATGCTGGCGTCCCATAAGGCGCATGTCATTAGCACTGGGGTTGTTGAAGCTGCACTCGCAAACCCTCCAGCTGAAGCGGACCATCGCCTCCTATAGTTGTGGACCTGTGGAGACAGGAGGAGGAAGAAGGTCACTAGGGACACCGGGACCTGCCGCACAGCTCCATCCAGCTTGCCTTGAGACTCCTCAGGCCCCACCCTGGCTGAGGGTATCACACACAGCGGGGAGAAGCTGCTGCTCTGCCCGACTTGTCAGAAGCAAAGGCCGTGCGGCAGTCAGACGCAGGAGAGCCAAGCCCAGGGCCAGCACGGAAGCTCCGGGGCCGGTTCTGGGTCAGCCACTTTTTCTCTGCCCAGCCAAACTCAAAAGATTGGGGGTGAAGGAGGAGAAACGGCTGCACCACACAGAGCATCCTAAGATGGGATGGAAATAGAGAGTAGAGCTGGAAGAGACCTTGGGAGGTCTTCTAGTCCAGCCCCCTGCTTGAGTAGGAGACCCTATACCATCTCAGACAAGTGACTGTTTAGCCTCTTCTTTAAAATCTCCAGTGATGGGAGCACCCACGATTTCTGGAGGAAAGCTGTTCCATTGGTTAATTGTCCTCACTGTCAGGAAGTTTCTCCTTAATTCCAGGTTGCTTCTCTCTTTGATCAGTTTCCATCCATTGTTTCTCATCCTTCCTTCTGGTGCTTTGGAGAATAACACGACCCCCTCTTCTTTGGGGCAGCCCCTCAAATACTGGAATATTGCTATCATGTCACCCGTTTCTTTTCTTTAGAATAGCCAGACCCAAGTCCTGCAGCCGTTCTTCATATATTTTAATCTCCAGTCTCCTTGGATCATCTTAGTCGCTCTTTGTTGTAGAGTAACCAAGACGATCAGGGGTGCAGAGGTTAAACAGTATGATGAACAGTTAAGGGAACTACCTTCTCCGTGGTGGCTTCCTCCCTCTGGAACATCATTCCCCCCACCCCGAATATTAGACTGGCCCCCACTCTGACCCTCTTTCGGGAGGCCCCGAAGACCTGGTTCTGCCAGTGGACTTGGGGAGCCCAGAGGGGGATGGAGCCCATTCAATGGCTGGTATAAGTGTGGCTAGTGTGGGCGATTATTGTTATTTCTGTTTCTTTTAATGTTGTGTTTTTATTTCCTGTGAGCCACGTCAGGTCCACGTGAGCAAATAGGGGGCAATATCAATTTTCCAAATAAAAATAAACGAACTCTGCAGCCTGTGGGAGAGAAGGATAGGGGGAGGGGGGGAAATGGGGGCCTGATAACCGTCTGTCACCGAAAAGAAAAAAAGTTATTCCCCAGAGTTCGGCCAGGCTTCCAGGCACAACCAGAGGCTTCTTCCAGCCCTGGCCTACCTGGTCGGGCTGTTGTAGGAACAAACAAACCTCCCCCCCCCCCCCCCCCCCGAATGAGCTCTCAAACCATTAGGAGTCCTTCCTACTCCCCCCCCCGCCTCCTCAGGTCAGGCCTCGGGGGCGACTCCAAACCCCATTATCCCCAGCCCGAGTGGAGGACGACGGGAGCCGCAGCCCGCTATATACGGCAAGACCCTCCTGCCCGACCACCCCGCCGCGTAGCCGCCGTGACGGAAAAAGCGGCCTACCGGGCAAGGCCGTCGTGTAGGACGGCCCCCCAGAGCGAGGAGGGCGCCCGGACACCCGCGGCCTTTTCCCCCCTCCAAATTCCCTGGGGGAAGGGGAGAGGGGCGGCCCAGCGACGACCCCAGTCTCAAACACCCAGCAGCCGCCGGCCGCCATCTTGGCCTTTCCTCAGAGAAGGAGCAAGAACGGGGGGGGGGGAGAATGGCGAGGGAAAAAAAAAAAATCGCGCGCGCGCGCGGAGCACGCCGGGGTGACGTAACGTGCCGGCTGGCTGATTGGCTGGCCGGCCGGCAGACTCACGCGCTGACCCCAGCAACACAGGCCCCGCCTCGCCGCTCCTTCCCATAGACTTCGCAAGCGCTTAGAGGAGCAGCGGGGAGGGAAATACTTCCGGGCTCGCCCCTTGCTTTCCCCCCCCCCCCTCCGCCGCCTTTCTCAACGTCAGCCATTTTAAGAGGCCTGGACTTCAACTCCCAGAATTCTCCAGCCAGGCCAAGCCGGTCACAAAATGAAACCTTCGCCTGGGCCTCCATTGGGGGGGGCTGTCCTACCTTCCTTCTCATTTTCCTCATTCTTCCTCCCAAATTTCCTTCCCTCCCCACACCTCCCTTTCTTCCTTCCTCCCTTCTCTCCCTGTACCTCCCTCCCTCCCTCCCTCCCTTCCTTGGTATCTTGGTTCCAACTTGAGGATTTCCTGGTGGTCTTCCTTTCAAAAAGCTGAGCAGGGACCCAACTTGCTTCGCTTTGGGAAATCAGCCAAGCTGGCCTGGAGCTGGACACCAAACGTTCCCCGACACTCCCCAGCAGCCTTCCCAAGCTGGGACAGGGGTCTCTGAAAGATCATTAACACAAGTCCCCCACCCCAATTAGCTCCAAGCCCAAAGGCCAAGAGCAAGGAATTGTGGGAACTGCTGCCCCAAAAGTTCTGCAGGGCCCCAAGTTCCTTCCTCCTGCTTTTATTCCCACCGGCAAACTCCCTTTCCTGTGAAAAATGGGTATTAATAAGGCTTAAATGCACAGAGATCATGTCCAAGGCGCCCCTCTGCATAGGCAACTTTTGAGCACAATTGAGGCCAAAATTTATGTTGACACGTTTGAGTTTTAACCCATTGTTTTGCCACAGTTGTTAAGTGAGTTGCTGCAGTGGTTAAGTTAGTCACACGGTCATTAAGTGAATCTGGCTTCCTCCATTGACCTGGCTTGTCAGGAGCTCGCAAAAGGGGATCACATGACCTTGGGATACAGCAACCATCCTAAGGACGAACCAGTTGCCAAGCATCCGAATTTTGATCACATGACCACAGGGAATGCCACAAAGGTCGTCAGTGTGAAAAATGGTCATAAGTCACTTTTTCCAGTGCCATTGTAACTTTCAACAGTCATGAAATGAACTGTTGTAAGCCAAGGACTGCCTGTGCAAGAAACTGCAAAGAATTTAATCCCTATGCCAATTTCTTATTCCTACACTAATTTCTGCAAGCTTCTCTTCATTGGCAGATTTCTTTCATTTTTCCACAGAATCAGTTTTATTAATCCCACATGGGACTAAATAAATCCTTGTGGTGATATTAGAAGTGGGATGATGGAAGGATGGGAAGGGGGTTTATTTTGCATACGGCATGAAATTCATGGATAGCAGCAGTAAAGAGGTACGGAAAGAACTCATACACATTGGATGGAGACCTGTGGTCAATTTTGTAAGCTATAAGAAACTCTAGAATAGAATAGAATAGAATAGAATAGAATAGAATAGAATAGAATAGAATATGGAACATAATAGAATAGAGCAGAATAGAATAGAGTATAATAGAATAGAATATCTTTATTGTCATTGGGTAACACAAGAAAATTTAGTGCTGTCCACAGTGCACACTACATACAAGTAAAAACCACAAATAAGAACATACATTATATACACACATCCTTCACATTCTATTAATCCTTGCGCTGCCCCTAATATTGGACTGCAATGTTGCACTATATAGTAGTATTTAATATGGTTACAGCTCTGGGACAAAAACTATTTTTCAGCCTGTTTGCCTTTGTTTTTATCATCCTGTACCATCTGCCAGATGGTAATAGTTCAAAAAAAGAAGTTATACATCTATGGAGATTCTCAGTCACCAGGGTCCTGGTTGTCCCAAAGGTGCTTTTTCACGAGGCAACTGGACTTTCTTGGGTTTTTTTGAAGACGTTTCGCTTCTCATCCAAGATGAGTCCATAGTCCTTCTCATTCCATAGACTCCATAATCAAAGAGTTGAAGAAGCTTCTTGGATGAGAAGCAAAATGTCTTCAAAGAGAAAAAAGAAAGTCCAGTTGCCTTGTGAAAAAGCACCTTTGGGTGAAGAAGTCACAAATTTCATTTTAAAATATGTTGGCTCATACAAATAAAATATTCTACATATGAATATCTAGGCCACTTATCCAATTAAGCGCGGCATTTGTTAACTGGAGAAAGTCTGCTTTTTGTCCTGTATAAGCTCTCAGATGGCAACTAGTCACTATATGAACCAGTGTTTGTCAGGGATAAATGAATATGGATTTTCATACGCAAGGATTGCTCTGCTGTAAACAGAGGATCTGATGAGATTATTAGCGAGAATAGATGCTACCAGGATCAGGACGGATCTGAAAATTGGCCAGTCTAGAGAAAAGAAAGATCAGGGGGACATGACAGCAGTATTCCAGTATTTGAAGGGCTGCCCCAAAGAAGAGGATGTCAAACTATTCTCCAAAGCACCAGAGGGCAGGACAAGAAAAAATGGCTGGAAACTGATCAAAGAGAGAAGCAACTTGGAGTTATGGAGAAACTTCCTAACAGCGAGAACAAATTACCAGTGGAATGGCTTGCCACCAGAAGTTGTGGGTGCTCCATCACTGGAGATTTTTAAAAAGAGGCTGGATAGTCACTTGTCTGAAATGATATAGGTTCATCTGCTTGAGCAGGGGGATGGACTAGAAGACCTCCAAGGTCCCTTCCAGCTCTATTCTGATTATGGGGCTGAGGCTAAAACTTATGAAGAACAGTCAAGGAATTGGGTCTGTCTAGTCTGATGAAGAGGACTGAGGGTGACATGATAGCAGTATTCCATATTACAGGGGCTGCCACAAAGGAGGTCAACGTATTCTCCAAAGCACCAGAAGGCAAGATGACAAGCAATGGATGGAAGCTAATCAAGGAGAGAAGCAACCTGGAATTAAGGAGAAGCTTCCTATCAGGGAGGACAATTAACCAGTGGAACAGCTGGCCACCAGAAGCTGTGGGTGCTCCATCAGTGCAGGGTTTTAAGATGAGAATGGACAGCCACTTGTCTGAAATGGTATACGATGTCCTGCTTGAGCGGGGGTGGGGGGGTGGGGTTGGACTAGAAGACCTCCAAGGTCCCTTCCAGCTCTATTCTGATTGAAGTCCACATATCTTAAAAGCTGCCCACTTTGAGAAACACTGCCCCAGACATCCCTACAGGCAATTTTTAATTTTAACTTAAGTTTTAATCTTAATTTTAACTGGGGTTTTTTATTATTAATGCAGGGATTAATATAATTTTTTAAATCTGTTTTTCACTTTTATATTTGTGTTTTTTAATTACCCTGTAAACCACCCTGAGTCCTTTGGGAAAGGGTGGTGTATAAATGTAATACAATAAATAAATAAATTCCATTTTCATTTATTTGTTTTACTTTTCAGCTCTGCCCTCCATCATTTTTGGTGCCATGCTGAAGGGAGGAAAGGGGGCAACCAGGGCGAGGACTGAACTCTGGGTCAGCCATGTCAGGTTGAGATGAGGTCATAGCCACAACAACTGGCCTGTTTTTCGTTTTACACTTGGTACATTGCCGATGCACAAAGATGAGTTCTGAAGCTGTGAGGTCACAACAGACCACCTTTCTAGCTGCAGGCAAAAGTTGAGCCAACCCTGGTCTGATCGTGGCTTGTGCCGGACACTGTGACTTGTACCAGGCTGTGAAAGATGGAGAAAGGAGGCTTGCATTTCTTTTTTTTTTTTAATTGATTTTTAACAATTACAATTTTTAGTCCTTAATAAACAATGCGCTGTCTGGGTTCACATACTTAACATTAACTTCTTCAATATAAATCTATTCAACACTGCACAATCCCAGTGTTTTTCCCCCTGATCCTCCTTTCTTTCCAAATTAGTTTAATTTCCCCCAAAATACGCAAATAGAATTCTTGTTACTATTAATAGATACAAAATTGAATGTATACATCCTCTTCATATTTTCTAGTTATGCAAATAATATCAGTTGAGAACCTCTTTCATAATCAATTTATATTGCAGCTGAAATCTCCTTATTAAATCAATATCCTGCTTTTCATGTTCTTATTTAATTTCCCATCAATATTCGGAATATCTTTTTGTCAGTTATGGTTTTCTCGAGATTAATTACATTTATATAACTGAGTCTCATTTTTACAAGCCATCCTCGTATTTTCATAATTTCCATATAAAAAAGTGCTATTCTAATTATAAACCAGATCTTTCTTATTATAGAAGTCTAATTATATCTAGGAGTTATCCATTCTTTTAATCATATTCAAACAGATATTTAATTATATAAAGTCCCCTCTGGTAAGTCAAATCTTCTGTTTTTTTAAGTCTGACTTGAGCTTTCAAAGGAGGCTTCCTTGATGGAAACCCAGCCTAGTGGCAATGGGGGGGGGGTCGTCATCATTGGGTGGGAGCCCCACTTCCTTCGCAAGTCTTCTGTAGATAGGGCTTGCAACTTGGGAGTCCTCCTAGATTCACAGCTTACCCTGGAAGACCATATAACTACTGTGACTAGGGGGGCCTTCGCTCAGTTGCGGCCAGTTGCGGCTCTATCTAGACCGGGATGCCTTGCGTACAGTCACTCATGCGCTTGTGACCTCTCGTCTAGACTACTGCAACGCTCTCTACACGGGGCTCCCCTTGAGGACCACTCGGAGGCTCCAACTGGTACAGAATGCAGCCGCGAGAGTTGTGCTGGGAGTCTCCCGGTACTCCCATGTTACACCTCTGCTCTGTGAGCTGCATTGGCTTCCAGTTGTCTTCCGAGTGAGATTCAAGGTTTTGGTTATGGTTTTCAAGGCCCTACATGGCATGGGTCCGGAGTACCTTAGGGATCACCTGCTGCCGGCATCAACTTCCTTTCCGCCCTGTACGTTCCCACAGAGAGGGTCTCCTCAGGGTGCCACCGGTCAGAGAATGTCGTCTGGTGGCCCCCAGGGGGAGGTCCTTTTCTGTGGGCGCCCCGGATTTGTGGAACCATCTGCCGGTTGAACTCCGGATGGCGCCCGACCTTCGCTCCTTTCGACACGATCTGAAGACTTATTTGTTCGAACAAGCCAGCCTGGCCTGATGGGTTGGGATTTTAATATAGTTTTAATGTATTTTAACTCATTGTTGTTAGTTTCTGGGCACCCTGTTTAATCTTTTTTAATGTTTGTATTTTTGTATTTTTATACATTGTCCTGTTCACCGCCCTGAGTCCTTCGGGAGAAGGGCGGTATACAAATAAAATTATTATTATTATTATTCTGCTCAGGAGCACTGTCCAGCAATGACAGCCCTGCAAGGTAGTCTTCCTCCTACCCGGCGCCAAGGCTCTTAACACAGGCGGTCCTCAGCTTACAACAGTTCAGGGCAGAGCAGTGGGCTGGACTACAGCCCTATTCTATTCTATTCTATTCTATTCTTTCCTTATTCTATCCTTATTCTGTTCTGTTCTATTCATTCTGTATCCTATCCTATCTTATTATTCTATTCTATTCTATTCTATTCATTCTGTATCCTATTCTATTCTGTAATTCTTTTCTCTTCTCTCATTCTATTCCATTCGTGTCCTCTCTTCTCCTTATTCTATTTCTATTCTATTCCTCTCCTCTTCTCCTCGTCTCCTCTCCTTTCCTTCTATTCTATTCTATTCTATTCTATTCTATTCTATTGACTGTTCCAAGTTCAGCGGCACTGAAAAAAGGGATGTATGACCGTTTTTCACAACTTACAGCCGCTGCACCATGCCCACGGTCAGATGATCAAAATCCAGGCCGCTTGGCAACTGACTCACGTTTGATGATTGTGGTGTCCCGTTTTGTGATCTTCTGACCGGCAAAATCAACGAGAGCAGCCATGTTCACTTAACAAACCGTGTTAAGAAATGCAACGATTCACTTAATAGCTATGGGGCAAACTCAGTGTCTCACTTAGCAACATTACATTTTGGGCTATATTGTGGTCGTAACTTGAGGACTGCATGTGTTTTCTCACCCTTGGTTGAAAGGGGAACCTCAAAGGGGGTGGGTATGCATCTGCAAATCTAGGCCGGGGTAGGGAACCTTGGCGTTTGTTTGTTTGTTATTTATGTATGTATGTATGTATGGGATTTGTATGTATGTATGTATGGGATTTGTATGTATGTATGCATGTATGCATGTATGTATGTGATTTGTATGTATGTATGGGATTTGTATGCCGCCCTATCTCCCAAAGGACTCAGGGCGGCTAACAACGATAAAAACACAAACATTAAAAGGTATTAAATCAAATTATCCCATAAATAGTCCAATTAAAAACACAATAAAACAAAATCAAGAAAACCTCCCTTCCTTCAGTCCAGGTCGGCCTGTTGAAAAAGCCATGTTTTAAGGCCGCGACAAAAGGACCGGAGATCCGGGGCCATCCAGAGCTCCAAGGGGAGTTGGTTCCACAGGGCTGGCACTCCCACAGAGAAGGCCCTCCCCCTGGGGGTCGCCAGCCAACATTGTCTGGCTGACGGCATCCTGAGGAAGCCCTCCCTGTGTGAGCACACCGTGCGATGGGAGGTTGTTCCTGGCAGCAGACGGTCCTGCAAATATCCCGGGCCTAAGCCATGTAGAAGGGACGCAGTGGCTCAGTGGGTTAGGACGCTGAGCCTGTCGATCAGAAGGTCGGCAGTTTGGTGGGTCGAATCCCGAGTGCCGCGTAGCAGAGTGAGCGCCTGTTACTTGTCCCAGCTTCTGCCAACCTAGCAGTTCGAAAGCACCTAAAAATGCAAGAAGGAAAATAGGGACCACTCCGGTGGGAAGGGAACAGCGCTCCGTGCGCCTTTGGCGTCTAGTCATGCCGGCCACATGACCACGGAGACATCCTCGGACAAGTGCTGGCTCTTTGGCTTTGAAACGGAGATGAGCACCGGCCCCTAGAGTCAGAAACGACTAGAACGCATGTGCGGGGGACCCTTGACCTTTAAGCCATGTAGGGCTTTATAGGTAAGAACCAGCACTTTAAATCTCACCTGGAGGACAACCGGTAACCAATGCAGCTCACGCAGGAGGGGTGTAATATGGGAGTATCAGGACGCTCCCATCACAACCGCATTCTGCACCAGCTGAAGCCTCTGGGTGGTCTTCAAGGGCAGTCCCATGTAGAGAGCATTGCAGTAGTCTATACAGGAGGTAACGAGCGCATGAGTAACCGTAGGTAGGGCATCTCGATCCAAATAGGGCTGCAACCTGACTCTGGAATTCTGGGAGTTGAAGTCCTTAAGTCATAAAAGAGTCAGGGTTCCCCAAGCCCAGTCTAGGCTCAAGGGAGGGACCCCGGGGGGGGGGTTTAGGAAACAAGCTAGAAACACGCGTGGCTTCCTAGCGCTCCCCACCCCCTTCAACAGTCCGGACACGGAAGTAGGCCTAGCAACCTGGAAAACAGCCCCGTTGAAAGGACAGACGACACGCGTCGGGCCGGAAAGTAACTTGGGAAAGCGGCCCCTTAACGGACGGCAACTGCGCAGGCGCCGCCCTCCCGGGGTTTTTTTTTTTTTTTTCCCCTCCCCAAACCCTTTCTGGCGCGCGTGCGCAGGCGCACGCGAGCGGGAACGGCTCGCGAACGGCGGCGCGTCGCCCGCCTCCGCATCCAATGAGCGGCGGGCTGGCGGGCGGGGCGAGGGGCGTGGCCAGCAACGCCACCCGCCTCCGCCCTCCTGCTGTTGCTGTGCCGATTTGAGGGAGCGGAGCGGTTCGTCGCGAGGCCGGAGGGACCCGCGAGGCTTTTTTTTTTTTTCTTCTTCTTCCTTTCCTTCCTTCCTTCCTTTCCTTCCTTCCTTCCTTCCTTCCTTCGCTTCGCGGCCGCCTCTTCTTCCTCCGCCTCCTCCTCGTCGTCCCTCCCCTCCCCTCTTCCCCGCCGCCGCCATCTTCCTCTTCCCTCCTCGGGCGCCCCGCCGCAGCCGCCGCCGTCGTCAGGTGAGCGCGGCCCGGGCCGTTGGGGGAGCGTCGGGGGGGGGGGGGCAAGCGGGAGAAGGCCGCGTCGCCGGCCGGGCTGCTTTGCGGCCTGGCGGACCTGTGACGCGGAGGGGGCGGGGCCTGCGCGAGCGGCAGGAGGAGGAGGAGGAGGGGGGAGCCCTACGCCGGGCTGGCGCGGACGTCAGGGGCGTGGCGTGACGTCACATGCGCGCGGGACGCCGCGTCATAATCCCCGGACCGGCCTGGTGTGCTCGGCGCGCGCGCTTTGCTGCTGCTGCTGCTGCTGCGGATTCTCGGCGTGGGTTTGGGGAAAGAAGGTAGGCCGCACGCGGAGGCCGCGGCGCCATTGCTGGCGCGGCGGGAAGGCCTCGGGGCTTGGCCACTGGCCGGGAGGCCCTGCCTGCCCTCTCCTCCCGATCCCGTTTTGACCTGGGATGGGCCCTGAACGTTGGGGAAACAAAGTCCCACGTCGGATGCTCAGCAGCCTCGCCTTTCTGGCCCCTCTTCCTTCTGTGCTGATGCAACTCGGGAGACTTCCAAAAAGAGACTGGGCGGTCTGAATAGTACAAGAGGTGCCTAATAATACGAGAAAGAGCGTTTCTAGGTGCCTAATGTTAGAGAATATTTCTAAGTGCCTCATATTACAATAGAAAATATTTCTGGGTGCCTAATAATAGATCATTCCTAGGTGCCTAATATGAGAGAATATTCCTAGGTGCCTAATATTAGAGAAAACATTTCTAGGTGCCTAATATTACAATAGAGAACATTTCTAGGTGCCTAATATAATAGAGAACATTTCTAGGTGCCTAATATTAGAGAATATTTCTAGGTGCCTTATAATAGAAAGTATTTCTAGGTGTCGAATATTATGAGAGAATATTTCTAGGTGCCTAGTATTATGAGAGAGAGTATTCCTAGGTGCCTAATATTATGAGAGAATATTCCTAGGTGCCTAATATGAGAGAATATTCCTAGGTGCCTAATATGAGAGAGTATTCCTAGGTGCCTAATATTAGAGAAAACATTTCTAGGTGCCTAATATTAGAGGAAACATTTCTAGGTGCCTAATATTACAATAGAGAACATTTCTAGGTGCCTAATATAATAGAGAATATTTCTAGGTGCCTAATAGAACATTTCTAGGTGCCTCATATTACAATAGAGAACATTTCTAGGTGCCTTATAATAGAAAGTATTTCTAGGTGTCGAATATTATGAGAGAATATTTCTAGGTGCCTAGTATTATGAGAGAGAATATGAGAGAATATTCCTAGATGCCTAATATTAGAGAAAACATTTCTAGGTGCCTAATATTAGAGAAAACATTTCTAGGTGCCTAATATTACAATAGAAAATATTTCTGGGTGCCTAATAATAGATCATTCCTAGGTGCTTAATATTAGAACATTTCTAGGTGCCTAATATTACAGTAGAGAACATTTCTAGGTGCCTAATATAATAGAGAATATTTCTAGGTGCCTAAAGTTACAGTAAACATTTCTAGGTGCCTAATATTGTAAGAGAGAACATTTGTAGCTAAAGTTAAAATGCACAGTTTGTTTGCTTGCAGATGTTTCTTCCAGATACTGATGAAGTTCCCCAGCTGGAAAGTTCCCTTGCTGTTAATATATGATACTTCTGTGAGGAGAGCAATGCTAATAGCTTATCCTAGAGAAGCCAGTGAGTGTGGTTATTAAGAATGAACACTGGCTTAATGGCATATATACAGTGATCTAAAATCCGTGTGGATTTGATTTAAATCAAGTCGATTTAAATCATGATTTTTAAAGAACAGCTGTCATCTCTGTCCCTCAGTGGCTCCTTCTCTGACTCACCAACAGTCCCATTCACTTTAATGGGATGGCTGGTGATGAGGCAGTGACACAACAAGGTGAGGGACGTGGGAGGCAGCAGGTGAGTGGATGGATGCCCACTAACAGGCTCTGCCAGGATGGATCTGAAATGACAAGTGCTCTTTAAATGTAAGGACTCATTCTTGCTGGTAGTTAGAATCTTTAATATTATTTTTTGAAAACAAAATAAACATTCCCTATTTAGAATAATAAGCTGCCAGGTTAGTAAAACAGTGATATCAGAACCAATTTTAGGTTAATAGGTTAATCACACATAGTTGGAGAACTACTCAAATTCTTTTATTTAATCAAAGCACTTGGAGCCTGGTACAAATGCATTTCTCTTCAAACAATCATACAGTATGTAGTGTACATAGATTTGCAAACCAATGGGATAAAGGAATATTCCTGAACTTTGTTTTGTGATGTATCTCATGGTCACTGTGAAATTGTGTGAATGCATCAATGCAGTGCAAGTTATCTCAGCTTGCAGAGCTTGGATTCATTGAATGAGTTTACCAAAAATGTAAATGTTGCAGAGTACACAGCCTCATGCTACATAACTAAGCTCCATTTCATGCTGAATAAACTAAATTATTAATGTATCTTAAATAGAAAACTATCTTTAGATAGATTTTTACGCCAAAAACATTTTATTAAAATGAATTTGATAAAAATAAAAAAAAATCCAATTTAAATAAAATCTGATTTAAATATTTTTTATTTTTTTTTTAAAAAAAATTGAATTATCATCCACCCTGTCTAAAATGTTGACCCTCTCTTCTTTATAAGTATTTATGGTCCTCATTCAGTGTTATTAACTGACACTGCAATCTAGACCAAGTGAGTTGGGCTTTGTGATTACTTTGCAATTAATCAAAAGTCTGCATGACTGAGCAGAGATTTGAACCTGGACCTCTAATCCTTGCAGTGGCCTCGCGAGCCTGTTTGACTTTTGATTTATGAGATTTGGGAAAGTGACACATCATTTCCCTATGTAGGATGAGGGTAGAAAGACACACTTTGCACTTTTCTCTGTAAAAAGGACCAAACTTTGCTTGAGTTAGGGACCTGGGAATTTTGTGTCAAAAGTAAGAGCTATTACTATAGAGGCACTATTTCTGTGCTTTATTTAAAATTACTGTAGTTTGAATTAAAGGCCTGATATTTTACAAAAAAAACCCAAGGGTAGCAGAAGATTAAGTTTAACCAATCACATCAGAAAGGTTCTACACTTTGTTATCTCCAAGATAGATCTATATTCGTTTAGCATTTTTCTCATAAGAAAGCATCTTATGTCTTGTCTTGGGATTAGAAAGTATTTTTTTTTAAAAAATAGCTGCATCAAATAAAGAGATTTAATGTAATAAATACATATGCCATGCTGTTTAATATTTTATAATAAAAAATTAAAAAACACTATTTCCATTGCTGACTCTACTTTAATTAGAAGGGGGGAAAGTCATGAATGGATATCAGTATTTTGTATACGACTCTTCAGTTGATGGGAGGTAAGCGGCAGTATAGTAGCTCCTAGTATAAAGATCTTGGCTTGGCTTGTACAGGATAACGTTAAGATGTGTGGGTTGAAACTGGACTTCAGTTGTGACATTTTGACTAGAATGTGCTAATGCTGACTAATGCTTCCCTTGGGAGTGCTCCCTAGCGCTACCCATGTAGTAGCATGTAGATACTCAACATCATTTCTACGTAGTATAAGTAATAAAAAGTATGTGATAACTTTGTGCTAACTGTTGTATACTGAAATAGTGAGTTTGAGAGGCTGCCACAAAGAAGGGGGTGTGTGTCATGTTATTCTCCAAAGCACCAGAGGGCAGGACAAGAAACAATGGTTGGAAACAGATCAAAGAGAGAAGCAACCTGGAATTAAGGAGAAACTTCCTAACAGCAAGGACAATTAACCAGTGGAACAGCTTGCCACCAGAAGTTGTGGGTGGAGGTTTTTAAGAAGAGACTTGACAGCCATTTGTCTGAAATGATACAGAGTTTCCTGCTTGAGCAGGGGGCTGGATTAGAAGACTTCCAAAGTCCCTGCCAGCTCTACTGTCTATTCTGTTCTAAATGTGGAATATGTGTGACTAAAAGTTGATACATAATGTGTCTGAATAAATGAGAACAGTCTCTGATGAGTGTCCATTTAGAAAAAAAGGTGTTTGATTTAAGCAAGTTTATTCATATCTAACTTGGCAAATGAATGGAATATTAATTTAAAAATTCAGTTAGTTTGATTATGATGACAGACTGAGACAATTAGCAGAGGACACAAGGATGGTGAGGAGTGCAGTGGAATGGGGTGGTTTTTGGTAGTGGTCAAAGGAAGATCCTGTAAAAAAAAAGGGGGGGGACATGGAAAAGAGAGCAAAAAACAGCACCTACCCTTTGGAACCTTACTTACTTACTTATTTATTTATTTGGATTTATATACCGCCCTTTCCCGAAGGACTCCCAAGCTCTGAATCCCCCCCCCCCCTCCTGAGCTGAGACAGGCCCCAACTTTTGGTTTTCTGGAAAGACATGGCTCTGTCAGCTAGTCTGGGCATCTGGCCACCTCGGTAGGCAGCCTGTTAACAGAGTTAAGTTTTTAGGGATGGTGCTTCCCTGCAGATTTCCTTTTAATGTTTAATATTTTGAATGGTTTTTGCAGGGTTCCCCCTCCCCCTTCGTATTGCTTGTTTTAACTGGGCTCTGGGGGTGTGTGATCAAAAATATCCCAGCAGAACGTCTAGGGGTGTGTGGGTGAGCATGAACTGTGCAATCGTTATCCATGTCAATACTTTTTATTAGTTTAATAACATAAAGCTCAAAAATACAAAAGCAAATACCGTGTTTTTCCATCTATAAGACACACCCTTGTTATTTATTTTTTATTTTCAAAAATTTGTATACTGCCCTTCTCCTGAGGGCGGTGAACAGGGCAATAAATACCTAAAAGACGGAATACAAAAGTTAAAAAACAATTAAATATAATGCCCAATGTAAACAATAAACAGTAATTAAAATTATTTAAAATCCCATCCCTTAACCCATCAAACCAGGCCGGATTGCTCGAATAAATAAGTTTTTAGATTGTTGTATAAGATGCTCTGGCAGGTGAGTTTCTCCCTGCCTGCTGAGCTGGTAAATCTGGAAGTTTGGCCGGCCCACGATCTTGCCCCCTCCCGTTAGTGGCAAGCCCACAGGGGCATGACCCCTGCACCAGGCAGCGTGGCGACCCTCACAGGCATGCCCTGGGCTGTGCAGGTGACCATTATTTTCCCCACGTATAAGACGCACCTGGTTCTCGAAAAGGGTGTTTGCAGGAAAAAAAAATCATCTTATACATGGGAAAATATGGCAATAGGAAAAATAAGGGAAAAAGGGAAGAGAAAAGTGTAGAGGAGAAAGGAAAAAAAAAAAGGAAAAGGTGTTGAATTTCAGCTCCCTTTGGTGCAGCAGTATAAGAAGTAACACCAAACCTCAACTTTCCACTTTTACCTAGTAGTATAAAGTAGTCCTTTCTATGACAACAGATCTAATCAGTGAAACCCAAAATCAATTTTTCGTTTTTCTCCACCTCAAACACACAGTCCAGAAGCGGTTTCCAAGCAGAAACAAAAGTACTTTTTCCCTCCCTTCTTTTATCAAAGCAATCAATTTAGGTATCTGCTAACTCCAACTTCTGCAGCCACTCGTCCATTGTGGGGATCAAAGTCATCTTGCTGCCGGCAACGTATGTAACATCAGAGTGCCAATTTTTTCCCCCCAAGTCTCTTCCCAGAAGAAAAGTTTCTGCTTTTATCTTTGTATTCACTTTGAGAATCTTCTTTATTAGAATATGAATCCTACTCCACTATTCCTTTGCTTTAACACATGTCCACCCTAAATGATTAAAAGTCCCTTGTTTACATTTGCATTTCCAGCGTTCAACTGAAATACCTTGATAACTTACCTGGTGTTAAATACCAGTGGTACATCATCTTACAAAAATTTTCTTTTTCAAGTTGTAATTTAGTGTACATTTTAAACCTTTTGTCTACATATTTTCCCGTTCAAGTTTTACATTATATCCAAAGTGCCTTGCCCACTGAATCGTACAGTGCTGTACATATTCACTTTCCAAATTCAAATTCAGAAACGTTTTATAGACCTTAGCAATTATACGTGCATCTCTACCACACAGTAGGATTTCCAATTCATTTTTAACAGAGTCAGACCCATAGCTGTAATGGTTAATACGCCAGACTTAGAAAAATTTCAACTCTGGAAGAGAGCTACAGTTTCCTTGCTGAAAGGCCTTTTCTGTTTAACTTAGGCATGTATTTCTTCTACTTTCAGCTCCAGTGAATTTTGCTTCCTTTTTTCTCACCAATGAAGCATGAAACAAGCTTTTGTGCCTGGGGAAATTGATGTCAATTAGCATTGGTTCCGTAGCGTACGTGTGCGGAATGGAAAGGGCAGGGTATGACTCCCAGTGTGGTATTATTTCCAGAATAAATTGGAAGACATTCTTGCTGAAAGTTCTTGTTATTCCTTCTCTCTCTCTCTCTCTCTCTCTCTCTCTCTGTGTGTGTTTGTGTGTGTGTGTGAGAGAGAGAGAGAGAGAAAATAGAAAATAGAAAATAGCACTTTAGTGACTTACCCCAAGGAGGATTCTATGGTCTAGTTCAAAATCTTTGTATCCGCTAGCAGTTTTTCTGATAAATCCTGCATAGACATACATTAGTATTGCTTTAAATGGTGGTGTCACTCAAGCGTATCTGGAGGAAGAAGAAAGAATCTGGTTTTGAGCTGCGTTTGGGAATCTGTTGTTGACTGCCTAGAGCAGGGCGTGTCCAGCCTTGGCAGCTTTTAAGACCTGTAGACTTCAACCTAGCTGGCTGGGGAATTCTGGGAGGTCTTCAAAGTTGCCAGGTTTGGAGAATCCTGGCCTAAAGAGGCGCGTGGGGACCAGAGAGTCTTGTGGCAAGAGGGGGAGAATTAGCTGCCCCTCTTCTGTTACTCTTCTTGTGTCTTCCTTCCCACAAACAAGCTTCTGTAGTTCCAGCATGGAGGAGGGCTTTTAGAAGCATAGGAGGTGAGGGGCCCCCTCCCTCCTGCCAGTTCTCCTCTCTGTACTCCTGGTAGTAAACACTGGAGACTCCAGATTCCCAGATTTGGATCCACTCCCATGAAACACCATCCGATGATGCCATGAACCTCCGTAGGACAGAAAGGCACTAGGGCCTCCATTCTTAATCAATTTTAGAACCGGTCCCCTCTTCCCCCTGCTTCAAAGCGGTCCTCAATGGGGTGCATCTCACACAAAAAGAGACATGGGCAGAGAAGCCACAAGAAGTGATCCTATAGAGCATCGATGGCAAACCTTTTAGAGACCGAATGCCCAAACTGCGACCCAAAAACCACTTATGTATCATTGGGTGATGGGTGGGCGTGGCTGCGGGACTGGGTGCGACTAAAAAGTTCAATCAATTCCAACTTTGCCAGATCTTTTTTTTTCCTGTTAGAAGTTGAAATTGATTGAACCTTTTTTTTTTTTTTTTTGCACACAGCGGCGGAGGCCTAAAGCGAAAAGGTTTTATAAAACCCAGCTGAAGGCTAAGGACTGGGGCGACGGCGCGCGTGCCCACAGAGAGGGCTCTGCGTGCCACCTGTGGCACACATGCCACAGGTTCGCCACCATGGCTATAGTGCAAAGGCCTTTGCCCTAAAACTGACTCTTCTCTCAAGAGGGATTTGATTTTACTAAGACTTGTCCACCCTGATTGATAACGGATTCATTCATTCATTCATTCATTCATTCATTCATTCATTCATTCATTCATTTTGTTTGTATTTCTACCAAGTGACTGGTTTCGCAGGCAGCAGTCTGCTCCAAACCCACTAAAACCATTTCATACGAAAGAACGACCGAATTGGGGGTATTGGGCATATAAAGCTACTGCCCCTTGATTACCAGACAGCGGGAGCCACCTAGAAACCAGGTGACACTGAGTTCTAGTCTTGCTTTAGGCTCAAAGCCAGTTGGGTGATCTTCAGTCAGCCAGACACTCACTCTCCGCTCTAGGAAAAAGACAGCGGCAAACCTCTTCGGAAATCTTGCCAAGACAACTTCAGGGGCTTGTCCAGTCCGTTGCCAGGGGTCAACCCTGACCTTTGGGCTTCTCTCTCCAATTGTGAATGGGTGTAAATCTGCCTTTGTACCTGACAGATTGAGCCTTTGCGGAGAAGGTTAAACCACATGCACGTTATTTACGTGTGCCTGAGAAATTTATATCCGTACGTGGAGAAACGGAGCTATATTTTGCGGAAATGAGCAGAAGCGATTGCAAGAAGGTCTGGTTGATGTCGTGACTTCGTTCCGTTGCAAATAGCAAGGTTTCATCTCTTTGCACTTGACTTAACGCAGTTCCATGCTCATTATGTAACTTCGAAACGGCGTTTCTCCATTTGGTTTTGGCTAGATAATTCAGCAGAACTCCTATATTTATTCCCAAGCCCATGCGTCTGTCAGCGGGGTTTTTTTTTTTTTTTGGCAGCATAGAAATGCAGAACTGAGCAATGCGTTTGCCTTTTGGCAGGTTTCATCTCTCGTTAAAATGTCTAACGGTTATGAAGACCACATGGCGGACGACTGCAGGGACGACATCGGCAGGACAAATTTAATTGTTAACTACCTTCCTCAGAACATGACCCAGGATGAGTTACGGAGCCTTTTTAGCAGCATAGGGGAGGTGGAATCCGCCAAGCTTATTCGCGACAAAGTGGCAGGTAAAATATTCCTCTTTTGAATACAACTTAGGACCACAGCGGAGCCCAAACTTTCTGTTACTAAGCGAGACAATTGTTAAGTGAATTCTGCCCTGTTTTACGACCTTTCTTGACATGGTGGTTAAGTGAATCACTGCAGTGGTTAAGTTAGTAAGAAGGCAGGACAAGAAGCAACAGGTGGAAACTGACCAAAGAGAGAAGCAACCTGGAATTAAGGAGAAACTTCCTGACAGTGAGGACAATGAACCAGTGGAACTGCTTGCCCCCAGAAGTTGTGGATGCTCCATCACTGGAGATTTTTAAGAAGAGACTGGATAGTCACTTGTCTGAGATGGTGTAGGTTCTCCTGCTTGAGTGGGTGGCTGGACTAGGAAGACCTCCAAGGTCCCCAACCCCCGGGCTGTGGACCGGTACTGGGCCTCTGCATGCCAGAAACCGGTCCACACAGACAAGAGCCTTGGTGGAGCAGTGGGCTAATGCCTCCTTAAGTAAGACCAGCTGCCTGCAATTAGTGCAGGTTCGAGTCCCACCAGGCTCAAGGTTGACTCAGCCTTCCATTTTTCCGAGGTAGGTAAAATGAGGACCCAGATTGTTGGGGGCAATTAAGCTGACTTTGTAATAATGCCGCTTGTGTGTGTGTGTGAAAGCCCTAACAAGCAGGCATATACACAGAATGAAGGCTACTGCTAAGCTTGTAAACCGCCCTGAGTCTTCGGAGAAGGGCGGGATATAAATGGAATTTAAAAAAAAAAAAAAAGTGAAGCGCTATCCGTGGGATGCAGGCAGCACGTGAAACCACGGCCTCCTCTGTTGCACGGAAAAACCTCTCTCCACGGAACCGGTCTCTGGTGCCCAAAAGGTTGGGGTCCACCGGACTGGAAGACCTCCAAGGTCCCTTCCAGCTCTATTCTGATAGATTGAGAAGTTCACGCTTATAAGTAAAAAGAACTTTTCTGAAGCAGGATTAAAATTGTGCCGTAATATACTCAAGCTTTGATGGGCCTTGAAAGAAACTTTTTCCACCTTTGCAATTCCTAGCGCACTGGTGGATTTAACCTCCTCCCACCTTTATAGAGATCACTGCAGAAGCAGAAGCTTTTGAAATAATGTCAGATTTGTAACTGTACAAAGGAGAAGCTTGTCCGCATGTTTGAGTGTATCCTAATCTTCAGAGTGAAAATGTAGCCCTTGTATGAGGCGTCCTTGGTGCTGTCTGGGCTTGGCGAATGTCCGTGGAGATTCTCAAGTCACCCAGGTCACGGTTGTCCGAAAGGTGCCTTTTTTTTCAGCAGGCAACTGGACTTCCTTGTTTTTCTTTGAAGACGTTTCGCTTCTCCTCCAAGAAGCTTCTTTGGCTCTGAACTGAAGAAGTTTGTTGGATGAGAAGCAAAAGGTTTGTCTTCAAAACAACAAACAAACAAAAGCCCACCGAAGTCCAGTTGCCTCATGAAAAAGCACCTCAGCTGGGTAGTTTTCTTGCAGAAGTTTCATTCCCAAACTAGGTAACAGATGATGATGTTCCCTAGTTGGGTCATGAAACGTCTGCAAGGAAACCACCCGGCTCAGAGGAGCCCTCATTTCAACCCTGAGCTACCATTATTTTCCTTCCATCGGCAGCCATTTATGCTTTGTATTGGTGGTTTCCTTTATGAGTCCTGTTTTCTTTCGAAATGTGAAATTTTCATATCAAGAGAACAGTGGAAGGGTTTTTTTGTTGTTGTTGTTGTTGCCTCTTTTGAAAAGAATTAAAGAGACGTTTTCCCTGCAGGACACAGCTTGGGTTACGGTTTTGTGAACTACGTGACCGCAAAAGATGCCGAAAGAGCAATCAACACGCTGAACGGCCTGAGACTTCAGTCCAAAACTATCAAGGTAAAAATGTCTGCAGTGGTGGCTAGAACTGGCTACCTTGAACCCGGCTTGTTCCTCCTCCCCAGAACTTTCCCTCGGCTTGGTGATTGCGCCCTTCTTCTGCCTGATCCACGGCGGACGGCCTAAGCTCCACCTGCTCCATTTGTGGCTGGACCTCTGGGCCCGGGGAGATTGGTGTGTGTGGGGGGGGGACTGTGATAGAAAGAAATATATTAAGGCCAGAGTTGCATCCATCAGATAAAGATGATGATGGTGATGAAGGAGACAACGTTACTTCACCTTGCTGTTTAGTGAACTCTGTGCCTGTAGGAAGAAATGTCTCTCATCAGATGGTAGTTGGGGCCTGCATCAGATAAGATTTTTTTTAAAAAAAAAATGGGTTGCAGCCTGATTAGTTAAGACATCTTAGTCATGGGTTTGTCCAGCTCTCCTCAGCTGACACATTTCAGATGCCTTCCTTCCTTCCTTCCTTCCTTCCTTCCTTCCTTCCTTCCTTCCTTCCTTCCTTCCTTCCTTCCTTCCTTCCTTCCCGCTTCCTTTCTTCCTTCCTTGCTTGTCTCCCCCTCTCCCTTCTTTCCTCCCTCCCTCCCTCCCTCCTTTTTTCCTGTGCCCATCCATCCATCCCTCTTCCCCTCCCTCCCCCTGGGCCGCTCAAGTGCGTTCACAGCGAAGGGTGCAGTGTAAAAGTACGAAATTAAAAAATAAGTGCTTTATCCCTAAGCACAATGCCCAGCCCGGCTTCTCCTCCGTGGGCCCGTGGAAGAGCCATGAGTCGGGGCCTGGCTCTTCGTGCTTTGCCTCGTGGCTCCCCAGGTGAGGGCGCAAGCCTCTGGAGAATCAAGAAGGGGGTGGCCTTCAGTCCGAGCGACCCAGCTGCCCTGGCTTTGCCCCAGGAGTCATCTGGCAGCCTGCCGTGCCCCTGGGAACGAGCTCCTTTGTCCTCAGTTCCTGGGGACTGTAACGTTGGGATGCTTGGTGGGTTGCAAGCTGGTGAGTGAGAGCTGTCCTTGCAGATGGCTCGCCTTTCACTTTCCTGCTTAGCGCCGCTTTCCCCAACCTCCGGCCTCTCCCCGTGGTGTCCTGGGAGCTGGAAACGTTAGGAACTGCTTAGCGTTTCTTACCCGGGGGGGGGGGGGCTCAGGCTGGAGGAGAGGCTGGCCTGGTATGTGGTTCCAGTAGGCGCCAGCTTCTTCCCGCGCCCCGCCAAAGCCCCTTTCCCTCTGCCAGGTAATTGCTGCTTTTTCTGTTTTCTATACGTTTCATCCGCTGGTGGCTTTGGCAGAACAATTTTTATTTGCTAAGGAAAGTGCAACAGACAGACGTTCTTCCCTCCCCGATAAAAAATTAGGATTCAACCTCAGCACATATTCTCAATCATCCAGGTCACAGCTTCTCTGAAATGTGCCTTTTCCAAAAGGGCAGCCGGGCTGGTTTTTCCCTTCTGGAGGAGGAGGAGGAAGAGGACAATGTTTCGCTTCTCATCCAGGAAGCTTCATCAGTTCTGACTGGCTGGTGGTGGTGGTGGTGGGGATGGAAGGAGTTAATTCTGACGATGGTGTAGAACTGATGAAGCTTCTTGGATGAGAAGCAAAACGTTGTCTTCCTCGGGGGGGGGGGAGTCCAGTTGCCCCTTTGAGGGGCAAAAGCACCTTTGAGACAGCTACTGTGACCGTTATTGGCCTGAAATAATGTTTTGCAGGTGTGACCGGGTATCTTTTATTAAATCCTAGGAACTTCTTCAGGTCTTCTAGCTGTATGGATTCACGTGTGTTTTTCCACTTTTTTTTTTTTTTGTCAAAGGTGTCATATGCTCGCCCAAGCTCTGAAGTGATTAAAGATGCCAACTTATACATAAGTGGGCTGCCACGGACAATGACGCAGAAAGATGTTGAAGACATGTTTTCACGGTTTGGACGCATCATCAACTCGCGTGTGCTGGTTGATCAGACTACAGGTGCGTGAGCCCGAAGCAGCTCAGCTCCCTCTCCAGTTGGCTGCCTGCTGATCTACCTCAGAAATGGTCCCCAAGGTGGCCATCCAAAGCAGAGTGTTTCTCAGACTTTGGCCATTTTAAGAGGGTTGGACTTCAACTCCCAGAATTCCCCAGCTAGGGGAATTCAGGGAGTTTAAAGACCACCCCTCTTAAATTGGCCAAGTTTGAGAAACACTGATTTAAAGCCTACCTGTCGAGAATAATTTCCCCCTCTTTGAATACCACTTGGGTACCCAGTGATTTGCATTCTTCTCATCCCAGAAGCTTCTTCAGCTCCGACTGGATGGTGGGGAATGACAGGATTTATATTCTTTGCAGACAGCTTGTCATCTGCATCCTTTTAGAGATTTGTTGAGGCCACCTGGAGGTTTACCGGTGTCCTCAGGGTCACCTGAGGGGTGCAAAGGAGTGTGGAGCCTTCTGGGAACTGCTGACCACGTCGTCTTATCTCCAGTCTACAACACGTTCCTTTCAGCAGTTCCAAGGAGGCTCCACACCCCTTTGCAACGCTCAGGTGACCCTGGGGACACAGGTAAACCTCAGCAACCCTCTAAAAGGATGCAAATGACCAGCTGTCTGCAAGGAGTATAAATCCTTCCCTTCCCCACCATCCCGTCAGAGCTGAAGAAGCTTCTGGGATGAGAAGGAAAATGCCTTCAGAGAATAACCAGGAAGTCCAGTTGCCTCCTGAAAAAAGGCACCTTTGGATTAAATATCAACAACAACATAACATAACATAACATAGTTGGAAGGGATCTTGGAGGTCATCTAGTCCATCCCCCTACTCAAGCAGGAAAACCTAAACCGTTTCAGACAAATGGCTGTCCAGTCTCTTCCTAAAACCATGCTGTGTTGGAGCATCCATCGCTTCTGGAGGCAGGTGGTTCCGTTTAATCTTGAGCCTTACCAGCTCAGCAGTGTTGGGCCAATGGAAGCCGAGCTAACTTTGCCCTTGACATCTGAAGTCCCTGGGCGGCCCCGGGACGTGTCTGGATGGCTTCCCACTTCACCGGTAAAGCACGCCGTAGTAGGCGTTGGTCCGGTCTGGCCCAGGCAGAAAACCGCTGAGAGCAAACGAGAGCTACTCCGATCCTCCATCCTGTCAGGACCCACCTCAATCCACATCTTAGGAAATAAGAACTCTTG
>JAKJMR010000964.1:10269-24034 GCA_024449315.1 Daboia siamensis | reverse complement strand
CTTTTTAAAGTTGCTGAGATAAGTAGAAAGTGTGGGGTCAGCTTTTGTAAGGGGGTGGGGTCTAGCTTGAAAAGCCTCCCCGAGCTGGCTAAATTGGGAAGAGTGTATGTGGGAATTCCAACCCCCCCCCGGGACCCCAAGTCTTAGGGAGTCCACTAAGAACAATTCGCTGCTGTGGGTGTCACTAAAAGCCAAGATTAAATAGGACGTGGAAGATAGGTCATCGGAGAGAGAGGAGAAGGAAAACGAACCCACGCTGCAATTTTTGCAATTTCCCAGACCAGGCGTGGGAAAATGGACTTGGCTTCCAAAGAATGACAGTTCGGTTGGGCAATTAAATAACGCGGAGTCCTCTGCAAGGCAGCCGGTAGATGATTTTACCCCGTGAAAAGCCGAGCATGATGGAGTTCCTGGCCCGCGGACCCCCCCCCCCCCGGTTTTGCTTCACCAACGAGGCATTATTTTGTCTGTCAGAAAAGCAGTCTCTTTCTTACCTAACCCCCCCCTCCCCCCACCCCCAAAACCTTCCCAGGTGTCTTGGGTTTGAGATTCTGCCCCATTGCAGTCACCGTGACACATGCCGGGAGAGAGAGAGAGAGAGGGCGTGTGATGCTTCATCCTCCTAGATCAGTGGGAGAAAGAAATGACGAATCTCAGGGTGGGGTGGAGTGGGGAGAGAACCCCTTTTCTGGGTGGCCCACGCAGCATCCTGGAAACATGACGCCTCCTTGGGTGGCTAGGAATGGGTGGGAGATCAGTGAAAATTTTCTGGGGAGGGGGAACGAAGAAGGACACCCCCCTGCCCCCAACGCCTGGTCTGCCAGCCTTTCTCTCCGCTTGCCACTTCATCTCCTGCTGAGCCGAGATGTCGCCTGCCTCAGTCCTCTGCCCAGGCCACACACTGATTGCCAGGCCAAGGCCCCAGAGGGAGCTGAGGTCCCTGTGCCCTCTCCGTGCTCCTGGCACCCAGGATCCGAATGCGGGAGGCCTGGTCTCCAGCTCGGGCCCCGGAGAGGAAGAGGCCTGGCTGACGTGGGCAGGGACAGCTTGTCCTGTCCTTACGCTCCCGTCAGGAGGACCTGTGGCGGGAGAGGCTCCGCGTAGATCCTCTCCGCCTCCGCAGACTCCTACAGGGGAGACAGCCTGGCTGGCGGGTGGGCGGCAGGTAGAAGAAGCCGCACCCGGGAGGCTAAGCTATTAACGTGGGCACGAGCTTCCGTGGAGTAGGGCCCACTTTGCCAGGTGGAGGGAGGGCTGCTGTCGTGGCCTTGGCTGTCCCTTAAGCAGAGCGAGGGACTCGTAGAGGATGTTGGACCCCCAACTTCCATTGCTTTTTTTTTTTTTTTTTGGATAATCTGTTTTTGTTTTCCACCCGATAGGAATTGGGATGAAGCAGCATCTAGCTCGCTTTCCCCCCTCCTGATCTAGATAACGGGAGAGGAAGCGACCTCTGCAGACGTGGTCTTGGTTATAAAGAAGCGTCCTGCAGGTTTGATATTTGTGTTATGAAAGAAAGCAGCCCCGGAAATTCTCTTGGTGGCGCCCTTTCATACTACTCCTATTTAAACGAGCGTAACGTGGCCAGGAGGCAGAAATCAGCAGCAAAAATCCTTGTGGGGAAGAGCTCTCGCTCGAGTGTTGAGTTGAGACTCAAAGCCGCAACTGCTGCCGGTTCTGCCTCTCTTCAGCTTCCCGACCACAGCCTGCCTCTCCTCTCCTCTCCTGCTCCCCATTTTTGTGTTCTTCAGCAAATGGGAGGGGTGGGGGGGTGGGACAGCGCTTCTTCACACATCTGGTGAAGTGGGACCTAACCCAGGAAGGTTGACCCATCGTTGGTTTAGGACACCCCCCCCCCCCCCCCCCAAAAAAAAAAAAGGTGCCTTGCTGTCTTTTTAACTTATCTGTTCTGCCCCACGGCAGGAAGACGAGAGACGCTGTTCATGGTGGGACCCCCACCCCCCACCCACCCCCGCCCGTGTTTTTTCAATCTGGGATTCCCTGTTGAGTTTTTTGCTTGATTGAACTAAACTTTTTTTTTTTCTTTTGTTTTGTTTTGTTTACATGAACTGTTGTTATCCTTTTTATTTGCTAGGTTCTCTCCTATGGGTGTAGATCACATGAGTGGGCTTTCTGGTGTAAATGTCCCAGGAAACTCCTCTTCGGGCTGGTGTATCTTCATCTACAACCTTGGCCAAGATGCCGATGAGGGAATCCTCTGGCAGATGTTTGGCCCCTTTGGCGCGGTGACTAATGTGAAAGTCATCCGCGACTTCAACACCAACAAGTGTAAAGGCTTTGGCTTTGTGACAATGACAAACTATGAAGAAGCCGCCATGGCCATAGCAAGTCTTAACGGCTACCGGCTGGGGGACAAACTCTTGCAGGTTTCCTTCAAAACCAACAAGTCCCACAAATAACTTCTTCGCTCGTGGCTTCTCCTCCTCCTCCTCCTCCTCCTCTTCCTCTTCCTCTTCCTCCCTTTTTTTTTTTTTGTATGGAATAGATAACTGAGTGACGAAAGAGTTTGAACCTTTTTTTTTTTTGTTGTTGTTTTCGTTAGTGTAAAAACTCACTTTTTTTCTTTTTTTTTCTTTTTGACGCGCCAATTTTCACAAAAAAGTTGTTTTGTCTTTAGTCTAAATGAAAAGTGGAAAAGGGGTTTTATACTCTGGGATGCCACCAACATGTTCAAATGTTTTGGGTTTTTAAAAGTCCCATAATGGTTCTACTCTTTTTTTTTTTAAAGTTCCTTTTAAAGTAGTCCTGTTTTCGCAATCTCCCCTTGGACTCCGAAACCTTCGCTAATGAAACCGTTTGCACCCGGTGCCAGTGCAGCTGTTGGACATCTGCTCCCTTTAATTTCACTGAACAGGGTTTGCCAAGGCAGGAGGACGTCAGCTAGACTCCTGTCGACTCCAGTACATTTGAGCAACGTTCTTAGTTAATAACGAGTTCTCTCTTAGCGAGAGGATTTGCTTGCGGAAAATTAACTTACTGGTGAAAAATGACTTCAAGGAAGTCTGGAGAATAACGAAATGCCACACACCCCCCCCCCCCCCCCCGGGTAACACCCTCGGCCGTGTTTGTCACTCAGTAGAAGTGAAAATTAACTTTTTTATAGTTTCCCTCCCCCCTTTAAAAGCCCAGTTTCCATAAAAAGGACCAAAGTGTTTTGAGAAAACTCTGGGGTGATTTCAGAGTACAAGAAAGGGGGGGAAAAAAAAGTAAAGAAAACTCCAATTTCCCAACGTTGCCACTTCCTCTGAATTCTCCCCTTCCAATTGTCGCCTCTTCTGTGCATGGCTTTCGGGTAAAACAAACGTGGCAATCGCCTCTTGACATGTTTTGAGTTCTTAGAATCCTCTGGCCAAGATCTGACAAACATTTGAGCATTGTAATTTTTTGCATCCCTTCCAATAATTCCTAGAATTTTTTTTTTTTTTATTTTATTTTTGTATTTTAATAGTGAATTTTGTTTTGGCAAATAGCTTTACCTATTGGAACGCTCAGCAGAAAGGTACATTGAAACTTGCAAGTTTGAGATTTAAAGAGAGAAAAAAAGTTGATTCTTTTTTTTTTTCTGTTTGTTTTTGGTAGATTTCAATGTTTTAATTAATTAATCCCCAGCGTTTTGCTTCAGGCTGCCTTGAATCTTTTGAGTTTTCTGTTTTCTGTTAATTTTCTTTTGCTTTTTTCTGTTTTTGTTTGTTTTTACTTTTGCATTTAAGACCAATTAAATTTGATTTGGTTTTGCTGAAATTTTGTTTTGGTTTGTTGTTTTAAAGTTTTCTCCCTTCCTTGCCGTGTTACACAGTGCCCGACAGTGAATGATGACGTCAGTCCTTTCCCGGATAATTTGGGGATTTTAAAAATTGACAAGAACCAACGGATTGGTAGGAGGAGGTCAGGAGTTTAACCAACAAAAGCATTTGCAATCACTCCCAACCAACACGGCGAGGGTTTGAGTGGCTCGGAAAGCCTTTGCAGCTGAAATCGGATCTACTTGGCTAGATCCGTAAGGTTTATAAACCAAACGGTCCTTTTGGGTGAAGAGAAACCTGCCTAATTCTAAATTAGGGTTAAGCCTGTCGCACGTTACCTCTGGCAGTCTCTCTCCTGTAAGTCGGTGGAGAGGCAGGGCTGATTCCGTTTTGGATCTGCGATGTCGCCCGTTTGTTTATGAACCTCCTTGCAGCACCCTTCCGGCTGCATCATCCTCTCTCCGTCAGTGTTCAAAATCTAGGATTTGGTGGACTCGAGTAACACTTAACGGAGACTTAGAGAGAAGTGTGTCGAAATCTCCCAGGCAGATGAAATGCACCCCACACCACCCTGGTGGGGAAAAGACCCACCCATGAAAACGGTGACCGTGCGTGCCTTCCCTTCTGGTCCTTCACGTAGCTGTTAGCCTTCACGGTGTGTCTGAGATACATAACAATTTTTCCTCTCTCTTTTTTTGGTGACTGGAGGGAGGCAAAGTGCCCCATCCAAAGAGTTTTACTCACCACACAAAGCCACTACGGCCATTGTGAGCCCTGATCTCGAGTCTCTTTGGCGAAGGAACACCATTCCAGGAATATCTGCTTTGCTTCATGCTTTCAACTGCACTTTTATTTAAGAATTACCTTGGCAAGCTGCATCCCTTTTACAAGCAGGGTTCTTGGCCCCAGGATTATACGTGAACCTACTTTTTTTAAAAAAAAAAAAAACAACAACCTTTAAACAGTCTCTTTTGAGTTTATTGCTGTCCTAGCTGCTGTCACAATTTGGATTGTCAATTGATTTGTGACAACAGTTCGGAAAACCTTGTTTAGTAATGCTGCCTTTGGTTCCTGGACAGCCCTGAGGTTTTTTGGTTTTTTTTCACACCAGAGCCTGGCAAGATTTATATTCCTTGTCATTTGCAGTATTGAACACAAAATTTCCGTGTTATCTTTTTGAGCAGGACCGTGTTTTGCATGGCGAGGAGAATCGCTCATTTTCCTGTTTCCGGTCGAATTGACAAACCTGTCCTCCGTCATGTAAATTCTTGACATTCCACTTGGAACTAACCTGGTACCCTGTTCAAAATAACATTTCCAGTCATAGGGTGTTACACCCAACTGCCATTTTGGCAGAATCGGGTTGCCGAAGAGACCACCGTCCAAGTGCTTGGAGGCTCCTGAGATAAATTTCCCCCTTTTGACAGCTTCCATTAATCTCTTTTTTCTGTTGGATGGTTCTTTGACGTAGCGTGACATCTCGGCTTTTTTTTTGTAGCCGTATAGAACATTCCTTTGATTTTTTTTTTTTCCAAATGCTCGAAGGAAGTCATGATTATAAATATGTCGGTGGAGATTATAAGGCATTTCTAACCTCGATCATAAAGCATTTCTTCTACGGTCCCTGATTTACTCCCTTTATCATTCTTCCGTCTCATTTTAAAGGCTGCTCCCACCACATAGGCCCGTAAGACCTTCCAGACTTGACACACGATTCCTTTCCAATTCCCGACTCGGGAATTCATTGGCCGTACATTACAGATGTTGACAGACATCTGTACCTCTCTGGATGCCGGTTGTGGGAATAACCTGCCCTCTCTCTGCTGGAATGGCGGGTGTAGTAGGTACACCCTTTTTCCTGTCATTGCTACTTTCTCTGTTCATCAGTCACATCCATTTTGCCAGTTTCTGTAAGAGGAAACAGCAGATTTCTTTGGGCAAGTACGATCAGTAAGCACCGGCGTCGTATTCTAGGGCTTCATTACCGTTTCTCTGGCTCTTGTTGCTGGGATTCGCCAGCCTTCCGTCTTTTCTCAAGTCTTGCTCTTCGATCGCCGCCATCTTCCCTAATCCGCTTTTCGGAGTCCTGATTAGCTCCAGGATTCCCACTAAGCCAACGGGACGGGACGAGAACTTGTCAAGACATTTTTAGAGGCGAGGGAAAAGGTGTCACCGTTGGGAGTCAGAGCCCTAAAGTCACGAAAGCACTCTGGGGCCATTCTCTCTGGCTATACGTTCCCTTTAAAATTCCCATTCTAGCGGATCATGATTTTAAAAGCAAAAGGAGCGTTCGGGAGGGATTGAGGCCGTTCTTAAAAGGTGCATCTTAAGGGTGTTGGGTTTGATCAGCCTTTTTCTCTAGTTGCTTCTCCAGTTTCCGAGTGAAAGGGAGTTTTCCTTTGAGCGGCCTAAGATTGCCGCCTCCTCGTCGCCTACTCTCCAAAAGTTGTTTTTCATAAGGAGTTGGGGTCTTTTTCGCCCGTCTGGGAAAAAAGGTAAAACAGAAATACGCGTACAAGTACGTATAAAATGAAAATGGATTTTTTTTTTTTTTAGTTTGAAGTGGCAGTAA
Organism: Daboia siamensis; assembly: GCA_024449315.1. Lineage (NCBI taxonomy): Eukaryota > Metazoa > Chordata > Lepidosauria > Squamata > Viperidae > Daboia > Daboia siamensis. The sequence goes on along the minus strand of JAKJMR010000964.1, from coordinate 17,701 downwards.
TGGAAAGAATTCATCCTTGCTGCTGGTATTTGACAGTTGATGGTACCCTCCCTAGTATAAAGAACCAGGATGCATTCTAGGCTAAATGCTTATCGTACTCCAGAGAATTGCCAAACTCTGCTGAGGCAGTGAACACACACACCTGCTTCACCCACACACCTTCTTTGCGGTTTTGTGCCAAAGGTTTTTGACAAAGTTAGCAGAAAAAAAACTATTCACGCCAGAAACATGTTTTACATTTGGCATTTAGCAGTGCAAGTCCTTTTATGGATTAGGCTGGCTGTCTTTATTTCCTCCCCCAATTCTTAAAAGCTCTGTCTACAAAGGTATATTATCTTCTCGATCGAAGTAGGGTTAGACTTTATTAGGTCACTTTTTTGGGGGGAGGGAGAAATGATTTCCAGTTTGTCAGAATCCAAAATTCCTTTTTTGCTTGTTTTTTTGTTTTTTTTAAAATCCAGGATTGTTCCCCTTCACCCAAATGTTTAATGGAGATTTAAATGTTTGCTCTCATAAGCCGAGTACAAGTTTTCCCTTCCTGAGCGAAAAAGGATGATGGTTTTGGTCTGCCAAAGCTTAACTCAACCATGAGTAAATTTTGCATACTGACGTAGCCACTGCTTTGTGAGGATAAGTATCCCCCCTCTGACTAGAAATAAATTTGCTGAGAATTATGCATGCTGATATTAAATGTAGACTGTTTTGTTTTCCAGTGAATTAAACCCAACTTAGGAGAAAGGATTGCCAGCAGATTTCACGCTTCCTGTAATTAAGGGTGCATCCTTTTTGGAATAACTCTCTCTCATAAGCTACATCAGTTCTCAAAACAGGAAGCTCCTTTGCATAATTTTTTTTTTTTAAAAAAAATGGACAAATGGACCTTATTTTTGTTTTCAAGAGAGGAGAGTTGTATATCCTCTCCCTCTACCAAACATTTAATTCTTGGCTATGTTTTTGTGAAGGCAGCTGTCTCAAATCCACTTAACTTGAGAATCCTCTTGGAAGGATTTCTCCCCTCCCCCCCGCCCCCCCCCCCCAAGATAATGCGCTTCTGGCAATTTTAGGGAGTCAAGATCAATTTTTGCATTTGGTAAAGAACGTGGAGCTTTCTTCTCCCTTGCGTTTGAAAGTTTGTGGGTTTTCTGATCTGTATTCTATTTCCTTTACATATATATATATATATTTTTAAAAGGGTATTTGGTGTAATGTGCAGGTTATAACAATCAGTGGCTATTTTAGTTCAGTTTTTAAAAATCAGATACATTATACTGTTTTGGCTGCTTATTTGTAGCATTCTTGTCTAACGGAGTTATCCAGGTTGAGAATAAGTTAGTTGTGTTATTTTCCCAATGCATGGTTTAAAAATAAACAGGAAACGCAGTTCAGCGGGACACCCAGCATCACACAGTGACTAGCTTGTGTCGGCTGCCTTCCCTTCCCACAGCCCACTTCCGAAAGGCAGGTTTTTTGTGGGAAGTGGATGGGGGTTTTTGGGGGGGAGGGTGGGTGTTTTTTTTTTTTTAAATGTATAAACTGAATTTTTTCTCTATTTTGTCAGACGGTAGCAAACCCCTAACAACAGTGTAGCTGCCACCAAGTCTCTCTTCGCTTAATTGTGTATTGAGTTCTGCAAACGAGTTAAAACTCTCTGCAGAGTTTTTGCTTTCTTCTTGTTTTTTTTAAATTAAATCACTTCACTACAAAGGGACCTCTTCTCTCCCCCCCTCCCCCCCCCAAGTCCCATTTCAGAAGAATTGAAAGGAAACTTTGCATTCGTTTTGTTTGACCCACACTTCTGACAGGACCGGTGCCGTCTCACCAAGTGGGAGTTTTGGCCCTAGATTCAGTGGGATACAAACGACAACCCCTCTTTAGTCTCACTTGGCTTCCCTTTTAACTGGTGTAACTCCCCCCCCCCTTTTTTTTTTTTTCCTTCTTTTTTTGTTTTTATAAAGCCGTCTGTCTGCAACGGAAGGCTTTTATCGGTTCTCCCGTATTGTACAGTATATATGCTTAAGACAACTTTTTTTTGTATATTTAGCGTGTTTTTAAGTTATTGATTTTGTTTTATATCGAAATAATTTATTTTTCAGGAACCACTTTTTTCATTTTAACTTTGTTTTTAACATGGGTTTACTTTAAATAAAGTATGACGCTGCTATCCTCATGTCTCCACTGCCGTTGAATCCCCTTGTGTCTTTCGAGTGCCTGCTATTTTCGGAGGCAATGCCCAAGGCCTCTTGCTTGACCAGACCCACCCACAAACATCTCAGTTCACACATGGCAAACTCGAAGAGCTTCATCAAGTAACTGCATCGGGCCTTGCGGGGTGTGTGGGTGGGAGCGCATGGGAAGCGCATGGGAGCCATGCCCGGCAGCATCTGCCTTGAGATGATGTGGGAACTGGGCCGCCAGTGTGGGTGGTGTTGGGAGCTTCATGCTCTCTTCTCTGTCACGAGAAACTTAAATTTCTGGTGGAAAAATGGAAATTGGGATATTTTTTCACTTGCTGTTGAATAACACCGACAGCACCATTTTATTTGCCCACTGCTTTTTTTGGGACTACATTTTCTAGAGTTTGCTACTCTGCTCTCACCGTCCATCAGGACCTCCTGTTTTAAAGCCACAAACCAGGAATTCTTGACATGCTTGCTGTTAACGCTCTCACAGGTTGGCAATCATATCGGTGACCATCATTTAATAATATGTCAGTTTGTTGAGACTTTTTTTTTTTAAGTCAGGCTAGTCCACTCTGATTCTCGGGAAAGGACGAGGCTCTAGTCTTAGATACTCGGGGATATTCTGGCTGCTCTGCTAAAGTTTGGAATTGCCCCTTTTTCCTAAACTTAAATGTATCCTTATTTCAAGATACGCTATGCTGCTTTCCTTTTTTTTTCATGTTCTTTTTAACAGATCTGTTAAGAAAAACCACCGCTGTGTTAGGCAGCAACAGAAGGAATTAGAACATTTGTATGCCTCTTGCCTAATAAAATTCTAATTTTTTTAAAATTAAAAGTGCAACATGGAATATTGGACAGGACCGCTAGACTTTTCCATCGAGTGGCGTGGCGACCTAGCAGTGAAATTCTCACCTCGCAATCAGGAGGATTCCAGGATCATTAAAAGAAAAAAAATACTTGTAGTTTTTGCCATCATCTACAAAAGTGTACAGTATTGGGCCTAGGTCCATATATATCAACTGGTCCAGAGGTGGGTAATCTTGGCTCTTTTATGACTTGTGGACATCAACTCCCAGAATTCCTGAGCCAGCCATGCTGAGGGGAAAGGGAGAGGTTTCCAAGCTGAGCCATGCTGGCTCAGGAATTCTGGGAGTTGAAGTCCACGAGTCATAAAAGAGCCAAGGTTCCCCATCCCTGGACTAGTCACTCAAGATGAGTGGTGTAGAAAATTAACTACTTTCTGCTGAAAATTTAAGAAATGGGGCCAGTGCACCATTTTTATTTTTATTTTTTACGCACTTCACAGCAGGCATTGTCATATTTGCTCGGTTTCTCTATATATATTTGCTGAAAGCAGATTTATTATAGATAGTCCTTGACGTAACGACCATAATTGAGCCCCAAATGTCTGTTGCTAAGCAAGACAGCAGTGAAGTGATTTTTGCCCCACTTTGTAACCTTTCTGGCTGAAGTGTGAATCATTGCAGTTGTTACGTTAGTAACACAGTTGTTAAGTGAATCTGGCTCCCCCCCTTTTGACTTTGCTTGTAAGGAGGTCACCAAAGAGGATCACGTGACGACCCCCTCCCCCCGGGGACAGGGTGACCGTCACCAATATCAACCGACTGAATTTTGATCACATGACCCTGGGGATGCTGCAACGGTCTTACATGTGAAAACTGTCCTAAATCACTTTTTCAGTGTGGTTGTAACTTTGAACCGTCGCTAAATGAGTGGTTGTGTTTATTACATTTTTGTACTGCCCATCTCCTTCACAAGGTGACTCTGGGCAGCTGGACTGGATCCTGGGTTGACTGAACCAGATCCTAGTGTTTTCTTTGGGTTTTCAACCTTGCAACTAACATGGTTTCCCCCAAGAATTGACTTGAATTTGTAAAGGGAATGGAGGTCACACTGAGTGCAGGTACTTGGGTCGTTTAATCTTTGCCTCTGTACAATGTCGTCGTGTCTTTCTAGCAAGCCTTCCTCGGAATCCGCCTCTTCTAACAACTGCGCGCTGGAGACGCCTTGAATGTCTTTCCTTTCTAATAACCAGTTTATTTCTCCTGCTCACTGCAGTGATTTATTACAAAGTATGCAATGGAGGAAGGAGCCCTTGTGGATTTTACTCCGTTAGTTGTTGCCAACTCTTGGGAGCGGCGCTCACCTCCGCTTCAAGGCCATTGAGCCACCGCTGTCCGAAGACATTTCCGCGGCCTCGCAGAGCTCTGCTTCCTCCCCACCGAAGTGGTGCCTAATCATCTACTCGCATTTGCATGCTTTCAAATGGCTAGGTCGGCAGGAGCTGAGGCGAGGATGGGAGCTCACCCCGCCGTGTGGCGCCTGGCTCTCGAACCTGGGCTGCCGGCTTTCCAGCCAACAAGCCCAGCATTTTCACCGCAGAGCCACCACGCCGCCCCCATGTAATGGAGCGGTCTCCCTCAAAAGCATAGTGGGAGCTTCACCCCTCAGATAAAGAGGTGCGCTCGTGTTTATGCCTTCCAGGAAGGAGGGGAAAGGGACGCATACTCACAAGGAATAAGGTGACAGCTCTCAGGTTACTTCTTGCCCTGCCCCCCTTCTATTACCTACAGAGAAGAACGGTCTTGGAAGAAACGACGGCATCTTGAGATTCAGGGATTGCTGTGGGAATGTCCCAACCCCAGGCTTGTCACAGATCTCTGTGAGCTACAAAAAGTGGAATAACCGATTTGAAAAGCCTTCAGTGAAGCCATTCCGTTGGTTAATTGTTCTCACTGTCAGGAAATTTCACCTTGGTTCAAGGTGGGGTCTCTCCTTGATAGGTTTCCAATCAAATCAGAATAGAGCTGGAAGGGACCTTGTAGGTCTTCTAGTCCAGCCCCCTGCTCAAGCAGGAGTCCCTGTATCAAGTGGGTTGTTCTGTCCCGTTACTTCTTGTCCTGCTGTTATCTCTCACTTGTCTTATTAAGCAGTCCCCTTCATCTGAAAAATTGATTTTCCCCACAGTACCTGGAGGGGGTAAAAAAAGGGTGCTTACTAGGCGTAGTAGAACAAAGTCCCTTCTGCTACAAGCAGCTCCAGTGGTGGTCCCCTCACCTCTGGGGCTGAATCTAAAGAAGAAACTGTCCAAGGGACTGTACGTCAGTCGCCATATTTGACTGCAATGGTGGAGCGGCCAAGATACCTGGGAGTAAAAAAAAAGGTAGCATTTGGCTCACTGCTTGGATGCAGGGTGATGTTCCAATGTGGCTGAAGTTCTTGCACCCGAGTCCGCACCTCAGTGGGATAACAACCTATATACTTTTCAGATGGGAAAGAATTTCCGAGACTTTTTCAAAGCAGTGGGATTTGGGGGCTCTAATCCTGGGAAACTGAGGCATACACCCATGCATAGGAAGAAGGGGAAGTGACGTAGGGTCCAGTACAGTGGGATTTTCTCAATGCAGGGCTGAATGTCCTGGCAGCAATTAAATATTGGCAGCTGATAATAATAGCACTAGCAGATCGTGCCGCATTAGGAGAAGAGAGAGAAGGGAAGGGTGGGGGGAGAAAGGAAAGAGGGAAGAGAGAAGGAAGGAAGGAAGGGAGAAAATGGGAAGAGAGGGAAATAGGGAAGAAGGAAGGAGAATGGAATAGAATTACAGTAGAAGAGAATAGAGTAATGAATGGAATAAGGATAGAACAGAACAGAACAACACAACATAGTTGGAAGAGACCTTGTAGATCATCACTTCGTACTGCTTTACAGCCTCTAACAGGTTTCCAGAGCCAACATATTGCCCCCAACAATCTGGGTCCTCATTTTACCGACCTCGGAAGGACGGAAGGCCGAGTCAACCTTGAGCTGGTTAGGATCGAACTTCTGGCAATGGGCAGAATTAGCCTGCCATGCTGCATATTAACCACTGCACCACCACGGCTCATAGGAAGATGTTTCCTTTGAAAACAAGTTAAAACTCTTTCTCGTGGCCAGTGAGCGCTTCGTGTGGCTTTGCCTCTTTCTGTGTGCGTGTGTTCACGCACGCAGTGATAACGCAGGCACCTACTGTGTGGCTCCACTGAATGTGCTCTACAACCCTGATTTAGATGAAAACATTTTTAAGAAAAACAACTGGTCACAGCTCAGATCAATCCAACTTTGTACAGATGGAGTTGGGGTGTATTTCAGCACGTTGCAGAGGGTGGCTCTAAGTGGGTCCTGGGTCCCCTTCCAAGGCCCCCCCCCCCAATTCTCTAATTTTAGTGGAATTGCCTCCAGGTGGGATGAGCCGCATATGACTTGAATAGATGAAATGGTGCAACTTTTTTGGGAAGTTTCTTTTAAAGAGGTTTCCAAAACGGGGGTGGGGGTTAGGGAAATGGAAGGTCAAAGCGGGGTGACCCTGCTGTTATTCTTTGAGCATGCTTGAGCAAGCTACCTTGTAAAGCAGTAACCCCAGTTTCTCAACCAGATGTTGCTTGATTGCAATGTCTTGACAGAAACATCTGAGCACATCCAGCCACTCCTGCACCTGCTGACCCATGTTTTTTTTTTCCCCCTTCAACTGCCAGTGCACTTCCTTAGCTGGAGGCGGACCTGAAATGTAAAAATAAAATGTAAAAACAATTTTTGCAATATGAGTTGGCAATATTCTACCCGGTTCAGTTGTCTCAGCCATTAACTTTCATAGTTTTAACTCCAGCTTAAACTTCTGTGGACCTCGCCCCTATCGTCCCTGTCACACATTTCCTTTTCCTTGTTTGACTCTTGTGATCTTCGTTTGACGAATAAACATTAAACAAACACACATTGGCTTTTTCAATCCAACATTTTCCTAGCCAAGCCACCAACCAGATCTTACCTGCATCAGATCAAGCCTTGGGAGTGGCTGATAAAACCAAGGTGGAGATCCTCAATCTGAGACTGAATGATTACCACACTTCTCACTGGTGACGATGGATGATGGGTGGCCCAGTATATCCAGAGAACCATATTTTGAGTGGTTTAATTTGTGGCTTTTCCATTATGAACCTGTTGGGAAAGCAGCTCCTGCAAAGTCTTGCAGCTGCACCTGGAAAGGAGCAAGAGACGTTGGGTTTCCCTGCTGTGTCCGGGACCGGAGCTGGGCTGAGGTGGAAAAGACCTCCACGGCCCTCAGGTAAGTTGGGAGGATGCAGATTCAAAGAAAGCTTGTCATCATCATCATCATCATAGTAATAAATAATAATAATAATAATAATAATAATAATAATAATAATAATAATAATAATAATAATAATAATAATAATAA
>JAKJMR010000964.1:0-10259 GCA_024449315.1 Daboia siamensis | reverse complement strand
AATAATAATAATAATAATAATAATAATAATAATAATAATAATAATAAAGTTGGAAGGGACCTTGGAGGTCATCTAGTCCAACCCCCTGCTCAGGCAGGAAACCTTATACCATTTCAGGCAAAGGGCTGTCCAGTCTCTTCTTAAAAACCTCCAGTGTTGGAGCATTCACCACCTCCGGAGGCAGGTTGTTCCACTGGTTAATTGTTCTAACTGTCAGGAAGTTTCTCCTTAGTTCCAGGTTGCTTCTCTCCTTGACTAGTTTCCATCCGTTGCTTCTTGTCCTGCTTTCAGGTGCTTTGGAGAACTGATTATGTTACCTAGTTGGGATAATGAAACATTTGCAACAAAGCAATCTCAGCAGCAAGGGCCCCCTCAAAGCTGTCATGTGCCTGAAACCAAAGGGTTTGGGTGAATTTCAGGTGAAAGAGAGAATGTAGGTGTGTGGAGTGGCCCCACCACACCCTGCCCCACCTGGGGTGTTTTTTGGGGGGGAGGGTGAGCATTCAAGGAGATCATAAATACCCCCATGGCTAGGTAAACATTAGCGGAGAGACGAGCTTTGACTCCTAGTGACTGCATAGGTAGGTCGCATAGACACGTTATGCGTGTTTATGGCATAAGTTTGACCAGTGACATTGAATTGAACCCATCCATTGCCTGAACCAAGGAGCGCCTGTCAGTTTGACCTTTGTGGAGACCCGCTAAACCAGGTTCATGTCAGGACCCACCCCAATCCACATCTTAGGAAGACAAAAAGGAGTCAGTTCTAGTCCAAAAGGAATTTTTACTAGGACACGCTTGGTTGTGGTAATACAAGACAGGACTTGGTATTGTTTTACAAATTGAAACTTTATAAAGAGTTCCCGGTTCAACCCCCCTTCCTTCGTGTCATCCCTTTCCTGGGAAAAAGGGAACTTCGAATCTTTACGGTTATTGCCTTCTTCCTTTACAGATTCAAATGGAGACACAGGCCAGATGCCTTCTTCCCCTTTGTTCCCCCAGTTCAAAAGGTTTCCCTTGGTCTTTGAAATAACCTAAGGCAGGCTGAATCCTCCTTCCTCGGGAGATGGCAGAATCCAGGGTGGGGGCATAATGTTTTAAATATATATTTATGAATGTGATATAAATGGATTCTGACAGTTCATACACTGGGGAGAAACACGGCTTAAGCACCCATTTCCAGGCCCCAAGAAGATGAGCCTGGTGAGGCAACCTACCCCTTACCACTTGAAGCCCGCCCCCAAGGATGCAGCCTTTCCCTCTGCAGGGGCATGAACGAGGCAGCCCCACCACCACTACTCTTGGGAGATCAGGAGGGGGAGCACCTCATGGTCTCCCTTTTTGCCCCAGAAGGGGCTCACCAGTTTCAAGTAGGGAGGTTGTTCCAACGCGCAGTTAGACCTGTCTCCTAGAACTCAAGTTAGTTATCCCACGTTGCACTTTCTAGAACAATTAAAAACCAGACTTAACTCTTTCCCTGATAGCTTTTCCGATGTTTGAAGATAATTATCACTCCTCCCCACCAAATCTTCTCTCAGCAATGTTGGTAGAATCCCAATTTTAAGAACCTGTCCAAAACAATAAAAATAATGTCGCCGGAAGCCAGAAGAAGACCATTAAGTTCCAAGACTTCTGTCCCACTTCTGGTTTGCTGTGGTTGGGCAGAACCCAAACCAGGGTTTATTCTGATATTCATATGAAACGAAATCTGGGCGGGGACACCAAAACCTTGCCACTTTTTCATCAGCAGAGGAAGGTCTGTCATCCCCCAAAAAACAGCACACTGGAGAAAAGCTGCTATCCAAGTTTGTTACCTTGATTTATGTCCGTTGGCTCAGAGTCCTGTTGGTGAAGCTGTTGGCTGGAGATGGCAGGTGCCACTTGGAGGTTTGTCTGTGTCCTCAGTGGTGCTTTTTCAGGAGGCAACTGGAGTTCATTGTTTTTCTTTGAAGACGTTTCGCTTCTCATCCAAGAGGCTTCTTCAGCTCTGACTGGATGGTGGAGGAAGGGAAAGATTTATACTTGCAGACAGCTGGTCATTTGCATTCTTTAAGGGGGTCATTGAGGCCACTTGGTATGTGTCCTCAAGGCTGTTCAGTTTTGACATAAATGGCCTCCATCTGCATTTAAAAGACAAAGGCCACTCTTTTGAAGACAACAAAGTCCACATTTTGGAAAGAGAGGCCAGCTGGCTTGAAAGGGGTCAAAGAAGCCATGTAGGTCAAAACTGAACAGCCCTCCCTCAACAGAGGGGGAGGGATACGACATCGTCTATCTCCAGTCTACAACACAGTCCTTTCTGTAGTTCCAAGAAGGCTCCACACCCATTTGCACCCCTCAGGTGGCCCCAAGGACACAGACAAACCTCCAAGTAGCTTCAACGACTCTCTAAAAAAGGCAAATGACATCCACAGAAAGTGTACGGGAAGGAGCAGGTGGATTTTTGGAGGCATAAACTCAACCTTGTGGACCAAGAGAAAATAGCACGTCAAATTAGGGTGGCAAGGCAGAACTATTTTGAATATGCCAATAAACCAGGGAGATGGCTTATCTATAGAATAAGGAAAGAGAAGGAAAGTAGAAGAATTGAGCAATTAGAGGATAAGAGGGGGACACTGATAGGGGATAAAGAATGGATAGAAAAGATAGCGATTGAGTTTTTTGCAGAATTATATCAGGAAGAAAAGGTTCCTGCGGAGAGGATTAAACAATACTTGACGGAGTCAGACCTTCCTAAGTTATTTCCTAATGAGAAAGAGGCCTTAGATCAGGAGATAACAATAGCAGAAATTGAAAAAGCGGTCAGACAACAGAAATGTCAAAAAAAACCAGGCACTGATGGAATTCCTGCAGAATTGTATAAGGTATTAGTGGAATCGTTGGGAAACATATGAAAGATCTATTTAATGAAATTTTGGATGAGGCTATAGTCCCGCAAACTTGGTTGGAGGCAAATATTAGTTTGATTCCTAAGGATGACTTCCTTTCGAAGCATATTAAAAATTATAGGCCAATATCCCTTCTTAATTCAGATTATAAAATATTTGCAACAATAATTGCAGATAGATTAAAAATTTACTTAAACCAATTCATACATACAGACCAGAATGGTTCCTTCCCACTAGACAAATAAAAGATAATCTCAGAATTATATTAAATGTTCTGGAGTATTATGAAAGCCGATCAGATAAACAATTAGCTTTAATATTTATCAATGCTTTAAAAGCATTAGATAGGGTTAATTGGGATTTCCTGATGTGTCAGTTGGAACATATGGAGTTTGGGGCTAAATTCTGTAATATGATTAAAGCAATCTATACTAAGCAGGAAGCAAGACTGTTGATAAATGGGAATTTAACTGACAAATTTGATATCTAGGCAGGGTTGTCCACTCTCCCCACTTTTATTTATCCTAACCTTAGAACTCCTTGTTGTTGTTAGTTGCGAAATCGTGTCCGACCCATCGCGACCCTATGGACAATGTTCCTCCAGGCCTTCCTGTCCTCTACCATCTTCTGGAGTCCATTTAAGCTCACGCCTACCGCTTCAGTGACTCCATCCAGCCACCTCATTCTCTGTCGTCCCCTTCTTCTATTGTCCTCGATCTTTCCCAGCATTAGGCTCTTCTCCAGTGAGTCCTTCCTCCTCATTAGGTGGCCAAAGGATTTGAGTTTTAGCTTCAGGATCTGGCCTTCTAAAGAGCAGCCAGGGTTGATCTCCTCTAGGACTGACCGGTTGGATCGCCTTGCAGTCCAAGGGACTCGCAGGAGTCTTCTCCAGCACCAGAGTTCAAAGGCCTCAATTCTTTGGCGCTCAGCCTTTTTTATGGTCCAACTTTCACTGCCATACATTGCAACTGGGAAGACCATAGCCTTGACTATACGCACTTTTATTGACAGGGTGATGTCTCTGCTTTTTAGTGTGCTGTCTAGATTTGCCATGGCTTTCCTCCCCAGGAGCAAGCGTCTTTTAATTTCTTGGCTACAGTCCCCATCTGCAGTGATCTTGGAGCCCAGGAAAATAAAATCTGTCACTACCTCCATTTCTTCCCCATCTATTTGCCAGGAATTGAGAGGGCCAGATGCCATGATCTTGGTTTTCTTAATGTTTAGTTTCAACCCAAGTTTTGCACTCTCCTTCTTCACTCGCAACAAGAGGCTCTTTAGTTCCTCTTCACTTTCTGGTTGTGTGGATCACAACAAACTGTGTGGCAAGTTCTTAAAGAGATGGGAGTACCAGACCATCTTATTTGTCTCTTGAGAAACCTATATGCGAGTCAGGAAGCAACAGTGAGAATAATAATAAATAAACCTTTATTGTCAAACTACAACATGTGTACATTGAGATTAGCTGAGCCGCCTCCCGTGCTCTCTCCCCACAACACACAGTGACAACAAACCCTCCATCCTACCACACCATGAGAACTGGACACAGAACCACTGATTGGTTCAAAATTGGGAAAGGAGTCCGGCAAGGCTGTATACTGTCGCCCTGCCTATTTAACTTATATGCAGAGCACATCATGAGAAAGGCAGGGCTAGATGAATCAAAAGTTGGAATTAAGATTGCTGGAAGAAATATCAACAACCTAAGATATGCAGATGATACCACTCTAATGGCAGAAAGTGAAGAAGTGAATTTTGCAAGGAGAAGCTGATGGTCTGAGCCAAAGTCAGCTCCTGGTCTTGTTTTTACTGACTGTATAGAGCTTCTCCATCTTTGGCTGCAGAGCACATAGTCAATCTGATTTCTGTATTGACCGTCTGGTGATGTCCATGTGTAGAGCTGTCTCTTGGGTTGTTGGAAAAGAGTGTTTGCTATGACCATTGTATTGTCTTAACAAAATTCTATCAGTTATCTTTTGGCTTCCTATTTTTCCAATCCCCCATGGTGATAAGGACATCATTTTTTGGTGTTAGTTCTATAAGGCACTGTAGGGCTTCATAGAACCGGTCAATTTCATCCTCTTCAGCACCGGTGGTTGGGGCATAGACTTGGACCACTGTGATATTGAATGGTTTGCCTTGGATTTGAACTTAGATCATTCTGTCATTTTGGGCATTGTATCCCAGTATTGCTTTTCCTACTCTTTTATTGACTATGAAGGCTACTCCATTTCTTCTGAGGGATTCTTGCCTGCAGTAGTACACCTGATGGTCATCTGAATTAAATTCACATATTCCTGTCCATTTTAGTTCGCTGATTCCTAAGATGTCGATGTTCAGTCTTGTCATCTCTTGTTTGACCACATCCAGCTTTCCTTGATTCATGGATCTTACATTCCAGGTTCCTATGGAGAGAAAATCTTTACAGCATCAGACTTTCCTTTCACCACCAGACACATCCACAGCTGAGCGTCCTTTCGGCTTTGGCCCAGTCGCTTCACTCTTTCTGGCGCTACTAGTACTAGCCCTCTGCTCTTCCCCAGGAGCATATTGGGCGCCTTCCGACCTGAGGGGCTCATCTTCCAGCGTCATATCGTTTCGTCTTTTGGTACTGTCCATAGGGTTTTCATGGCAAAGATACTGGAGTGGGTTGCCATTTCCTTCTCCAGTGGATCACAGATTATCAGAACTCTCTGCTATGACCTGTCCGTCTTGGGTGGCCCTGCACGGCATAGCTCATAGCTTCATTGAATTACGCAAGCCCCTTCGCCACGACAAGGCAGTAATCCATGAAGGGGAAAAGGCACCTTGCTCCTTTCTAAATAGTGTCGCCAGTTTAATAGCCCCCACCTAACTGAAAAGGCCTCCTTCTTCCAGACTGTCCATCTTCTCTCACCTTCCGTGAATTTCTTAGAGGTGTAGGCACAAGGTTGTAGGACTCCACTTTTATTCTTTTGTAGTAACACAGCTCCGACTGCCATGTTGCTGGCATCTGCTTGAATTACAAAGGGCTCCCCGGAGCAGGGGTGCTTTAGGACCGGGTCAGCCGCAAATAGTCTTTTTAAATTCTCAAAAGCTTTCTGACAACTCATAGTCCATGCTAGTGGTTGGCCAGGTCATGGTTTTCCCCCTCCCTTGCCCATTTTGAGTAGTTCTGTAAGGAGTAGAGCAATCTCGGCAAAAGAGGGAATGAATTGACGGTAGAAATTACCAAACCCTAGGAAGCTCTGAAGCTGTTTGCGAGTCTTTAGGGGCTGCCATTCAATTATAGTTTTCACTTTGGCTGGGTCCATTTCGATGCCCTCATTGGAAATTCTATAGCCAAGATAATCTAATCGGGTTTGGTGAAATTCACATTTCGACGATTTGACATAAAGTTTGGCATTCAATAGTTTCTTTAACACTTCTCTGACCAGTCTTATGTGATCAGTCATATTCATACTGTATATCAGAATGTCATCAAGATACACCAGAACCCCTTTGTATAAATGTTCATGTAGGACCTCATTAATCAAATGCATAAATACGGCTGGGGCCCCCTGCAGTCCAAATGGCATGACTTTGAATTGGTAGCTTCCCAAGGGGCAGTTGAAGGCCGTTTTCCACTCATCCCCCTCCTTTATTCTCACCTGATAATATGCTTCTTTCAGGTCTAACTTGGTGAAGATATTTCCCTTCGCCAGGTGGGTTAGTAAGTCTTTCGGGGGGGGGGGGGAGAGGGTATTTATTTTCCACACTCACAGCATTTAAGCCCTTATACTCAATGCAGAAGGGACGCGGTGGCTCAGTGGGTTAGGACGCTGAGCCTGTCGATCAGAAGGTCGGCAGTTTGGTGGGTCGAATCCCGAGTGCCGCGTAGCAGAGTGAGCGCCTGTTACTCGTCCCAGCTTCTGCCAACCTAGCAGTTCGAAAGCACGTAAAAATGCAAGTAGAAAAATAGGGACCACGACGGTGGGAAGGTAACAGCGTTCCGTGCGCCTTTGGCGTCTAGTCATGCCGGCCACATGACCACGGAGACGTCCTCGGACAAGCGCTGGCTCTTCGGCTTTGAAACGGAGATGAGCACCGGCCCCTAGAGTTGGAAACGACTAGCACGCATGTTAAGGGGGAACCTTTACCTTTACCTTTACTCAACGCAGAGACGTAAAGACCTTTTTTCTCTTTGAACAACACAGGGGCTCCCACAGTAGATTTGGCCCATTCAATGAATCCCTTCACTAGGTTTGTAACCACATATCGCTGCATCGCCTCCATTTCAAGGGGGGGGGGACATAGCATACATTCTTAGTCATGGAAGTTTGGCCACCAGCAACAGTTCAATGGAACAATCATTGGGACAGTGAGGAGGCAAGGTATTGCATTCTTTCTTACTAAATACCTCCGCTAGGTCCTGGTACTCACTGGGGATGAGCGGCTCATCTGTTGGCCATAAGGTAGCCATGTGCGCTTGCTCATTGGGTGGGTTAAAATCTTTTTTAACATCTGTTGAATCAATGGGATCGGGCCCTATGGGTAGTCTTACAGTTCTCATTCCTTTCTCCCACCAGATAAATGGCTTCCATTTGTCTAATCAGGCTAGCTTTAGGATCACAGCCTCAGTCATTTTTGGAGCCACCAGCAAGTGAATAACTCCCAGTGCTCGCTTACGGCGATAAGGCCTTCTGTTCCTTCCTAACTCTTCCTGGTTGCTTTGTTTTTTGCCCAGAGGGCTTGTTTATGAGCCTACATTCTCCAAAGCCGTGCTCTGGAAGGCCCAATTTTTGAACAATGGAGGGCCCATGGAGCTTCGGCCAGGAATTAACACCTGGAATGATAGAGTGGCGGAGGAACCTATGGCGGTATTTCGAACTGGTTGACCGCTTACAGACCTGACTATCACGGTTTACATCTTGGCCTTTTGTGAACATTGTCTATCCACCTACATGTTACCCTCAAAGGACTAGAGGGTTCTGGGTACAAGCCACTGTGAGAGGGTGGCGTAATTTGCAACTGCTGCCCCCAGAGGTGAGAGCTCTGGGAGGCATGCCTTACCCAGAGTATGTCTTCAGACTACCCCCGAGAACTGGACCCACGGCCGTCGTGAGAGGATGGTGGTCGGCCTGTACTGGGGGTTCGCCCAGCTCAGGTGGCAGTGTGGTTGGACGAACTGTCTGGACATTTATTTACCCTCTGTTTTTAGATCCTCCTAAGTAGCATTATTATTTAATATGGGACCGCCTTTCTCTAGCTTGGTTTGTTTTATGCCACGTCTTTGTTATTCCTGCAGAGACTTGTTCGCCCTCAGGGGTGTCCCCCCCTCCTGGGTGCAACCCGCCTTTTTAGCTATTTATAATCTCGATGAAGGGCCCGATTGTTGGGACCCTGAGAGATGGCTAAGCACGGGTAGGGGCCTCCGATATAGACCTAATAGGAGGCCCCTGGTAAAATTTTTAGCTAGGTTTTTTGTGGGGTTAGGGAGGGGGGTGGGATTTTCTGGTTGTACGGATATAGGGGGTATTACGTCAACCATTGTTCAGGCCAGGGCCGGGACAGATCACCGGGGGGGGGAGCGGAGGTCGGTTGCCTCTGGGGCTCCAGAGCGGGTCGTGGGATTACCCATTCCCACGACGTTAGGGAATGGCAGCAGGTGTATAAGCAGAGGGCCGTATCGATTTTTGGGAAGGCCTCTCCGCTGTTTGCAAGCGGTGAGGCATTCCGACCCTCTGTCTTTTCCCCGAGGTCCCGGGAGCGAGGATGTGCAGCCTCCTGAGCTCCGGTTGGTGTATTTAAATGCCAGGTCCGTCGTTAATAAGGCTCCTCTTGTTTGTGACTTAATCGAGGGTGAGCATGCGGACCTGGCTTGCATCACGGAAACTTGGTTGGGCCCAGAGGGTGGTATTCCTCTGGTTGATATTTGCCCGCCAGGTTTCCGGGTGCTACACCGACCTCGGGCTCAGGGTAGGGGTGGTGGAGTGGCGGTTGTTATGAGGGAGGCCTTGTGTCCGCGGGAGACCACCGGTCCTCAGATAGTCGGGTGTGAGTCTCTCTTTTTGAGATGCGGCCCTGGTGCGCAGTTGGGCTTGCTGCTGGTGTATATTTCGCCTAGACACACAGCAGCAGCTCTGCCCGAGCTTCTCGATGCTCTCTCTGGGTTGGTGGTTGAGTTCCCCAAACTTATAGTTTTGGGTGACTTCAACCTACCATCCCTGGGAGGATCATCTGAGTTAGCTCGGGAGTTCATGGCTTCCATGACGGCCATGGACCTGACGCAAGTAATTGCTGGACCGACTCATGAGGGAGGCCACACCCTTGACCTGATTTTCTTATCTAGATGGTGGTTAGATGATCTTGGTGGGGGTTCTCCAATTCTTATACCCCTGTCATGGACCGATCATCATCTCCTGCGGTTGGTCTTCCGTTTTGCCACTCCCCACCGTGGGAGTGTGGAACCAATTAAATGGTACCGCCCCAGACGCTTAATGGACCCTTTGAGGTTCCAGGCTGCGCTGGGGTCCCCACCTGCCTCCTCTGCTTGCAACTTGGCAGATTCCCTAGTGGAAGCCTGGGAAAAGGCAGCCACTGGGGCTCTGGACCAAGTTGCACCCTTGCGGCCCCTGACCCGATGCAGATCCCATCGAGCTCCTTGGTTCTCCACGGAGCTCAGGGAGATGAAGCGTCGGAGACGGGGCCTAGAGAGCTGTTGGAGATCAAGCCGATCCGAATCCGACCGATTGCGACTAAAACTCTATATTAGGTCTTATCTCGCTGCGATAAGGGAGGCGAGGTCTAATTACTTCGCCACCCTTATCGCGTCCGCAGATAATCGCCCGGCCGCCTTGTTTAGGGTGACTCGCTCTCTCCTTAATCAGGAGGTGAGGGAGGAACCCTTGCAGGGTCGTGCCGAGGAGTTTAACCAGTATCTGTCGGACAAAATCGCTCGGATTCGGACCGGTTTGGACTCTGACTGGGCGGAGTCTGACGAGCAGGACACGGGCAACCTTGTCGTTTGGGAGGAGTTTGACTCTGTTACTCCGGAGGAAGTGGACAGGATCATGGGGAAGCTGAGTGCCACCACATGTTTATTGGATCCGTGCCCTTCTTGGCTGGTTTATGCGGCTCGGGAAGGGACACGAGGCTGGCTCCAGGCGGTTATATCTGCTTCTTTGAGTGAGGGTAGTTTCCCCGCCGTCCTGAAAGAGGCGGTGGTGAGACCCCTCCTCAAGAAGCCTGCCTTGGATCCAGCTTTGTTGAATAACTTTCGACCGGTCTCCAACCTTCGCTTTCTTGCGAAGGTTGTTGAGAGTGTGGTGGCACATCAGCTCCCTCTGGCCCTGGATGAAGCGGATTATCTAGACCCGTACCAATCGGGTTTCAGGCCCGGGTACAGCACGGAGA
>JAKJMR010000963.1:289864-305301 GCA_024449315.1 Daboia siamensis | reverse complement strand
TATCTATCTATCTATCTATCTATCTATCTATCTATCTATCTATCTATCTATCTATCTATCTATCTATCTATCTATCTATCTAATCTATCTATCTATCCATCTATCATCTATGTCAGTCATATCTATTATCTATATCATATCTATATGTTTATGTCTATATCAATCATATCTATCTTATATCTAATCTGTCTGATATCCAAATCTATGTCTGTCTATATCTATCTATCTATCTATCTATCTATCTATCTATCTATCTATCTATCTATCTATCTATCTATCTATCTATCTATCATCTATCTATCTATCTGCCATGGTAGCACAGTGCTTAGAATGCAGTATTGCAGGCTAATTCAGCTCACAGCCTGGAGTTCGATCCTGTTGGGGCTCAAGGTTCACTCAGCCTTCCATCCTTCCCAGGTCGGTAAAATGAGGACCCAGATTGTTGGGGGGCAAATGCTGACTCTGTAAACCGCTTAGAGAGGGCTGTAAAGCGCTGCGAAGCGGTATATAAGTCCAAGTCTTATTGCTATTGCTCACCGTCCACCCTTCTTGGCCACAGCAAAAAGTCGACAACTGCGAACATTGTCGGGAGTTTTTCAACAAGGAAGGGCGGCTGAAGGTGGCCGGCATCCCCAGGGAGGGTTCCGACGAAGACACCGACGAGGAGAAGGAGGGGCTGAAGAACCAGTTACGAGAAATGGAGTTGGAACTGGCCCAGACTAAGTTGCAACTGGTGGAGGCCGAATGCAAAATCCAGGTGAGAAAGACTCAGCCAGAGCTTCTGCCTCCATGGGAATTGTGCACAGGCGAGGGTCAGATCTCTCTTTTCCGACAGAATTCCTCAGTTGGGCCTTGAGAATGAAAGCTGAAGAGTCTCTCGGAACGGGATACCTGGCTTTGAAGCCTTTGTTCCTCTCCGCCGTCTTGGAGGGTTTCCTGGCTGCCCGCAGGAGGAGGCAGGCCGATAGGAGAGCATCCTTGGTCTGGCTTAGCAAATTCCCCTGGGTGCCGGCAAATCCATTTTTACACTCAAAACCCGGAAACCTTTACAAACCCTTTACCCTCCGGACTTGAAATTAACAGGCGGCTGGCCTCCTAACTATTTTGAGGCTATTAAGTCACCTCTAAGGTGGGTGGCATAAAAATTACATCAGCGAATTTACTCACTGAACAGTTTGATGTGCAGACGTGCAGATCTTCTCTCCTAACTGAGGAGGTGGTTCAGATGTCCTCGGTGTATCCGTTTCATGACCCCAAGGCAGGCCAGGTATCCCCACGCGCCTTTTTTTAACGCCCTGCTCATCCCCGTCTTGTTACCTTGCAGGACCTGGAACACGACCTGGGACAGGCGCTGAACGAGGTGCAGGCTTCGCGCAAAACCTGGTTCAACCGAACGCTCAGCTCTATAAAGACAGTGACCGGCGTCCAGGGGAAAGAGACATGCTGAAGAGCTGGATAGCAACCTCGGGGTGGCTCCGGGGGCCTCTCCTCACATACCTTCTGCCTTCCAGACTTTTGTCTTGACCAGCTGCCCGCAGGAGAGAGGACCAGATGTACATAGGACTCCCGAAACACACACACACACACACACACACCGCAAGGCGGCTGGTTTTCCCCCCCCACACACACACGCAGGCTGGAGACCCAAGCCAGAGACGCCGCTTTGCGCGAGACGTGGGATCTTCATACTACTGATTATTTAACCTGGGGGGGTGGGTTGGGACGGGGCTGGGGGGGGGGCTGTAGCTATAGACCGATGCTCTTTTTTTTTTCCTTTCTTTTCCCAGAGAACAATAATCTGCTCCATTCTGCAGTCCGTTTGGAGGTGCTAGGTACGAAAAAAAAATAATATTACCACCACCTTCCTGACTTAACTGAATTTACAAACGAGTGCTTTTCTTTTCCTTTTTTTTTTTTACAGTCACAACTTTTTTTTTAAAAAAAAAGATTTCATTTGAGACGAACAAAAGGAAAAAAAAAAAGCCCAACACAACGCAGCCACTCTTTTAACAGTTTTTGAGCCTTCTCGCCAGAGAGCGAGTGAAAGGTTCCCC
Source organism: Daboia siamensis (assembly GCA_024449315.1). Lineage (NCBI taxonomy): Eukaryota > Metazoa > Chordata > Lepidosauria > Squamata > Viperidae > Daboia > Daboia siamensis. The sequence goes on along the minus strand of JAKJMR010000963.1, from coordinate 303,247 downwards.
CCCTCCCCAAACTCCTTCCAAGTAGGGGTTTGCATGGTTAACTTTTGGAAACGGGACTCACAAATCCCCCCCTCCACAATGTTTGTGTGTCCCTTCCCCCCCCTCTCCTGCCCCGTCTCTCTCTGTACAGCGCTTACATGAATAACTTCTATGCAACTCAACGGGGTGGGGGGGGCTTCTTAAAGCAAACCCCTTCCCCCCACCACCCTGAACAAAAGCTGAGATTCAACACCACCGTTTTATCGGGGCTGGGGGGGGGGAGGGCTGTTTTATACACACAAGCGTGGCTCGTGTTTTGTGAGCTCCTAACGCCCCCCTTGAGCTTGCTCCGGGCTCTTGTGGAAGCCAAAGAAAGTTGAAGTCACTCAACTCTCCTTTGCCGGTACGGATTTGGCCCGGATGCATCCACTCCAAGTTGCTTGGCCCTTGATGACCCGAGAGTGGTGGGCTTCCGTTTTGCTTATTCTCCGTTTTTGGGGTGAGTTTTCTGCCTGCAGAAAGGCAGGTGGGAGAGAGAGACGATGGTGGCCCAGCTTCGTTTTGACGACGCCGCTGCTGAACTCACTCCACGTTCCCCTTCCCATCAAACACTCCCTGATTTCTAACTACACAAGTAGGTAAGAACGCTACTTTCGATTTCTGAGGGCTTAGAGCAAGGGGGTCTTCCAGCCTTGGCAACTGGTGGGCTTCAACCCCCAGAATTGCTTAGCCAGCCTCATGCCGCCGCCGCTGCATTCTGACCGGCGAAGGACGCAAGTCTTAAAATTGCCAACGTGGAAGACCCCCTTGCTTAAGAGCAGGGGGGGGTGTCTTCAAACGTGGCCCTTTGATGACTTGTGGACTGAAGTCTCACAAGAGACCAAAGGGCCACGTTTGGAGACCCCCCTGCTTAAGAGTGTCCAAACCTCTTCCCCAGAAAACCTGAAGAATTATTTTTTTGGCACCTTTTTTTTAATTTATACTGATTTATCCTATGCTGAAATAGCTTTTATATATATATATATATATATATAAATATATATATCAGCAGATCAACTTAACCTTGTGCAGTGTGTCAGCATAGGCCGGTAACCCTCAGAGGCACTGTTTGTATATAAAGATAATTTTTATTTCCGAGTTCTTTTTTTTTTTCCCCCTCCTGACCAGACTAACGCTAACTGAGATAAGAGGTGAAAGCCAGCCTTGAGCATTCACAATTTCTCCCCCCCCCCTTTAACTGTATACATGAGTATCTTTTCCTGTTTAATAATAACGAGGGGGGGGGGGGGGGCAAAAAAAACCCAAACCCATATTGCTGTAACTCCATTGATAATAAAAAGCAAACAAACGCGTGGACCTTGTGGTAGAATAGTTTTCCGTGTGTAGCATTTTGGATTGATCTATAAACTAGTAAAAAAATGGTCTTGCTACCCGCTGGTGATTTTTATTTCACTCGATCTGCCTGGCCTGAGCAAAATGCCGGAGGCAGCCTTGCCTTGAATCATTAAGAGGGAAGGTCTCGGGGGGGGGGGGCTGTATGCAACAGTCCTCCAGATGTTGGGGAGCACGCGCCCCCACTGCAGGTCCTGGTGGGGTCAGATCTAATAACAAAGTTGGAAGGGACCTTGGAGGTCATCTAGTCCAACCCCCTGCTCAGGCAGGAAAGCCTATCCCATTTCAGACAAACGGCTGTCCAGTCTCTTCTTACAAACTTCCGGTGGTGGAGCTTCCACCACTTCTGGAGGCAGGTAGTTCCACTGGTTAATTGTTCTGTCAGGAAGTTTCTCCTTCGTTCTAGGTTGCTTCTCTCTTTGGTTAGTTTCCATCCGTTGCTTCTTGTCCTGCCTTCAGGCGCTTTGGAGAGTAGCTTGACTCCCTCTTCTTTGGGGCAGCCCCTGAGACACCTTCAGGAAATGCTTTGAGATATTGGAACACCGGTGTCATGTCACTTTTAGTCCTTCGCTTCATTAAATTAGACACCCCCAATTCCGGCAGCCGTTCTTTATATGTTTTAGCCTCCAGTCCCCTGATCATCTTTGTTGCACTTCTCTATAGTCTTTCCAGAGTCCCAACATCTTTTTTTTACATCGTGGTGACCACAACTGGATGCAAGATTCCAAGTGTGGCCTTACCAAGGCCTTGTAAAGTGGTATTAACCCTTCACGTGATCTTGATTCCATCCCTCTGTTAATGCAGCCTAAGGACTGTGTTGGCTTTTTTTGCAGCTGGAGCACACGGCTGGCTCCCATTTAAGGGATCGTCCACTAGGACTCCGAGATCCCTTTCACAGTTACATGCAGAGGAGGTGCCCATGTGCTCGGCTTCTACACAAGGCCTCCAGCACCCCTGCCACAGCTGTATTGGGGGGGGGGACAGAATGGGTCAGAAGCCCCACAGGAGGGATACGCTTGTAGGCTGGAACTGCACCCTGCTGCCTTCAGCAGAGAGGGTCCCAGTACGTGTCTCAGCTGGCTGTTAGCTCTTGGCATAGTTTTTTTTTTTTTTTTTTTTTTTGGGGGGGGGGGGTACAGCAGACCCGGGAATTAGCTTGTCATATGCACAACGCAGAGAGAAAAGGAGCTTTTGCCAGAACAGCCAAGTGACAGGGAGCTGGGTCTCCTGGTCGAACAGGGGGCTGGTCTAGAAGACCTCCAAGGTCCCTTCCAAGCCTATTCTGTGTGAATGAAACCTGCTGGGAATGGGGGGGGGGGTGTTTTTCCCCCAAAGCGAGACTGGAAATGTCGGGGTTAGGCTGTTCTTTTTTTCCTGGTTTTTCTTCTTGGGTGGGGAGGGGGGGTTGGACTAGAAGACCTCCAAGGTCCCTTCCAACTCCATTCCATTCTACCTTCCATTCCAAGATTTTATTCTATTCTGTTCTGTTCTGTTCTATTCTATTCTCTATCCTATCCTATCTTTTATTCTGTTCTGTTCTGTCCTATCTTCTATTCTATTCTATTCCTATTCTATTCTATTCCTTATTCTATTCCATCCCATCTCATATTCTCTTTTCTATTCTATTCTAAAGCTATAATTCTATCATTCTAATTCTAATCTATTTTCTATTCTAATTCCAGAATTCCTCTTCTGTTCTATTAATTCTCATTCTGTTCTTGAATGGGGAGTGAGACGCACTAAGGGGGAAATTCTGCCCTCGGCTCCTTGTCCGTCCTCTAATGCCCTTTCCGAGCCTTGCTCCCTTCTGCCCGCTCAAAGCTGCACCGTTTTGGCAGCCTTGAACTCTTCATCCAGTTGCTGCTTCCCTGCCTTCTTCATTTGTGCAAACGTCTCTTCCCAGCTCTGCCCAGCCAAGCTTCCCCGATCGCCACACTTGGGCTGGAGATGGTGGCATTTGCCCAAGCCAGCACGCGGCAAAGGGCCCTACCCTTTAGAAGCTTTGCTGGGTTAGGAGATGGGGAGGGTGGCGCGTGAAGGAGTGCCGAGTGCCTTTTGGTGGTGTAGGCAACACTTTCCGACGGGCGGGAGCGTCTCTGTCCCACCAAGGCTGCTCCTGGCAGGCGGTTCCTCTGCTGGGCATCCTGCAAGGCCCTGCTATATATAGCCTTGGTGGAGCAGTGGGCTAATGCCTCCTTAAGTAACAAACACCAGCTGCCTGCAATTAGTGCAGGTTCGAGTCCCACCAGGCTCAAGGTTGACTCAGCCTTCCATCCTTCCGAGGTAGGCAAAATGAGGACCCAGATTGTTGGGGGCAATTAAGCTGACTTTGTAATAATGCCTCTTGGGGTGTGCGTGAAAGCCCTAATAAGCAGGCATATACAAAGAATGAAGGCTACTGCTAAGCTTGTAAGCCGCCCTGAGTCTTCGGAGAAGGGCGGGATATAAATGGAATTAAAATAAAAAAATAAAATATATAACAGAGCTGGGAAAAAGAAACATTTCCAAAGAGCAGGACAGGATATCTGCAACCTAAACGTGAGCTCGCCCTAAACCAGGGGTAGGCAACCTTGGCTCTTCGATGACTCGTGGACTTCAACTCCCAGCCGGCTCAGGAATTGTCCAGGAGTCCTAAAAGAGCCAAGGTTGCCTACCCCTGCCCTAGAGGCCTCTGAATCCAGGACGCGGATTCAATTAAAACAACTGGGCAGCAAATTTCTGGTTTAATAGCATGCAGATGCTTAAAATACAACATTTACCCTTACTACTCCTCTTACGCTTTTCTGCCTGTTCGGGACATAAATATCCAGAGCTTGCCAGTACTCTGGAATTCACTGGGAAAAAAGTGGGGAATGCTAGTGGAACCTCAGCAGATGCAAGAAAACAGCTGTCAAAATTGGCTCCAGGGTTTCAGCCAGGTATCTCTGTCTCTCTCAAACCCATGCGAGGATTGTGCAACGCTCTTCCCACTTGCAAGCCCCCCCCCCCCCCCTAAAAAAAAAAAACAGGCACAGGTGTGTGGACTTTTTTCAAGGGATTCTGGTGCAAATCATCTCCCAGGTGGAACAGAAATGTAATTTTTCTGCCCCTTTCCCCACTTTAAATGCATCTGGCGTTTGGTCTCTCTCTCTCTCTGCAGGGCACTTCCGTAACTTCAGGATGAGGAGGGGTCTTTTTTTCCCACAGCCCCCAGCTCTGTGGGGTCTTTAGCCCCCCCCCCCCCCACTCTTCCACCTTAGCCTTCTGCACAATTCCTTTGCAGCTTATCTACTTACCTAAGGGAAGGTGTGAACTGCAGGTATTCAAAATCCAAAACCATTCCATTTCTTTTTTCCTCTGAGCCGCTCTTCTTCTCACTTGGCCTGCCTGCCACCCTCCCCCCCACCCCCGAGAATGGAACCCCCACCACCTTTTTTTCCCCTTTTTATTTTCCAACTCGGGGCTCTGAAAAGCAAAAATATTTCCCTCTTTGTTGCTTTATAAAAGGAGAGGGGAAGCAGGGCAGCTAGAAATGTCAGGCACCCCCACCCCCCACCCCTGGGTAACGGAGAAAGGAAAGCGAGCTTTTGAGCGTAACGTGTTGCAGGAAATAAAAACATGTTGATGGGTCTCAATCTGGGCTGGTTTTCAGCAAAGCAGGCAGCCAAGATTGCAGCGTGGCTCTTTCGGGGGAGGCGTTCTTTGGAATCTAAGCAGCCACCTTAATTTCCTGCTAAACCAGGGGTGTCCGACTTTAATAATAAAAATAATAAAGTTGGAAGGGACCTTGGAGGTCATCTAGTCCAGCCCCCCGCTCAGGCAGGAAACCCTATCCCATTTCAGACAAATGGCTGTCTAGTCTCTTCTTAAAAACTTCCAGTGTTGGAGCATTCACCACTTCTGGAGGCAGGTTGTTCCACTGGTTAATCGTTCCAACTGTCAGGAAGTTTCTCCTTAGTTCCAGGTTGCTTCTCTCTTTGATGAGTTTCCATCTGTTGCTTCTTGTCCTGCCTTCAGGTGCTTTGGAGGAAAAGCTTGACCCCCTCTTCTTTGGGGCAGCCCCTGAGATATTGGAAGTCTGCTATCATGAGAAATAATGGTTGGAAGCTGATCAAAGAGAGAAGCAACCTGGAATTGAAGGAGAAACTTCCCGACAGTGAGGACAATCAACCAGTGGAACAGCTTGCCACCAGAAATCATGGGTGATCCATCACTGGAGATTTTTAAGAGACTGAACATCAACCTGTCTGAGATGGTATAGGTTCTCCTGCTCGAGCAAGGGGCTGGACTAGAAGACCTCCAAGGTCCCTTCCAGCTCTATTCTATTCTGTTCTATTCCTATTCCATTAATTCTACCACCCCTCGTCCTTCTCTTCATTAAACTAAAAGGTAAAGGTTCCCCAGCACATGCGTGCTAGTCGTTTCCAACTCCAGGGGCCGGTGCTCATCTCCGTTTCAAAGCTGAAGAGCCAGCGCTTGTCCGAGGACGTCTCCGTGGTCATGTGGCCGGCATGACTAGACGCCAAAGGCGCACGGAACGCTGTTACCTTCCCACTGGAGTGGTCCCTGTTTTTCTACTTGCATTTTTACGTGCTTTCAAACTGCTAGGTTGGCAGAAGCTGGGACGAGTAACAGGTGATCATCCCGTTACGCGGCACTCGGGATTTGACCTGCCAAACTGCCGATCTTCTGATCGACAAGCTCAGCGTCCTAACCCACTGAGCCACCGCGTCCCTTCATTAAACTAGGTGTACCCAATTCCAGCAACTTTTCCTTATATGTTTTAGCCTCCAGTCCCCTAATCATCTTTGTTGCTCTTCTTGCCAACTTTTAAGGGGGCAAATTCAACAAATTCTGTGAGCTGAAGTCCAGAGGTCTTATTGTTGGGCAAGGTTGGACAGCCCTATTCTGAACCCTAACCCAAATTAACATCAAGAACAAGCCTAACGTTTGGTAGGCCACGACAAACCAAGCTGGCATTTTTCAGTGGATTCTTTCTTTATTCTTTATTGGCCAAGTGTGACTCGACACACAAGGGATTCGTCTCCGGTGCATAAACTCTCAATGTACATAGAAGCAATAAGCGATAAATGTCCGCAAGAGGGGGAAAAACAGCAAGTGATGTTCTTCCTTCTCAGTCTCAGGCAGATGTGGACAGATGTTGCTTGCGCACACTACCAAGTGACTTGTGTCTATGGTTTCATTTTTAGACACCCTTAATGAAACATCCATCTACCATCAACCCCCCACCCCCAGTGACTAGGAACTCACCTGTATTATTCTGGATGCAGGATTCTTCCACATTTTAAGCCTCAACCCCAATCCGACGCTGGTTTTTCTATCCTCCGGCGGTATTAAAACCCGTTCCCCACAGTTCTTTCTCACCTGCCACCTGTTGACGTGGCGTTAAAAGACTCGTTCGAAGAGTCCCCCTTTCAGATCAGCCCCAAGAAATTAATTTGTTCTATTGATCTTTGGGTGTCCCATCGATTTTTTTTTTTTTAAGCTTTTACGGTAGCTCTCTGAACGAAAGGGGGGGGGGGGAAAAAAAGATCAACCTATCGGTTGGGAGATCCGTTTTTAATTATTGATTGGAAAACATGAAATGTCTTAATTGGAAGCATATACAACAGGTTGTCCTCTTCTGGTCTTCACGCTAGCAATGTGTTGGTGTTCAACTGGACAGCAAGGACCACAGATGGCACCGCCACCTTTGTATAGAAAAACTCTCTCCCGCCCACCTTCACTTCCATGGGCCAAGGAAGGCACCTCAACTTGAACCAAGGACCAAAAAAAATAAGACCTTGGATCAACTGAGGCAAACTTGGTTCCCGGTCCAAAATCTCGAAGACAGCTGAGAATTCAGGCAGAGATGCCTGCAGAAAAGCACCAAGTTTGGAAAGATCAGCTCTGCGTGCTCTTCAGACAACTCAGTCCTAACTCAACAAGACATTCCTGGGAGAAGTCTTTCGAAGCACGGGCCCCCTGAATTTTACACCACGTAAAATTTTACACCTGTTAAAGACTTGCTGATAAACCGAAGACAACCCTAGTTGGAAGGTCAAGATTTAAAACTCCCTTGGTCTTTAACTCAATAAATAAATATACGTATTGTCCCCCACCACCACCACCAAAAAAAAAAAAAAAAAAAAAGGTCCAAGGAAGCCTTTTCAGAATCCAACATGTCCTCCTAAATATTTACATCACATTTCTTTGAGAAGAACATGAAGAGAGAGAGAGAGGAAAAAAAATTGGCATCAAGTACGAAGAGGTTGCAAGAGATCAAAATGCAAGAACAGAAATGTTCTCTAGTGCTTAGCGCCTCACCCTTCCCGATCCGCGCAACCTCAGCTTACAAGTTTCTGCCTTTCGGCTTATTTTTACATACAAACGTCTCTGGATGCATCTGCGGGGTGAATGGGGAAAAAAAGACATAATTGCTGCAAAAAAACCCTATCAAGGGTAGAAGCCTACCCCTCTTTTGGTAATAAAGGCACAATCTAAGGGCAACGTCTCCCACAGAGCCCACCGCAGGAGGAGCCCAGGGCCAGTATTTCAGCTTCTCGCTTTTTCCCCTTCGTACCGTCTTGCCACGACTCTTCCCCCAAGCCCACCACCCTTTTCAAAAGTCGGTCTGATCTCTGAGTGGTCCCCTCTTTCTGGCAAAATCCTCCTCTCCCCTTGTCCTGGGGTAGATGGGACTATCTCTTGGCTGGACCATCCTGGCTACGGTGATTGCTTAAAAAGCCCGTCTCATTAAGGGCATCCTTTGGGCACGCGAGTCGCGTAACGCCAGGCGTTCTCGTCGAGCCGTTTCCGCCGGCAGGAACACGGAGGTTTATTTCGCTCCCCCCCCCCCCCCCAAAAAAAACCATCCCGCCCACCTCAGGAACGTCCAGTCCTGTCCTCCCGCGGGCTCAAAGTGGCGTTCGGCTAGCTAAGCTCAATTGGTTGAGGGGGGTGGGGGAAGCTACCACCTGACCCATAGTGCAAAGCGTTAAGAGGCCATCGGAAGACACACACGCACGCACGCACGCACACACCCCTTATCGTACATCTATTGCTGTGGTTTTCAAGAGGCAGGGTGGGGATGTGAAGGTGGCCTATTGCTTTTGGGGTGCCGGAGGAAGTCCCAGGATTTTAAAATATTCGATATAAACGGTCCCCCTCTTCCTTCCAAGTCTCCGTTAGCTCTTGGCTTTGAAAATTCACGGGTGGGGGGGAGGGGAAAAAAAAAGCACCTTTGGAGCTGTGCAACCTGTTTGCTTTAGAAGTCAGAGAAGAATTCTTGAGGCCCCAGGTGAATTATAAAAGGCGTCAGGTCAAGTGGCTGGCAGTAAGGACTGTCAATGAAACAGCCACCTACAGCATGGGAAAGAGCAGAGAGCCAGGACAGGGGAGGAAAAAGAAGAAGAAGGAAGGTTAATTATATATATATATAAAAGGTAAAGGTTCCCCCGCACGTGCATGCTAGTCGTTTCCGACTCTAGGGGCCGGTGCTCATCTCCGTTTCAAAGCCAAAGAGCCAGCGCTTGTCCGAGGATGTCTCTGTGGTCATGTGGCCGGCATGACTAGACGCCAAAGGCGCACGGAACGCCGTTACCTTCCCACCGGAGTGGTCCCTATTTTTCTACTTGCATTTTTACCTGCTTTCGAATTGCTAGGTTGGCAGAAGCTGGGACGAGTAACAGGCGCTCACTCTGCTACGCGGCACTATATATATATATATATATATATATATTTAAATAAGGGACAGCACTGCTTTAGTTTCTCTGCTCTTTCCAGCCGTGGGTGGAGTTTCCATTGCCACAGGGCGCGCGGGAAATGTAGTTCTAGCCACTGGCCAATGCCTTCACCCCTCTATATACCTTTCTTGGCAAAGACTGACCTGAATCTCAAACACACACAACCAAAAAAAACAACAACACACAATTAAGGCAGCTTAGGAATGGGTTTGGCGTTCCCCCGCCCCAGTAAAGCAGAGAAATGTAAAATATGCAGCAACAGGGCAAAAGTTACGATGTGGTTAGTGACTCCCAACATGACAAAATAAATAAATAAATAAATAACTAAATAACAAATGGAGAGGGGGAAAAAATGGACTTCATATCAATTATTGGAAATGACGGCCATCGCGTTGGAAAGAGCAGAGCACTCCAGCTTCGAGAGCCACCACCGGCGCCGGCGGCTGTGCGAGGATCACTCCGGGGAGCAAACTTCTCCAGAACTTTTTTGCGCTGGGGAAGGGATGTTTTGAGAAGCGGATTGGAAGGATTTTGTGGCCTTTGGAGAACTGCCACTCTTGGGAAGCCGATCCGACCGCCAAATTGCAGGGAACAAATTGATTGGGGGGGGGGGGGAGGGAGGGGGAATCCTCTGCTCGACTGCCCTGCTTTTCCAAGCTCCGTGATGGCGCCTCTTCATCCATAGGCCAGCAGACAGTCCGTGGTTTACCAATCCTCTTGTCCCGTGGGAAAAGACAGCGCCCCCGAGTAGGGATTAGGGTCTCTACCCTCCCCGCGCCCCCCTTTGAAGGCAGGAACAGACGCAGGAGTACCCACAAGAGGGGTGGTGCTGCCGCGCTGATCCACATAGCGCTCCCGGTTGTATTAAAGCATCAGAACCCCGGACGGCAAGCGAGAAGGAGTCACACCACCAAAGGACGGGGGACAACAACTGGAGGAACACATTCCAAGAAGCACAGCTGTGTCTCCTTTTCTCCTTTCCAAAACCAGCTGTGGTTCCCTTTTTCTTCCCGGCTCCGGACTTCTCCATCCGCAAGGCAGCTCGTCTGGCGCCGAGGACGGACTTTTATCCCCTGCTCACCCGCCTCCTCGCCGTTATTTATTTTATTTTATTTATTTTATTTTAATTCCATTTATATCCCGCCCTTCTCCGAAGACTCAGGGCGGCTTACAAGCTTAGCAACAGCCTTCATTCTATGTATATGCCTGCTTGTTAGGGCTTTCACACACACACACACCCCAAGCGGCATTATTACAAAGTCAGCTAATTGCCCCCAACAATCTGGGTCCTCATTTTACCTCCCTCGGAAGGATGGAAGGCTGAGTCAACCTTGAGCCTGGTGGGACTCGAACCTGCACTAATTGCAGGCAGCTGGTGTTACTTACGGAGGCCTTAGCCCACTGCTCCACCAAGGCTCTTATGCCCCTTTCCCCGCTCCCGCCCAGAAAGTCTGCCTGTCCGGAAGCATCCTTGGCAGGGTTCAAATGCTTTGAAAGGGGGAACCACAGATGGGCGACTTTTGAAAAGAGCAACAGGTCGCTTGCCCCGGGGTGGGAGTGGTGATGCCTTAATAACCGTCCTTTCCTCGTTCGCGGCTCTTTGCCCCAAGAACGGCTAGGGGACCCCTTGGCACAGCCCAGGGAAGAAGATTTAAGAGGCGCAGGGGTCTCCCCCCCCCCCCCCCGCGTGAACGGTGACTTTTTTTTCTCTTTTCTTTTTTTTTGGTACGGAAATTCAAGGAGGAGGCATGATACCGGCCTATGGCTGAAACAGTGAAGTAATTCACAGCAGTGCTGGACGAGACCAGACAATTAAAATAGCGGGGGTTTTTTTTTTTTTTTTTTTTCATGGGGGCTGTTGCTGCTTCAGATTCTTAGAATTGCGCAAGGCTACCGAGAGAAGAAATATCAGGAGGACTGGGAGAATCGCATCAAAGGGCTATTATTAAAAAAAAAAAAAAAAAAAAAGAGGCCACAAGAACTGTTTCGTCTACTCGAGGTGGGTTTGTTTTAAGAGCTTTGCTGCGGAAAAAGGCCTTAATTTTTTACAGACGTGAGCAATCGGAATCCCTGCGTGACAGGATAAAAACTTAAGTGGTCTGCAGACGCCCTTGATCTCCCGCAAAAGCAGCTTTTTATAAAGTGTGGGAACTAACGAGCGGAAACCCTCGACCAATTCCAAGCCCTTTTTGGTTCCCAAAATCAAAAGAAGTCAGAACGGAGACAGGAAACCTGGCTGGCTGCGAGAATCCCAACGTCAAAACCCTGATTCGCAAGGGCTTAGGAGACAGCCAGGGGTAAAAGATGGCCAGGTGCAGAACGCAGGTAGGCAGTCTTACTTGACCCCGTTGTGCACAAAGTCGTGGGAAATGTCCTTTGGCAACCTCTCAAAGAATACAACCAGAATACGGAAATTTCCTTGATTATAAAACTAACCCTTTCTTTTCTTAAGCAGTAATTTATTGGCGTGTCAGTTTCCTTTATATGTAATTTTTTTTAAAAAAACCCACACAAGGAGAATCCCGAAACAAAACAACTCTATCACGTAATCCTATAAAACGATTTCAGATTTGGGCCCAGGGTTTGGTATTAGGAAACAGGCAAAAAAAAAAAAAACTCTCTATTACAACAAAAACTGGTTTTATTTTGTGATCAGCGTTTTTATAGTCTATACATCCTTCACAAGGTTTTAAGGTTTTACATAATTCGGATTCCGTTCAGTTAAAAACAAAGCATCTAAAGTTTCTCCCTTATAACAGAAGGTTGATATTAAGTTATTTTGGAGGTGAAGAGAAAGGGGGGGGGGGAGGGAGAAAAAAAATGAGGTAACCATTTTCACAGACCATAGTTTCATGTATGTTTTTTTTTTCTTCTTCTTCAAGTTTTTTTTTTTTTAAAGAGAACTCAAGTTTGCATTTTGTTAAAATAAAATTAAAAAAAAGAGAGAAGTGGAAAAAGGTGCGATCTTTACAAATGGGTTTTTGCTCAAGTGTGTGTGTGTGTGTGTTTCCAAGAAAACCAGGATATTAAAAAGGTAGGCGGACTAGCTGAGTCTCTTGTTTCTCACGTTTCCTTCTAGCATCCTGTCTTGGGTGCGTGGGGAAGCCGGATAAAAGAGGGTTCAGCCAAGAGCTAAAAGAAGGAATAATGGGGCATTGGAAAGGTAGGGAATTTCATAACTGGCAACAGAAGCATTCTCTTGGGCAGACCTATGGAAGGAAGAAATCGAAAGCACTTGGATAAATCTAAATGTCCAAGAAAGGCAGTCTAGTAAAGGAAGGAGTAGAAGGAAAGCAAATGGGTCTCCTAAATCTTCCCACCGTCAGAAGATAAGAGGTGTCTGCGGGTCAAAGTTAGCCCCCTCCACCGCCATTCCCAAGATCAAAGAGATCCATTCCTTCCCAACGGACTTCTCCTCAGGCAAAGGGATAATCGGGATCATACTAAGCTACTGGATTCACGAGACTGGCTGCTCCAAACCCACCAGACTGGCAAAGTCCGACTGATCCTTTTTGCTGCAGACCAGCAAACCCATACTGCACAGGCTGGCTTCCAAACCAGAAGTGGCCGAGATCATTCCTGGATTGATCAATGGATTTCCCCCCACACCCCTCTTCCTCTGGGGCGGGAAGAGAAAGGGGGGGGGGAGGGTGTTTTTGGAAGATCTTTTTTTTTTTTGCCTAGTTTTTTTTTTTTTAAAAAAAAAAAAAAATTCTTGTGGCCTCGCAGGAATCTCGGGGAGATGCTCGGGTTTTTGTTTAAGCAAAAAGTACCAAAATGAGAAGGCTTCCCTAACGGACGGTCTCTCTCTCTCTCTCTCTCTCTCTGAATCATTTCCCCCTACATGTCCATTTTTTAGAAATCAGAAAGCAGCAACAGCAGGTTTTTGTTTTTTTTTCCAAAGAGGATCAAACATGGTCAGAGTGAATTTTTTTCCAACATGCAAACAGCTTCACGCAGGCAGAGAAGAGAGGAAAAGAGAGGGGTAGGGGTAGGGGTGGGGTGTCACAAAAGCAGGAGCAGCGGCGCGCGGCCCCAAAAATCAACACCACAATCAAGCGACTAATTAACCAACAACCAACTAATCAATCAAGACATCTCCAAAGGACAGAAACGAAACCAATGAAGGGGGACCCGTGAGAATTGTTTATGCAGAGAAGGAGGTTTCTCTGCATACGCTGTTTGGAGTCAGCCATGGACCGCTTTAGCTAGCATGGGCGCAGAAGCAGGAGAGGAATAGAATAGAATAGAATAGAATAGAATAGAATAGAATAGAATAGAATAGAAT
>JAKJMR010000963.1:268484-279491 GCA_024449315.1 Daboia siamensis | reverse complement strand
AAGGAGGGAGGAAGGTAAGAAGGAAGGAAGGGAAGGAGGAAGGAATAAAGGAACAAAGGAAAGGAGGGAGGGAAGAAGGAAGGAAGGAAGGAAGGAAGGAAAGAAAGAAAGAAAGGAGGGAGGAAGGTAGGGAGGAAGGAAGGGAAGGAGGAAGGAATAAAGGAACAAAGGAAAGGAGGGAGGGAAGAAGGAAGGAAAGAGAAAAAGAGAGAGAGAGAGAGAGAGAGAGGGAAGGAAGGAGACGTACCTCTAAGGTTGCAGAGGTATCAACTGTGGAATTTCCATTATTATTGCTCGTGTTTGAAGATACAGCCTCGCTTTTCCCTTCGGTGTCCGACTTCTCATCGGAGCTTGTACATTCCATGTCTGCGTCGAAGCCGGTGGGGTATCCCATGGCTTGCAACACCTGCGTCAATTGCGTTATCAGGAGACCTTCTCACTCGGCAAGAGGCCGACAAGCCAGAAACTCGCCCCCTCGCCCCAGCCCGACTGACTCACCTTTACGGCCACATGAAGCTTCGCCGTCTTCTTGGAAGGTCCTGAGGCTTCGTAGGTCGTCCCGTCGACGTCCACGGACATGGTGAAGACCGGGGCGTGGACAGGACCCGACTGAGAGAGCAGCTTGTACTGCAGGCCGGGCCGGATCTGGTTCAGCCGCATCAAGGCATTCATGAGGTCTATTGCTTTGTTGTCAAGGACTGTTGAAGGAAGCCAAGGTGGAGACAGACTAAGAAGGGGGAGGGTCCTCTTTGAGAGCCTGGAAGATTCCCTCCCTTCTCTCGGAGAAACTAAGCAGGGTCAGGAGACCACCAGGCGATCCTAGAGCTGAAGGTTAGTCAGGAAAATTGAAAGAAAAAAAATCCAGAAAAAGGAGACCACTAAATCACTTCCTATTGTTGTCTGAATGGAAGAACTCAATAGGCTGATGTCTTCCAGAACTTTCATTTTCCTTTCTTTCTTTCCCTTTCCTTTCTTTCCTTCCCTTTCCTCCCTTTCTTTTTTCTCTCTTTCCTTTCTTCTCTCTTTTTTCTCTTTCTTTCTTCTTTTTCTCTTTCTCTCTTCTTTCTTTCTCTTTCTCTTTCTCTCTCTCCCTCTCTCTCTCTTGCTTCTTTCTTTCTTTCTTTCTTTCTTTCTTTCTTTCTCTCTCTCTCTCTCTCTCTCTCTCTCTCTCTCTCTCTCTCTCATTCATTCATGTATTTAATTTATTTATTTGTTAAATTTAATTCTCTGAAACCACCTCTCAGGCGAAGTTTGAAATTTGTTTGAAAGCTTAAGACCCAGCACTTGCAAAAAGGCAAAGGTCTTACCCGAACCCAAAGTGACTACAGTGAGGTTTGGAAAAAAGAATTTTTATACAGAGAAAATAGGAATGTTCTAGTTTTATCTGTTTACTAGAGAGAAGCCCAACAGGTGAAATCAGAGCTGATGGTGGCCGATTCAGGACGCCAAAAAGCATCTTCTGCTAAGCACTGGAAATACTCAAAGGACTCATTTAGCATCCGCAATTGGAACGGGCAACTCGGTCCTTATGCGAAGCAATTGCTCAGTGACACCGAGACTGGGTTCACAGTCTTTACTTCACTTTTCCTTTGCGTTGTAAGCTGGCCGTAAATGCAAAGACCGGTTGCCAAGTGACTTTTCCCTCACCGTCGTAACTGCAAACAGTGGCCAGAGGAGGCAGTCAATAAACAAGGACCAGAAATTCCCCGTTGCAAGAGTTAGCCAACAATGGAAGGGAAATGAAGGGCAGCTGGGAAATGAACCACATGGCGATAACGAAAGGCAAGGAGAAGGAAGCATCCTTACTTTTCCTCAGATTCCTCTTCATTTTCTTACTGGGGTCTTTCTTGTCCCCCAACCCGTCTTCAAAAGGCCTCTTTAGGGCAGAGGAAACTGTGCCTAGAAAGAGAAAAAATCTTTTTTTACTGCATCGGCGTCGCTGATGGATACGCTGCGGCGGAGCCATGGAAACAGCGTTGAAAAAAAACATCCCAAAGGTGCTTTTTTCACGAGGCAACTGGACTTTTGTTTTTCCTTTGAAGACATTTCGCTTCTCATCCAAGAAGCTTCCTCAGGTTCTGACTGAATGGTGGGGAAGTGGAAGGATTTATACTCCTTTTAGAGAGTCGTCAAGGCCACTTGGAGGTTTACCTGTGTCCTCAGGCTCACCTGAGCAGTGCAAATGGGTGTGAGGCCTTCTTGGCTGCAGGATGTTTACTGCCCTGGGTCCCTTCCTTGTCGAAGGCAGGGGCAGGCTGTTGGGGATGTGACTAGGTTGTCTGAAGCGCAAACTGAAGCGCAAACGCTTCCTGGAGTCTGCAATGTTTTCTGGAAATCCATTCAGGAGTATGTAAGGAGTCTAAATCCTTCCATTCCCCACCCTCCTGTCAGAGCTGAAGAAGCTTCTTGGAGGAGAAGCGAAATGTCTTCAAGTGGCCTCTTGAAAGAGCATTTTTGGGAACAACTCTGGCCTGGAGGACTTGAGAATCTGCACAGACGTTGAAAAAACAAACTTTGGCATCAAGAAAGATTGGCTGTGGGAACCGCTCTTTGGATGCGGGAGGGGGAGGGGAAATCTCTTATTAAAAATATATAAACAAACATCAAAAGCCCTCAAAGAGGAGGAACAAAAAGCAAAATACAAACGGATCAATGAGGGAGTTTAAAAACGTCACGGAGCTTATAATTTTCCACCTCCCAGTCAATTAGTTGCAATTAATTAGTCCGCGATTGTTATCACTGGAACAGACCGCGATGCAAGGATTGGCTGTTGAGGAAAGGGAGAATTGACAGGATAACAGAGCTGGAAGGGACCTCGGAGGTCATCTAGTCCAGCCCCCTGCTCAAGCAGGAAACCCTACCCCATTCCAGACAAACAGTTGCCCAGTCTCTTCTTAAAAACCTCCCGTGTTGGAGCACCCCACAGCTTTTGGTGGCAAGCTGTTCCACTGGTTAACGGTTCTCACTGCCAGGAAATTCCTCTCTAGTTCTACGTTGCTTCTCTCCTTGATTAGTTTCCATCCGTTGCTTCTCGTCCTCCCTTCAGCTACACCTACCTTCTTTGTCGGCCCCCGACCACGAATATTTCTGGAACAGTTTATTGGAAGGGAGAGGATCCATTTCCAGCACCTTGTAGATTTGGCCAAAAGCCGACAGTCTCAGGGCATGCTGTGGGGGGCAGGGGGGAAATATCAAAATGGGTCAAACACAGAAGGACACCAGTTGGCGATTCAGCCCCACTCCAAGACCAAAGAGCCCTCTCCTCCAGAAATTGGGTGGCATTCAACCCGTCACCCCAAGAAACGGCTCTGGGTGTTGTTAATCCATGAAGACACTCGTTCTCCATTGTTTGTGGGGTGGGGTGGGGAAAGGAGACCAACCTAGGTGGCTGGCACGTTTTACCTGGGCACTATGGGTTATGGCTTCCCTTTGTGGAACAGTCAGGCTAAACAAGGCATCCGTTGGCTCTCGCTCACAGGGGTCATGCACACCGGGCCCACCTAGGCACAAGGAAGGAGTTCAACCCTCACGCTTCTCCAATGGCCCTCAAAAACCACAATCGTGATGCCACAGAACAACAAAAAAGAGCCATGTGGGAGGAAAAGCCTAATTAGAGATGGGTGTCTCCTACACCAGGGGTCCCCAACCTATGGTCCGCGGCCCAGAATCGGGCTGCGGGCTCTCGACCAGCAGAAACGGCTAGCCGGTGCACACACACTTGGGCACACATTTCCCTCCAGTCATGCTAGCGCCTGCGGCCGTTTGCACATGTGCATGGCTATCAACGGGGCAGGTGTCCGCAGCCTATTTGCGCATGCGCCACTAGCCTGGGCGGTTTGCGTGGCCCGTTGGCACATGCGTGAAGGGCCACTACCTGCCATGGGGGGTGCGTGGCCATTCACACACGGCACCAACGCATGCCACATGTGCAAACGGGGCTGCTAGTGCTGTGCCAGTGTGCGTGGCCCTGTACGTGCATGTGCGCATAAGCGCACAGCAATTTTGAAGCTGCTCTCCTCCGGTCGGAAAGGTCGGAGTCCTCTGTGCTACACAATTTTATCAGTTGGATTGTATCATGGGATTTCAAGGGAAGGTCTAAAGGGAACAACTCTGGAGGCAGCTGGGAATGAAGGAAATTATTCCTTCAGCCATCCTTGACTTGTACCAGCCACGCTTGCTCAGGCCCACCTCAAAAATGAGAGCGTATTTTCCGAAAGATGAACCTCCGTGTTTTATAGAAGCGCTCTCTGAAAAAGGATGCAGTCAACAAGGTGTCAAGCGCCAAAGCAACTGTTGTTTCTTAGCTTGCCAACAGAGCCAGGGGAGAGGGGGGGATGTTTGGACTGCTCCGCAGACCTCTAAACGGTCCAGCCTGGGAACCAAGGTCATCGGAGAACCCGCTGGGCTGGGAACTGACGATTTTTCTCACAACAAACGTCCGACACTTAATTGGGGGATGTGACCTGCGTTGTCACAGGGGAAGGGAGGTTCTACACTTTTCATTTACTGTTCTGATGCCAATTTAGCCAGAACTGTTTTTCTATTCATCCGTGCCGATCTGCTGAGCTCAGTAAAGTTTTGCATTAGAGATCGAAATCTCTCAGCCGCGCTTACTTCGTTGGGATCATCGGTCGGAACCTTGGCCCAAGGATTATTTTTCACAAAAGGAACTGGCTGGTTTTGAGGGCAGTTTCATCCTTCTCCTACGTCAGAGAAGACTACACATCTTCTGAAATCACAGGATCAAGCAATACCAGAAGCCCGCTCTCCAAAAGGGAGATTGGAGGTGCTAGAGTGATCCATCAATGCATGACTGGTCAACCTCCAAGGTAGAGCTTGGCAGATCTTACCTGGCAACAGGATGCCTGAGGCCAAACACTCCAACACTCGCCGGAGAGCTTCCCCTGCACCCAACGGCCTGTTGCAGGTGCCAATGGCTTTCTCACACAGCAGCTCCAAGGGCTGAAAGACAACTGGATGGTGTCAGCATTAATGGTCTAGAGCAGGGGTAGGCAACCTCGGCTCTTTTATGACTCGTGGACTTCAACTCCCAGAATTCCTGAGCCAGCACGGCTCTGCTTGGAAACCTCTCCCTTTCCACTCAGCACGGCTGGCTCAGGAATTCTGGGAGTTGAAGTCCACGAGTCATAAAAGAGCCAAGGTTCCCTACTCCTGGTCTAGAGAAATATCCTAGAAAGATAAACAGACTGATGGACGGACAAGGCAAGCTCAGCCAAGAGGTCAGAAAGGCACCAAATCATTTCTATCCATCTTAGAAATCCCGCCATCTTCTTGGAGACATCTGAACGTTGGATCCACCCAAGGAGAATCGTAACCTCACCATCCTCTTTGGGCAACTGGTGTCATGAGACCCACCCACCACTGGGAGTACAATGGGCACAGTAGCACTACCTGTGATCCAGATTCAATCTTTACATCAGAACATAAAACAAAACACTATTTCTGTAGAGAACGTTGTGTTGGCAATCTATCAAGTAGCACATCAATTTGGGACCAGGAGAAAAAACCCTTGTGTGGAGTATGTGAAAAAAAAAATATTCTAGTAATATTCCAGGATTTTTTGGGAGGGAGGAAATTACACGGTAGCAGACGTTTGCTCCTGGGGAGGAAAGCCATGACAAATCTAGACAGCACACTAAAAAGCAGAGACATCATCACCCTGTCAACAAAAGTGCGTATAGTGAAGGCTATGGTCTTCCCAGTTGCAATGTATGGCAGTGAAAGTTGGACCATAAGAAAGGCTGAGCGCCAAAGAATTGAAGCCTTTGAACTCTGGTGCTGGAGAAGACTCCTGCGAGTCCCTTGGACTGCAAGGCGATCAAACCGGTCAGTCCTAGAGGAGATCAACCCTGACTGCTCCTTAGAAGGCCAGATCCTGAAGCTAAAACTCAAATACTTTGGCCACCTAATGAGAAGGAAGGACTCACTGGAGAAGAGCCTCATGCTGGGAAAGATGGAGGGCAAGAGAAGAAGGGGATTACAGAGAATGAGGTGGCTGGATGGAGTCACTGAAGCAGTAGACGTGAGCTTAAAGGGACTCCAGAAGATGGTAGAGGACAGGAAGGCCTGGAGGAACATCGTCCATGGGGTCGCAATGGGTCGGACACGACTTCGCAACTAACAACAAAAACAAGAGATGCCCCTCACCAATGATGCTACTCAGTTGGGTAATGTAACATCTGCAAGCCAACAAAGCAAGGTCAGAAGGCACCAAGGCCTCCACTGTTCAAAACTGAGCTGCATATCTTCTCTTCTACTGGTGGGAAAAGCTAGGACTTCTGTACTGGATCCATCACTTTTGGGCCAGAAGCTTCCTTGCAGGAAAACTACTTTGTGGTCCTCTCCCCACAGGTGTGGAAACCTGGTCTTTCTTGCCCACCAAAAGGAATAAAGGTTGGAACGGATACTTTTTGTTTTCAACAGACCTAACTTAGGAGACAAACCTGGACCATGGATGGTCGAGGATGGCTCTTGAGGTGTTGTTGAACTGGGTGCTTGCCCTGAAGATTCTGTCTCACGGACAGATAACTTAACTCCATCTTGTTATTGTTAGTTGCCAAGTCGTGTCCAACCCATCGCCACCCCATGGACAACGCTTCTCCAGGCCTTCCTGTCCTCTACCATCTTCTGGAGTCCATTGAAGCTCACATCTCCTGCTTCAGTGACTCCATCCAGCCACCTCATTCTCTGTCGTCCCCTTCTTCTTCTCTTGCCCTCAACCTTTCCCAGCATTAGGCTCTTCTCCAGGGAGTCCTTCCTTCTCATTAGGTGGCCAAAGTATTTGCGTTTCCACTTCAGGATCTGACCTTCTAAAGAGCAGTCGGGGTTGATCTCCTCTAGGACCGACCGGTTTGATCGCCTGGCAGTCCAGGGGACTCGCAGGAGTCTTCTCCAGCACCATAGTTCAAAGGATTCAATTCTTTGGCGCTCAGCCTTTCTTACGTTCCAACTTTCACAGCCATGCATTGCAACCCCATAGAAGGTACTAATATCTGCAGTCAACAATTGCCAAGGATGATTTATTTTTTTTTTTACAAAAGAAACTGGCTGGTTTTGAAGGCAGTTTTATCAGCGATCTCAAATGCCAAGGAGGAAAAAAATCAGAAGAGGCAAACTTATTATTTTTTTTTTTTTTTGCAAACAGAAAATTTTGCAAACGCGAAGTAAGCAACACTCACCCAGCCTTTCAAGGGAGCCCAAGTAGGAACTCTGTTGCATAAATCCCTCAGGATCCGTAGCACAATCACACAGGATTTGAGTCCGTTCGCTCTGGCCTAAAAACAAACAAACCCAGAATTGTCCCATTCTTGTTTGCAGGGTGTCCAACCTAAACAACTACGATTTAAAAAAAGAAAGAAAGAAAGAAAATAAGAAACTTTTCAAAAGGCTATGATAGGTAAGAACAAAAAGCCCAACCTGAAACCATTTGGCGTGTCGCAGAGACGCCAAAGCTTCGAGGCATTTTTGCCTGGTGAGTAAATCCGAAGCTTCTTTCACCGGGACACTGTCTACTGGGAAAATGGGAATATGAGAGAAAACAAAAAAGAGACATGCAGAGTTGGATCAAGCGGACAATTCTGTTGCTCCAAACACAGAACAAATGCAAGACAGAAGAGTTTTAATAAGACGCCCAGAATTGCACTGACTTCCATTTTAACTCTGCAATTTTTGTCTTATCAAGGAGGCATTGTATTATTTTTTTAAAACACGTATGCCAAGTTCTTTTTTTTTTTTTTTAAATAGTAGTAAATAGGCGCGTGCATAAGAAGCAAAACAGAGGCCTTTTTTTTTTCTTCTTTCTAGCGTTTGCAGACAATCTGGGATCTTATTAATTGGTTAAAAAGAACTTGGGGCAGACCGTACAAAGTGTGGTGCTTTGAAGCGTTCCCAGCTGTCATTTTTCTCCAGGCAAGAGGAAAATTAAACCATCATGGAAGCAGGGCGGCTGTCGGCAGCTTCTCTGCTACCTGAAAAATTCTCGAGGGCTGCTTCCTAAAAGGCTGTATGTTCTGTTAGGTAGGTTCCCCCTACTTTTCCATAAAAGCAACA
This sequence comes from Daboia siamensis, assembly GCA_024449315.1. Classification (NCBI taxonomy): domain Eukaryota; kingdom Metazoa; phylum Chordata; class Lepidosauria; order Squamata; family Viperidae; genus Daboia; species Daboia siamensis. The sequence goes on along the minus strand of JAKJMR010000963.1, from coordinate 271,421 downwards.
CTCAGAAACAGGATGCATGGGAAAATCAGGAATCCGCAGAGAGAACTTTTTTATTATTATTTTAAACGTTCTCTCTGCTGGAGATCTTCCCAATTTGGATCAGACAGCAGCCAAACACTGAAATTTAACCCTCTGTTTCTTCGGACGCCTTCCAGCTTGGCGTGGCCCACGGCCGTTTTAAGGAGGCACATCTGCTGCTTTTATCCCTTCTCTACCTTTTTTCGATAAGACACGGATGGGCTGCAGCAAACAATTATAATGCTTTGCCTGTTCGTTAGGTAGAAGAAATTTTGGGGGGTGGGGGTGGGTGGGGGAAGGGGGAAGACATTTAGTGGTCATCCGATCAGAGGCTTTCCGGAGAAGATTCTGCATCCAGAACTTTTAAGCTTTTTGCCAACCAATCCTGCTAAACTGGCACAAATCCAATCAGGAGGCAGCCACATCTTCAGCTTTGGATGGAGCTGAGATGGTGATCAACCACATCGTTGTTTTTTATTATTATTAATATTATTACTATTATTACTAAAAAGGTAAAGGTAAAGGTAAAGGTTCCCCCGCACACGCGTGCTAGTCGTTTCCGACTCTAGGGGCCGGTGCTCATCTCCGTTTCAAAGCCGAAGAGCCGGCGCTTGTCCGAGGACGTCTCCGTGGTCATGTGGCCGGCATGACTAGACGCCAAAGGCGCACGGAACGCTGTTACCTTCCCACCGGAGTGGTCCCTATTTTTCTACTTGCATTTTTACGTGCTTTCGAACTACTAGGTTTGCAGAAGCTGGGACGAGTAACAGGCGCTCACTCTGCTACGCGGCACTCAGATTTCGACCCGCCAAACTGCCGACCTTCTGATCGACAAGCTCAGCGTCCTAACCCACTGAGCCACCACGTCCCTTCTATTATTACTATTACTATATTATTATTATTATTATTATTATTATTATTATTATTATTATTTATTTTCCAAGGCAAGCCAATGTTGTGCTTTGAAGTTGCCATAAGAATTACATTTTTCCCCCCCCAAGCTGAGCAAAGAGCTTCCTTCCAGCTCTTGAGAACGAAGCAACTAGAGTGGAAGTTAAAGGTGCGTTTGTGCGTTCTTCTGGGGGGCGAGGGGGGGGAAGTTCCCCAGAACAACTGCCGTCTCTCCATCTTTGCTTTTGGGGAAAGGAAGCAACCATTGGGTGTGACTGAACACACAAGGAGACCGCTAGCTGGGAAGAGCTGGTGTTGCAAGGGAAAATTACTACAATGGAAATTGCCGTCGGAAGGGTAACGTATAGCTCTGCATTTTGCTTTGTGTATTTTCTTCTATTTTCAGCAATGCCTTTTACTCCAGGGGTTTCCAACCTTAGCAACTTGTACCACTTGTGGACTTCACCTCCCAGGGTTCTGGGAGTTGAAGTCAACAAGTCGTAAAGGTGTCAAGACTGGAGACCCCTTGCTCTGTTCAGCCATGGGCCCGCCGGAAGCGTAAGAAAGCAGGAAAAAAAGAGAATAAACCTCAAAATTCTGCCTTGCATTGCCCTCTCCTTGCCTTGCTGAGGAACCAGAAAGCACCACACAGTTACCGTCAGCCCTCTATGACCTTTGCAGCGCTGCTTTTCCGATCCGGTGGAGGGTTATTGGCGTGATGGGTCTGTAACACAACCCAAGAAAAGCTGCAAAGTCATCAACAAGGATTAGCCCTCAAGTGGCTTGGAAGCACAACACGGACACAACTCTAGTTTGGAGGGTTTTGGTTTTTTTTCCAGAAAAAAAAAAAGGAAGTTAGCTGTGGTTGTTTCGTTTTTTTTTTCCTCTCCCCAACTTTTTTTTTTCCGTCTCCCCAATCAGCTCCTTCTCCTAGGAGGCGAAGGGCAGTTACCCATGGATAACTGGGATCACTTGGATCGTATAATAAAGTCTGTTTGTACTTCAGGGAAGGGCGAATGGAGTTTTATTTATTCATCAGCCGAATTTATAGAGCGGCATTTCACAAATCACAATCCAGAGGCGGCAGAAAGATCTGCCCAGATTTAAGCTATCGTGCAGCTATCGGCGAGTAAATAGAGACTTTGCGTGAAAGATGTTGGGGGGGGGGAGAAAAACAACAACAACGACAGATTGTCCGTCTCCAAGGCCATCTCACCAACCACGAATGGTGCTAGCAGCTTCCTTCACTGATCGTGCAGTCAGGTGACCATTAACGAGAAAGCGAAGGAAATTGCAAATGGCACCGTGCGATTTTGGAGACCCGCACCGTGGCCTTCTTCTGTCTTAATGGTTCGCCTGGAGGAAGACAAGCTTCCCCCTCAAAGTGCTGGTTAATGCTTTCTGAAGGAGCCATGCTGAAGAGGTTGAGGGAAGACCTTGGAAGGCAACAAGAGGTGGGGAGAAGTTATGCTGTGGTGTTTTCGAACGGCTGTGCCTCTTGACTGGAGGACGCAATGGTGAGAGTGAAACTGTTGGAGGAAGTCGGGGGGTGGGGGGAAGAGAGAAGAATGGAAGGAGGAGCTGGGGTGGAGGAAGAGAGGGAGAGGACCAGTTGGGGAAACCGTGGGTAGAAAATGGTCATCAGTTCATGCCTGTCCATCAATGGTGGTGAAAGGTTAGTAAGGAAGTCCTAAGTAAAGTCGAGGAGATACAATAGGTCATGATTCGCTCCACAGAGCAGTTAGGGGTGAAGAAAGATGAATGTAGGGTGGAATCTGGGTCTGCATGAGAACTTCCTCTAAAGGTTAATTGACCTCTTCTACTTCTCGCTTGGATTTCTTTCTTGGCCCAACAAGGGGCCAACATCAACTTACGCCCGCTCAGTTTTACCCAGAAACACAGGTTTTCCTCAGAAGAACCCACCTCTTTTTCTCCTACGTCAAGACCTGGAGGCCATGAAACACCTGGGGTTGGACTAAGGCAGGGGTAGGCAACCTCGGCTCTTTTATGACTTGTGGACTTCAACTC
>JAKJMR010000963.1:253867-268084 GCA_024449315.1 Daboia siamensis | reverse complement strand
CATAGTTCCCCCATGCTGGCTCAGGAATTCTGGGAGTTGAAGTCCACGAATCATAAAAGAGCCAAGGTCGCCTACCCCTGGACTAAGGGCAGAGGGAGGAGGAAAGAGACACCTGTCTAGGACAGCCCATAATGATAGCAAATCAACCTCTTCAACAGCTCCCAGTTATCTGGAAGTGGAACTGAAGAAAAATCTGAAGGTTGGGTCAGGCCAAGAAGTCACAAAGCCATTGTGAATTGGGGGCGGGAGGTGTGTGTTTCTGGGTTGTTACTCATTCCTCCCAGCAGCTGGAACAGGACAGGGAAAGGGGGATTCATGTCCCCTCTCCCCCAGGATGGGGTGGGTGGGAGAAATAGACAAATAGAAGAGCCATTTATCCCGATGACAGACCATCAATAAAGACACAGTCTCACTGCATCGAAAAACTGCCAGCAAATGGACAAAAATTAATAAATGGACTCAGAAAACGCTTTCTTCTGTTTGTCTGTTTTTAATTAAAAAAACAATCGTAAAAAGAGCGTGTTGAATCCTTCTTTTGTCTGCGTGCACAGTTTTGGGAAGCGTGCCAGCCTTGCTGCTGAACTGATTCGGCTGGTGGCATCAGGGCAGAAAAATCAGATTGTTCCTTCCGTTAACAGAATTTGTGCAAATGCCTAGATTTGGGTCAAACGCTTCTTTTTCAAAGGACGACAGCAACAACCACAAAAATAAAGTGACTGTCGATAGCCAGGAGCATGGGGCAACTCTCAAATCTGCTCTGGGATCTTTTTGGGATCAGTTGAACCATCCAACCAAAATGGTAGGACGTCCTGGACGGCAATAGATATCAAAGACACTTGACCTACAGTGATGTTGGCTTGGTATTGCATGGAGGAAAGGCAAGCATAGGCCTATGGGGTAAAGTCAGAAGGGGGAAGATCCACTACAGTGACCTCAGACATCCCCACAGAAGTTGCCAATGGGTCAAGTCCAGCCCTGCTTGGAGAAGGCAAGGGAAGGAATCTGACACAAGGATGGAAGCCCATCAGTTAACAAAGCCATCCTGCTTTTGTTGACGGAAAAACCTTCCCACCAAGTTGCCTGGGCTTAATTGCAAATATAAAGATCTCAACCGTCTCATTTTGGGGGACCTGAGAAGAGAGGGACTGTGAAATTATGCTGGGTTCATGGCTGTTCTCTCCGTAACACAGAAGAAAGAGTGGCCATCAGCACTTGGAAACAATCAACCAGTGGAACACAAGTTGCCTTCAGAAGTTGTGGGAGCTTCATCACTGGAAGCTTTCAAGAAGAGAACTGGACAGCCATTTGTCAGAAATGGTGGATGATCTCCGGCTTGGGCAGGGGGTTGGACTAGTTGACCTACAAGGTCCCTCCCAACTCTTCTCTTCTCTTCTTCTCTCTACTCTACTCTTTATATTTCCTGTCCTCTCCTCTCCCTTCTTACAGACAGACACTCAAGCTGGACAAAGTAATAGGAGAAGGGGCCCAGAAAGAATTTCTCAAATGACTATCACGTTCGGCCATGGGAGTCAGCCGCAACTTCAACCGGGCCCTGCTGAGAGCAAGCTTTCGTTCAAGACCGGTGGGTCGGCATGTTTGTGGGAAAAGGAGAGATGGGGAAAAGAGACACGTTTTGAGGCTTGGAGAGAATCTTTTCCTCATGTCATCGTCTCTTGCTCGTCACCAGGCAGCATTTAAAGCAGACTGACGTGACACTGATGGTCAACCGGTAGAGCAAGGCAGATCCGTGGTGGGACGTAATCCTAGCAAAGGGACCTCCTTGTAAGAGTATAAACTTATGAAATAGGGGCTGACTTAGAAACTCTTCTCGTCCTTGGGCACTAACTGAAGTACCACTAGAACTGTTCCTAGAACCACTTCATTAGAAAGGAACCAGGAACTGCTTCTTCCACCTCCGAACCACCATCCAGTGAAAGGTGGTCACTGCCTCCAGAGGCTTCTACCGTCATGTTTTTTCTTCTCATGCTTAGCCCCAAATCCACCTTTTTTTTTAAAAAAAAAATCTGAATGGATTCAGAGCTGGAGGGGCAACAAAGCCCACCTAACCCCAACCCTTTTGGGCCTTGGACCACCAGATCATCCGTTTCCAGTCTACATGGAACATTTTCCCCCGTCTAGGACCAGTTCACTCCAGAGACTTGGCTTGACTCACAGTTCAAGTCCCACCAGGCTCAAGGTTGACTCAGCCTTCCATCCTTCTGAGGTCGGTAAAATCAGGACCCAGATTGTTGGGGGGAAGAGGCTGACTCTGTAGACCGCTTAGAGAGGGCTGTAAAGCACTGTGAAGCAGTATATAAGTCTAAGGGCTATTGCTGTCTGTCTATCATTTGTCTGTCTGTCTGTCTGTCTGTCTTTCTGTCTGTATGTGTGTCTGTCTGTCTGTCTATCTATCTAATCTATGTCTATCATATCTACATGACTATCTATCCAATCTATGTCTATACCTACGTCTGTATGTCTATGTCTATCTATCTAAATAATAATAATAATAATAATAATAATAATAATAATAATAATCATCATCATCATCATCATCATCGGAAGGGGTCTTGGTGGTCTAGTCTAACTCCCTGCTCAGGCAGAAAACCCTATCCCATTTCAGACAAATGGCTGTCCAGTCTCTTCTTAAAAACTTCCAGTGTTGGAGCATTCACAACTTCTGGAGGCAGGTTGTTCCACTGGTTAACTGTTCTAACTGTCAGGAAATTCCTCCTTAGTTCCAGGTTGCTTCTCTCGTCCTTCTCTTCATTAAAGTAGACATACTCAATTCCAGCAACCGTTCTTTATATGTTTTAGCCTCCCCTAATCATCTTTGTTGCTCTTCTCTGTACTCTTTCTAAAGTCTCAACCTCTTTTTTACATCATGGTGACCAAAACTGGATGCAGTATTCCTAGTGTGGCCTTACCAAGGCACTGTAAAGTGGTATTAATCAATCTATCTATCTATCTATCTATCTATCTATCTATCTATCTATCTATCTATCTATCTATCTATCTATCTATCTATCTATCTAATCCAGATATGTCAAACCCAAGGCCCGGGGGCCAGATCTGGCCCACGAAGTGGTTTCATGCGGCCTGCGAAGCCATCCTTGAAACAGTGAGGTAATGGCCCACACTGCCTTGGCCCTGGCCCAGAGACCCTCCTCCTGCCAGAGACCCTCAGATCTGTCCCACTCCTGCCCAGGCCCCCATAGGCACCCTTGATGCAAACGATGTAGAGCTGGCCATGCCCACCCAGTAGGCCATACACCCAGTAGGCCATGCCCACCCAGGCCACACCCACCCAGCCCCTTGAGGGCAACCGCAATGCTGATGCGGCCCTCAATGAAATTGAGTTTGACATCCCTGATCTAATCTGTCTATCATAAGGTAAAGGTAAAGGTTCCCCCGCACATGTGTGCTAGTCATCTCCGTTTCAAAGCCGAAGAGCCAGTACTTGTCCGAGGACGTCTCCGTGGTCATGTGGCCGGCATGACTAGACGCCAAAAGGCGCACGGAACGCTGTTACCTTCCCACCGGAGCGGTCCCTATTTTTCTACTTGCATTTTTACGTGCTTTCGAACTGCTAGGTTGGCAGAAGCTGGGACGAGTAACAGGCGCTCACTCTGTTATGCGGCACTCGGGATTCGACCCGCCAAACTGCCGACCTTCTGATCTATCATGTCTATATCTATATGTCTGTCTGTGTCTGTCTGTCTGTCTGTCTGTCTGTCTGTCTATCTATCTATCTATCTATCTATCTATCTCCGGGGTAGCGCAGTGGATAGAATGCAGTATTGCAGGTTAATTCTGCCAACTGCCAGACGTTCAATCCTGATGGTGCTCATGGTGGACTCAGCCTTCCATCCTTCCAAGGTTGGTAAAACGAGGACCCAGATTTTGGGGGGTTTAATATGCGGACTCTGTAAATCACTTAGAGAGGGCTGTAAAGTGCTGCGAAGCGGTATATATAAGACTAAGTGCTACTGCAATTTGGTGACCAGAGACTCCTCTAGCCCCTTGGCATCCCACAGGAAGACCAGCGCTACTCTGGGTCTACCACTGAGTAGGGTGATCCAGAGCAGGTCGGCATCCGCGCACCCCCTTTCCATGGGGCCAAGCGCGATCCCGTTTCACCCAAATCCAGCCCCTTCCTTCCAACATCTCTCTTTACCTCCATCTTTCTCGGCTTCGTCCCGGATCAGTGGGGAGGTGAGGGTCACTCTGAGGGTCAACGGGAGCCCCGTTGTGCTACGGATGACGATGGCCGCTTCGCTGGGATGGTGTTCTATGTGGTACTTCTCTTCTGTGAGTTTCTGAAACAAGCCAGAAATGACTCCGTCAAGCCACAGGGTGGGGAGAATTGTTGGGTGTCCAGCAGAGAAAAATGCCTCTGCCGAAAGCTCGGAACGAACCCACGGTTTTGCAGAAACTGCGACTATAAACATTGAAACAACCACAGCAGCAGCAGCAGCAGCAAAACGAGACTTGGGAGTCTTCTTCTGGGGGAGGGAAACAACCAGTTTGGAGGGAAGGGGAGTTTTTTCCCCCCTTGCTAGAAATGCTGGTCGAGGGTTTTTGGAGCATTTAAGAAGAGTCAGGAAAACCAAGTTTTTTTTTTTTTAAAAAAAGAAGTTGGCTAAGAATTGCTGCAGTGCAGGTATATTTCTCGGTCCCCAGAGGCTGCGGAAACAGCCTCCTTTCTCCGAGGGCTTTCCGCACTGGCCGGCAGACAGCCCATCAAGCCTGCTAAGACCATCCAGGGCCTCAGAATCCACAATCAGTTGTGGCTCTTGCACCAGACTGTAAGGCAGGAGACACCAAGAAAACCTGGTTCCCAGTTGCCTGAACCAATCCATCTATCCGCTCTTAAAGAGAGCTTGAAATGGCCACCGATTGGCCTGTTCGGACACGATTTCACACAAAAATAAGAGGGGACCCTACAACTTTCTACGACTGGAGTCATTCACCAACATCATAACCTACCCCTGATTTTTCTCGGTTTGTACAACCCGTCCAATTCAGAACCGTTTATTTATTTATTTTTTTGACAGAATTAACCCTGCTTTCATTTTGACTGAGATTATTGCTGTTTTGAACTAATTCTAACAAAGATCCTTTCCGGTCTCCTACGATGCAATTCACTAAAAATAAAATTCTCTCTTGTAGTTATGCTTCCTAGCAGGAACAACGTTATTAGCACTGATTCGCATCCCCAAATTGGTGTGTGTGTCTCTCTCTCCTGGTTATTTCTAGAGCTGCCGATCCGATTATCTTATCTGACAGGCTGCCAAATTGGTCTGCCTAAGGCAGCAGACAACAACAATAACAACCACAACAATAAGAGTGGTTTAGAATATTGGAAAATGTACACAGGTAGTCCTCGGCTTACTAAACTTTGTTTAATGACTGTCCGAAAAAAAAGTGACATGACCGTTTTTCACACTTAAACCGCTGCAGCATCGCTGCCGTGCTCACGATTTACATTCAGATGCTTGACAGCTGGTTCATGACGGTTGCGGTGTCTGTGTGTGTGTGTTTGTGTGTCACGTGATCCCCCTTTTGCGACCTTCTGACAAGCAAAGACAATGGGGAAGCCAGATTCACTTCACAACCGGGTTAACTAATTGAACAATTGCAGCGATTCGTTTAACAAATGCGGCGAGAAGAGTCGTAAAATGGGCGACTTAATAAATGTCTCGCTGAACAACATCAATTGGACTCAATTGTGCTCATAAGCGGAGGACTCCCTGTTAACAAAAGAGGCACGTTCTGAGGTTTAGTTATCCAGTTAAGGGATACCTGACACTAATAGGTAGATTGTGACTTGGAGGCAACTTAACTTGCTTGTGGCTTTCTGCATTTTGAGCTGAAAGCGTCACAATTACAAGTATTTCCTGGCTGGTGTGGGATTTTCGGAGGGCAGAGATTTGAGCACGGGGCAGCAGGGGGCTCAGAAAAGTCATCTTGCCAAGAAAAATGATTTTCAAAATGCTGCCTCCAGCAACCGGCAGCAGAAGAGGGGGGGAATGGAAAAAGCCAAGAAGCCCACACCGTTTCTTTTTTTCTCACCTTCTCTGGAGAACAACCTGTGTGTTGCCAAGAAAAAATGGATGCATTTTTTAAAACCGCCCCAGTTTTTCCTTGGTTGAGAAGAAAAAAAACATGCTGGGAAAAATGTCTTCTGCGCCCAGATAATAAAACAGGGAGCAGCAGCGCCCAGAGTTTGGTGTGTGTGTGTGAGTGTGTGCGTGTATGTGTGTGTGTTTCATTCTCCCAGCTTGTGGAGTGGTTTCTGAACGTTGTGTTACCAGGCTGGGTCACCTCTTCAGCGGAGTATAGGGGATGTCAGTGTCCTTCTGTTTAGAAGGGCTTCTGGTGTGGGGGTGTTGAGTGAGGGTCTTGTGATGGGTTAGGTGTGAGTCATCGGTGAGAGGCTTGTGATGGGGAGGTTACAATGACCTCCCACCAGCCTACAAACCCCTCCGAATCCAAATCAACCCCACAGCCAACCAGAGGCAGCACCGACTCTCAACCATCCCGCGCAATCCCCCACTTCCCACCAGCAGTGACCTTGACCTGACATAACCTCCCCTTCACAAGACCCTCATTTGCGCCTGACCCATCACAAGACCCTCACTCGACACACCCACACCTGAAGCCCTTATAAACCGAAGAACACTGACATCCCCTAATCTCCGCTGAAGATGTTCCCTAGTGTGGTAAGGCAACGTTCAGAAACCAACCCACAAGATGGGAGAGCCAACCGCCACCCTCGTTCTACGTTGTTTTGTTGGAAACAACGTGCGAAAGGTTCTAAGCTCCTTTTGTCTGCTTCCCAGGGGAGACTACAGCCCTAACAGGGCTTGGGGGTTGCCCATCCAAGTATGAACCAGGCCAGATCCCACTTAGCTTCCAAGCCAGAAGAGCTCTGCTAAGAGATGTGTAGGAGACCCATCGGAAGACTCCCTAGTGACGCATACCTGACCCATCACAAGACCCTCACTTGACACACCCACAACTGAAGCCTTTATAAGCAGAAGAACACTGACATCCCTTAAACTCCGCTGAAGAGGTTCCTAGCCTGGTAACGCAACGTTTGGAAACCAACCCACAAGCTCAGAGAACGGACATCCTCATCCTCATCCAACACCCGGGCTACAGCTATTCGCCACTACTGCAAACCCAGAGATCAACTATCAATGTAGGCTTCTTGAGTTTGGGCTCACCTGGATTTGGACAGGTAGATTGTCTTTGACGAGGGATAAAAGGGTCTCTGTGGGCTTCTCTTTGCACATAAGGACCAGCTCCAGGTCCATGTCGTCCTTTATCAACAAGCCTTTGGCCACCAAACCAATCCTCATCACGCCACACAAGATCCGGCCACCTTGCTCCCTGGAAAGAGTGAAAATTTCATCATTACGATTGCTTGCACAGTCAGCCAGATGTTTAGGCTGGATTGGGCATTTTGGTCCACTTCTTGAGACCTTCCCAAGGACATGGGATAGGCAGATGTGGCGGTTTGATGGGGTTACAAGCATCATCACAGGATGTTAAGCTGTTTCCAGCAAAGCTGCCTTTGGCAATTGACTGACGGGGATTCTGTCAATGCCGAAGGTATCCTAACAATAAATTATTACGGTTCATCGCACAGGCAGCAGGTTATTTAGGCTGGATTTTTGTCCACCTATTGAGACCTTCCCAAGGATGTGGGATAGGCTGATGTTGATCCTTCAGGGTGCTAAAGATCTCCTTGCAGGATGTAAGCTGTTCCTAATGAAGCTGCCTTCTGCAATTGACCAATGGGGATTGTGTCAATGCCAACAGTGCTTCAATGGTACTCCAGCTGTTTTGGGATCACACACAAGACTCTTGTGTGGACCCCACCTCTGCTTTCTTTTGCCGCAACCATCCTACTTCAGCTTGCAATTATTATTATAGTATTTTGCACCTGCTTTGCCCTCTTAAACCCAGAACGTTTGACAAGGGACGTTGCAAGGCTTCAGAGCGTGCAGGAATGTGAATGCCAGACTGTTAACTCATTAGAGCAGCTGTTTCGGCTTCCAGAGGGTAACGCAACTCACACCAAGACGATTGTGCCAACAGTTCAGTGACAACGGGTAGCTGGGATTTTGGAAAATGCTGGACCGGCAACTCAGTTCACCCCCAAGCAGCTGAAGGGCAAATGGAAGGCTACAGATGCTCTTACGCAGAGTAGTCTCTTCAACCAGACAGTGGCTGCCTCTGAAAATCCTCACCTTGATGTAAGGACACAGCACAGCTGGCCCATATAATCTGCCACGTCACAGAGTTTTTACCACTAATAAATTTTGCACTTAAAGCTCCACGCCCTCCTTCTTCCAATCACGATCCATTTTCTGCTCCAGAGAATCTGAGGTATGTTTTTTTTTTCCCCCTTTCTCATCTTTCTTGTGGAAAGGAAAGCTTGCAAGGGAGGGAAGTGTGTGTGTGTGTGTGGTGGGTTTCTGCTCATTGCAGGAGCTTTTTATGCATAAAAGGCTCATTCCCTTTTTTAAGAAGATGTGGGGAGCGGACAGAGAGAGCTGTAGCAAGGCTGGCATCGGGAAAGAAAATAAAATTAGGGTCAAGAGGCAGACCATCGCAAGGAGCAGCAACTGAATTTCCGCACAAGCTTCCTTATCGGCAACCTGCACATTTGGGGGAACATCTGGCCAAAAGTGTTTATCCACCTGCCTACGCGCGCACCAAAGAAAACAGCACCCCAAATTTAGCACGAGCTTATGTAAAAAAAAAAAAAAATCCAGCACAGAGAACCAGCACCATCGGCAGTTGTTAAAAATGTAATCACAACCTCTGATTTTTCTGGCAAAAAGAGATGGCGAAGGGAAGGATGTTGCGCATTCAATTGAACAACCAACTAACAATTTTTGCTCTGATTTCCTTCCTGCTCTTCGTTCCCAATCTCCTGGCAATGCCTCCTGAATATGTCGTGGTTAACTATGCCTGGATGGATCTTCCTCAAGCAGCTTCAACGCTCCCCAAGCGCCAAGAAGGTCCCTTGATTAGTACCTCATCCAAGAGCAGAGAGCAGACCCGCCCGCCCCCCCCCCCCAGATTGGACACACATTTTAGGGTTCAAATTGTCAAGCGCTGGGGAAATCGGGAGATCCCAGCAGTTCAAATGAGTATAAAGATTTATTGCAAGCTTCAGCTCTCTACAAGAATCTGAACTACTAACCGGTCAATGGAAAAGGGCAGTAGATAACAACAACAACAATAATAAGAGTTGGAAGGGACCTTGGAGGTCTTCTAGTGCAACCCTCTGCTCAGGCAGAAAACCCTATATCATTTCAGACAAGTAGCTGTCTCTTCGTAAAATAAAGGAAGGAAGGAAGGAAGGAAGGAAGGAAGGAAGGAAGGAAGGAAGGAAGGAAGGAAGGAAGGAAGGAAGGAAGGAAGGAAGGAATAACAGAGTTGGAAGGGACCTTGGAGGTCTTCTAGTCCAACCCCCTGCTCAGGCAGAAAACCCTACACCGTTTCAGACAAATGGCTCTCCAATCTCTTCTTAAAAACTTCCAGTGTTGGAGCATCCACAACTTCAGAAGGCCGGTTGTTCCACTGATTAATTGTTCCCACTGTCAGATATAAAAATGGTGTCTGAAATGGTATAAGGTCTCCTGCTTGAGCAGAGGGCTGGACTAGAAGACCTCCAGGGTCCCTTCCAGCTCTATTCCGATTCATCTTTATATGATTTGGGTACGTCTTCCCAGGAATGTAAGCGGACGTTCCCAGGGTGGAAGGCAGCAAAGGTGCGGAGAGAGATCCAAGCACTGTGGCATTGTTGCAACCACAGTTACTGACACGAATGCAGATTCTGCAGGCTTCCCCTGGGCAAACGGCACGCCAACGCTTCAGGGGGGTCCAGTGGGAAGCGTGTGCTTCACCCCAAACCTCCTTTGGACGGTAGGACCTCAGAGCCAATCGTTACAACTCAATCCGGTGCCGAGGGAGTCCGCAAACTGGTGCTCTGGGCCTCCTCAGATTTGCAAGCCGGCAAACCCGTCTTTAATCTTAAGCCCAGATCGTTTGTTTTGCGCCACAAGTCTTCTCTCTCCCTACAATTTGTTTGTGCGCCCATTGATGGCTTCTTGCTGGAGCCTCAAAGTCCAGATATGTGGTCTGTGGGCTTTTTTTTTTTTTTTAAAAAAAGCAAATTTAAAAAAAAAACAAATAAAAACCCTCCACGAATTGGAGCAGCTGCTCTGGCTGTTTTGCAACTGAGCAGGCTGGTCCACTCGAAGGGAGGAGATGTAGGCCCATATTTGGCTTCCTTCCTGGTAGGACGACTCGTCCTGGCTAATCCAGCCAGAGAGTTTAAAGTTCTTCTTTAACTGCTAATCTAGCCGAGGCCCCCGCAGCCATGTCAGGTTACACACTGAACTCCACCGACTTGGACCAAGTGTTACTCAGAGGCGTCTCCCTAACGCGTCTCCCTTCGGCCAGCCTGTCTCGCCTTATTTAACCCGGAGACTTCTCAGCTGACAGCTGCACAGGGCGCAACTGACAGATGCTTCCCCGTCCTCGGAGAGTATGCGGCAATGTCCCCCTTTGGCAAACCCTGCATTGCCAGTCCTCTTTTCTCACTGACTCGGGAAGACAGGGGTAGCTCGGCAAATTCTAGCCGAGAAGATCTCAAGATCCCAGAAGGAGCTATAGGATGAGCTGGTTACTCAAGCCCACCCGAGACCACATTTCCCCAAAAATAAGACCGGGGTTTTAATATTACGCTTTGCTCCAAAAGACGCATTAGGTCTTATTTTTCGGAAAAATACAGTACTAAATGCGTCCGTCTGGCTGACGATCTTAATTGGGGCTTATTTGGGGGGTGAGCCTCCTGAAAAATCAGGCTAGGGCTTATTTTTCAGTTGTGTCTTTTTTTTTTTTTGGGGGGGGGGGGGGGGGAACAGGGAACGTTCCTGGACGTTCCTGCAGAGAAGAGCAACAAAGATGATCAGGGGACTGGAGGCTAAAACATATAAGGGACGGTTGCTGGAATTGGGTATGTCTAGTTTAATGAAGAGAAGGACCAGGGGTGACGTGACAGGAGTGTTCCAATCTCTCAGGGGCTGCCCCAAAGAAGAGGGAGTCAAGCTATTCTCCAAAGCGCCCGAAGGCAGGACAAGAAGCAACGGATGGAAACTAGTCAAGGAGAGAAGCAACCTGGAACTAAGGAGAAACTTCCTGATAGTGAGAACAATTAACCAGTGGAACAACCTGCCTCCAGAAGCGGTGAATGCTCCAACACTGGACGTTTTTAAGAAGAGACTGGACAGCCGTTTGTTTGAAGTGGGGTAGGGTTTCCTGCCTGAGCAGGGGGTTGGACTAGATGACCTTCAAGGTCCCTTCCAACTCTGTTATTCTATATTTTATTCTCTATTCTACATAGGGAAGAAGGGAGACCTGGTCTCCTGCCAGGAAGATGACATCTCACATTCTTTCCTAATATTCTCCATACCTATGAACCTTCAAAGCCCAAGCAGATCACCTACTGAGCTGTGCGTGGAGTAAATTTTCCACCCAGCACAATTGGTCCGCCCACGTTTCACACACTCACTTGCTACTCCGGCCATCAGCCGTTTCCTCTTGGTCCTCCGAGCTGCCCTCCATCCTAGAAGACTTGCTCGTCTCGTCCATCCAGTCGGAGACCTGCTTAAGGGCACACTCGACGGTGGAAACCATGTTCTGGACTGCTTCAAGTTCCTCTGGAGACGGATAAATCATCGAATGTTTCATCATCACGTGCCGGTCATCATTAGCAAACGATCGGATTGATCTCTGCGGGAAGGGGCAGGAAGGAACCAAGGTCAAGGTGAGGTTCCCCAAGATCAGGGGTAGGCAACCTTGGCTCTTTTAGGACTTGTGGACTTCAACTCTCAGAACTCCTGAGCTAGCATGGCTCAGCATGGAAACCTCTCCCTTTCCCCTCAGCATGGCTGGCTCAGGAATTCTGGGAGTTGAAGTCCATGAGTCATAAACGAGCCAAGGTTGCCTACCCCTGGTACAGGGCAGGGGTCTTCAAACTTGGCCCTTTGATGACTTGTGGACTTCAGCTCCCAGAAGCCCTCAGCCAGCATGGCTCAGCTTGAAAAACTCTCCCCTCAGCATGGCTGGATCAGGTATGCTGGGAGTTGAAGTCCACGAGTCATAAAAGAGCCAAGGTTGTCTACCCCTGCCAAAGATGATAGAGAAACCAATTAGTCAAAATGAGAAGATAGATAAGATCACCTTTATTGTCATTTTTTTTTTACTGTGGGCACACTGGCACACATTAAAAATGAAATTCTGTTGCCTGCTCTCAAAGTGTACACATATGTAACACGCATATACAAATGCTATATACAACATATGTATATACCTACATCCTTACATGCAAATACATATAAATATTAATCGCTCTCCATCTTGAATACGTAACGGAAGGAGGAAGCCTGAGAGTTCACAAGGTCGACACCGTATGGAACGAAACTGGATGTTCTGCTTCGGATGCCACGGAACCCCCCTCCTCCCAGAAGGGAACAAGGAAAATAGGCCACGGAGAGGGTGCGTGGCGTCCCAGACAATCCGGCGGACGCTGCTCAAGCGACGCTTCTGTGCCACGTCCTGGATGGAAGGGAGGGAACTGCCAATGATCTTTTCAGCCGTCCTCACCACTCTCTGCACCGCCTTCCTGTCCGAAGCAGCGAGGCTTCCAAAAAGACCATATGACAGGATGCTCTCAATCGTCCCTCAGTAGAAAGTGGTGAGGACAGGCAGAAAACGCAGGCGTTGCTGGGCCCGCTTCACCAGTGTCTCACTGTTGAGTGACAAAGCCATATATCATGACACCATCATGAGAACCCAACATAACCTCAACCCAGCATGCCAAGGACCTGCTGACGGACATTTGGTTAGCCATGGCTGAAAACAGTCTTGGTCCAGAAGAGTCCTTGAGGTGAGCAGGAAGACAAAACCCCTGGGTTTTCACTGATTTTTTTTTTTACTTAATTTCGTTGTGAGTTACACAATGACAATAAAGATATTCTCTTCTCTTCTAATTCTATTTCTTATTCTATTCTATTCTATTCTATTTCATTCCATATTTTTATTCTATTCTATTCTATTCTATTTCATTCCATATTTATTCTATTCTATTTCATTCCATATATTCTATTCTATTCTATTCTATTCTATTCTAATTTCATTCCATATATTCTATTCTATTCTATTCTATTCTATTCTATTCTATTCTATTCTATTCTATTCTATTCTATTCCATTCCATTCCATTCTGAATTTCCTCCCAGCATAAAGGAATAAGGAAGCACCTCATTTTGACTGGTCCACCAGAGAAGGAAGGCTGGTTACTTAGCACCTCGTCTTTCTCCAAAGGAAGAGGACCTCAAAGGGAGGTGAGATGTTACCCTGACAGGAATAAAGTATCTCAAACTAGATGACTGAGATGAGATGACTAGAAGTGGGAGGCAACCCTCCGGTCTCCCACCCCAAGCCACAACATCTGGAAGACCCAGATGTTTGACCTTCTTGGTTGGCCTTACCGAATCCACGGTGCTGTCAACCTCCAGACTGAGCGTCCAAGTCAAGTCCAGGATTCCTCAAAAGCCATCCCTCTCTTCAGCGATTTTGGGGAGAAGTTGCAGAAGCCTCCCCCCCCCCCCCGTGTGTATGTGTGTGTGTGTGTGTGTGTGTGTGTGTGTGTGTGGAGTTCTGGCACCTTTTTTTGGGTGGAACCTTGTAGGGTAGGCAAGGCGGGTTGTGTGACATGTGTGAGTTCCGGCACCTTTTTCTTTGACAAAAAAGGCACTGTATATACTGGGAAAAATCGAGGGCAAGAGAAGAAGGGGACGACAGAGAATGAGGTGGCTGGATGGAGTCACTGAAGCAGGAGGCGTGAGCTTAAATGGACTCCAGAAGAGAGGAAAAGGAAGGCCTGGAGGAATGTTGTCCATAGGGTCGCGATGGGTCAGACATGACTTCGCAGCTAACAACAACAATATGTATACGTATATAAAAATGCCCCTATCGATGCCATCTGGCAGGGGAAGGGGAGGGGGAATGCCCTCCAAATCCCAGCCGTGAAGAACCCCAGCGAAGAGGACAACCCCTCCCCACGGACCCCTGAGTTCAAGGTAAAGTAAAGGTAAAGGTTCCCCCGCACATGCGTGCTAGTCGTTTC
>JAKJMR010000963.1:225155-248867 GCA_024449315.1 Daboia siamensis | reverse complement strand
ACATCATCAGCGCTAGAAGGGAGCGGGGTTTGCGAGGAGGAGGAGGAGGAGGAGGAGGACAGTGGGGTTCTTGGTGGTCTCTTTTCTTGCAGACGTTTCATGACCCAACTAGGAAACATCATCAGCGCTAGAAGGGAGCGGGGTTTGCGAGGAGGAGGAGGACGACGACGACAGTGGGGTTGTTGGTGGTCTCTTTTCTTGCAGACATTTCATGACCCAACTAGGAAACATCATCAGCGCTAGAAGGGAGTGGGGTTTGCGAGGAGGAGGAGGAGGAGGAGGAGGAGGACTGTAGGGTCCTTGGTGCTTTCTGAGCTTGGTTGTTTTCTTGCAAGCGTTTCAGGACCCAACTAGGGAACATCATCAGTGCTAGATGCGAGTGGGGTTTGCAAAGAGGAGGAGGAGGAGGAGGAGGAGGACTGTGGGCTCCTTAGCACTCTCTGAGCTGGCTTGTTTTCTTGCAGACCTTTCCTTATCCAAACTAGGAACATCTAGTTACCTAGTTGGAGTAATGACACGTCTGCAAGAGAACAAGCTAGCTCAGATGGCACCAAGGACCCCTCAGGCACAGATTTCTTTCGAGTGCAAAGGCTCGCACTGATCCAGAACTTCTGTCAACACCACAGTCTGGCATCTTGATTATACAACAAGACAGGCCACAACAAGCAGTGACTCTGTGTGTGTGTGAAATCTGCTGGGGATCTCCCACGTTAGAAGAACCAGACACAGAGCAAACGGCTGAATACAGTTCTTACACACAAACCCCTGGGAGGTTCGATCAGAGTTTGCTGAATGGCCAGGTCCTCACAACACAACAGAACCCTAGTTTGTCCATGGGACATGGCTTCGCAGACTGTGTGAACCCCAACCCAAAGCAGCAGGGCACACAAGTCCTTAGCAAGATACATCAGCTCCACTGGGATGGGTTTTCTTCGCCAGGGAACGAGAAGCAAGCTCATCTAGCCGCGAGAAATAATATTCCCTCTCGAAAAAAGGAACGCATAAGCCAACCGGGGATGTTTGCTCACCGTCCAGGCGTGATCAACTGCTTTATTTACTCAGTTTAAATATTACACTTTCTTACAGTCCACCACCTCATTACTTGCTTTGTGGTAACGACGAAGGACCGGGGAGAAGCCAGAAACATCGCAAGCCCTTCCCAGTCACATTGCATAATTTCTGTGAGTTGGATCACATTTACACATGCTTTCCTCATTCCTGTCCACATAAAACATGTGGATTCCTCTCTCTCTCTCTTTTTTTTACTACTTAGTAAAGTAAAGGTAAAGGTTCCCCCGCACATGCGTGCTAGTCGTTTCCAACTCTAGGGGCCGGTGCTCATCTCCGTTTCAAAGCCGAAGAGCCAGCGCTTGTCCGAGGACGTCTCCGTGGTCATGTGGCCGGCATGACTAGATGCCAAAGGCGCACGGAACGCTGTTACCTTCCCACCGGAGTGGTCCCTATTTTTCTACTTGCATTTTTACGTGCTTTCGAACTGCTAGGTTGGCAGAAGCTGGGACACGCAACAGGCGCTCACTCTGTTACGCGGCACTCGGGATTCGACCCGCCAAACTGCCGACCTTCAGATCGACAAGCTCAGCATCCTAACCCACTGAGCCACCGTGTCCCTTGATTTTACTACCTAGAAAAATTAAATAAACTTGTCAAACGATATAGGCACGTTTTTCCCACGTCAAGTTCCAAAATGTAAACATTCCATCAGAGCAAAGGGCAGATTGGTAATATTATACTCAGGTGTTTATGTTTTATTTAGAGTAATAAAGTTATTTCCGAGATAGGTTGGAACTGTTTGCATTTAAATTCAAATCCTCGTTAGACTGAGGCACTCCTTGCAACCAGGGACCCCGCCAAGTTTTTTTTTTCTACCCACAAGATGACTGGACTGGAACAAATATTTCCATTTCTATTCCCTTCTCCATCTGAAATCTACCTGTTTATCCTGCTTTTACTTCAGAAAAGCCAGTTAAATGGAAAAAGTTCAAGTTAATTATTTCCCCAGATTTTCAAATCAGTTGCCAAAGTAGTGGACCGGGGATGTGTTCAAATCTGACATGGAAGCTCATGAGACTGGTCAGTTTCCTCCTCAAGTCCATCATGTATCACAGGGTGGGGGTGAGGGTGAGTCCAGGGGTTTCTACAGAAAAAATACGCTTGCTCTATCTATCAATCCATCATCTACCTATCTACCTACCTATCTACCTCTTTATCTACTTACCTACTTATCTCTCTACCTGTCTCTCTCTCACTATCTACCTATCTATCTAATAAATCTGTCTGTCTGTGTATCTATCCTAGAGAAAAAGGCTTGCTCTGTATAATAACTACTACTATTGTAGTACCAATAGTAATAGGTGCCTTGGGTGCAATATCAAAACAACTGGAGCACCACTTGGACACCGTCATCGGCATTGACAAATTCGCCATCAGTCAATTGCCAAAGGCGGCCTTACTAGGAACTGCTTCCATCCTGCGACGAGATCTGTCATAACCATCCAACATCCACATCTGCCTACCCCAGCTCCTTGGTAAGGACTCGATAGGTAGACAAAAATGCCAAATCCAGTCTGAACATCTGGCTGACTGTGCAATGAACTACAACAACGACAACTTTATTGTCACTTTGAATGTACACCAATCGGCATACATCAAAGTGAAATTGCGTTGCGTACAGCTCTCAAAGGGCCACCCCCTCCGATAAGACACTCCTTCTTCGTGGCCAGCTCAAAGTCACACATCGTCCATTTTAGTCTCTAGGGAGCGACGGATGGCAAACGGGACAGATGGAAACGGAGCGCTGTCTATCCACCCATCCACCCATCCATCTGTAGCTCAGGCATAGGATGACCAACCTCCCTGTCAGAAGACCCATCACAAGCCCTCATTGATGACTCACACCTGACCTATCATAAGACCTCATTTGACACACCCACACCCTTACAAACAGAAACAGACATTGACATCCCATCCCATCCCATCCCATCCCATCCCATCCCATCCCATCCCACCCATCTATCTATCTATCTATCTATCTATCTATCTATCTATCTATCTATCTACCTACCTACCTACCTACCTATCATCCATCTCCATCCATAAACAAACATATAAAAAGCAGCATTACAAGCTTGCTTCCACACCCCACCTGGTGTTCTTTCAGGAGCCCGTCTCAATTTCACGGTAGGAGAGACCCAGCCGTTGACCTTCTCCCGTTCAACCCTACCTCTGTTGAAGGTTCTGGATGCTGCCGGCCCTCAGCGGCCTCTTCCTTGCCCAACGCTCTACCTCCTCACAGCTACGACGCCCTTCCGATTTATTTCAGGGATGAAAAGCATTTTAAGCAGGCACTTGCTTTGCCAGCAAGGTGGAGCCGTCTGACCCAGCCTGCTCAACCAGCCTTTCTTCTCCACACGAAGGCAGGCAAGCAGAGAAGGGATTTAGGACGCTGCTTCTGAACCTGTTTGAGCAAACGCCTTTGACTCAGAGGTATCTGAAGAAAGCTTTTTCCATCTCGCGACGAATCCTTTGTCTAGCCCACAAGGAAATCAGGCCAACTCGTGTGGTCTTCCAGCCAAAGAGATGCTCCAGAGGTTGCCGTATCAAAAGTGGACTGCAAGTCTTTTGCCACATCAGGGCCGGTCTTGGATCCTGCTTCTCCCTCCCAGCCTGGCATTGTTGTTTTGCTTCTCTCCCATTTCTCTAGCTGGACTTTGCACCTTCTCGTGCGTCCATCCCTGCTCTTTGCACAATTAGCCACTCGGTGTGTAATTCCTCCTCAGTGTGGCTGGCTGTCTTAAATGGCTGCAATACCTGCGGATCGGCGTTCTCGCTGCCTGGTTCAAAGCCTGTTGGACTGCAGAGGACCGGGCAAAGCTCAGCCTGACATTCCTGGGCTAAATATATCCATGGTCTGTTTTGGAAAAGACAAGCATTCCGCCCATCACTGTCTCCACCAATTATGTCGAGACAGGCTTGGACAAATCCTGGTTTTCCCAGTGACCTCACTTCTTAACAGCTCTGCTCCTCGCTCTTGCATCATTCGATCCACTCTTTTGCAGGTAGCCCGTCAAGTAACTTGGCCAACCCACAGCAATGTTGTAATACAGCCCAACATGGAATAAACAACTGGGAAGCCAGCAGTTGGTGTAGTAGCAGTTGCTTTAGAAATTCCAGGGAAGCTAAAGTCTCCATCTCGGCAATTTTGGATCCAGAGACTACACCTTTGGGGTTGAGGTGTGCTCGGCCTGGACTTTCGAGTCACTCCCGATTCTCTGTCCAAAGGAATTTCTAAGGAAGTCTTGAGTTCAAAGATGAAGTCCACTTCTTTTAGCGTCTTGTCAACGGCCTGAAAACTGAATCTCTTAAGTAAAAATAAGTAGAAAGCTGGAATGCAAGGTGACAGTTCCTACCTCACTCTTACATCCAAGAGTAGATCTTTTTCTTCTACGTATTTTTCCCCCAAACAACCAAGAATGATGCGTGATGAAAAATATCTATCTTGTCTGTCTAGCAAGCTTCTCAATCATCCATGACATGGTTGTCCCAAAGGTGCTTTTCAAACGTCAGGTGGACCTTCTTGGTCAAGTCCTGTTGCCTTTTGAAAAGCACCTTTGGGACACCTATCCTGTCTGCAGGAGAACAGCCCCAAGCGAGATGATAAGAGAGGAAACGACATCTTCACATCATCCTGCCCTTGTTGTAGGAACATCACCCAAACGTTTGAAGCCCTCCAAATACGTCCACCAGCTCTACAAAGGGGAGACCCTGAATACAGAGGAAGCCAACTGAGACAAAGGGAAAGAGGGGAAACCTTAGAATAGATTGGAGCTGGAAGGGACCTTGGAGGTCTTCTAGTCCAGCCCCCTGCTCAAGCAGGAGAACCTATACCATTTCAGACAAGTGACTATCCAGTCTCTTCTTAAAAACCTCCAGTGATGGAGCACCCACGATTTCTGGTGGCAAGCTGTTCCACTGGTTAATTGTCTTCACTGTTAGGAAGTTTCTCCTTAATTCCAGGTTGCTTCTGTCCTTGATTAGTTTCCATTCGTTGCTTCTTGTCCTGCCTTCTGGTGCTTTGGAAAATAAGTTGACGCCCCCCCCCTCTTCTTTGTGGCAGCCCCTCAAATACTGGAATACTGCTATCACGTCCCCCCCTAGTCCTTCTTCTCTCTAGACTAGCCAAAACCAAATCCTGCAGTTGTTCTTCGTAGGTTTTAATCTCCAGGCCTTGGATCATCTTACTTGGCTTTTCTCTGCACTTTTTCTAAAGTCTCAACATATTTTTTTTTTTGTAGTGTGGTGACCTAAATTGGTTGCAGCATTCCAAGTGTGGTCTTATTAGGGTTTTGGAGGGAATGGAGGTTTCACACTGCGATGGCACTAGCTCGTTTCAGACAACCTCAACGATGGGATGGGAACGACGTCTGAAGCAACCTGTCATCTCTTTCCGTGCAGGAGCTGAACCCCACGAAGCGCCGCAGTGGAGAGAAGCACCGAGATTTGGGCTTGCTGGACAGATGGCTTTCTAGCGCAACCCTCACAACTTGCTGGGCCCAAACACGTGATGAAGAAGCTGTCTCTACATTTGGAGATCAAGGGCACCATTCCCCCCACAGATGTTAATGAAAGAGAACCTTCAAAGCAGGAAGCTGATTTTCCTTCTAGCCTCGCTTAAACAGATGCTCTCTCTCTCCCTATTGCAGGGAGTTTCTTAACACACACACACACACCCCACAATGACAAACGGCAAAGTCCTCTGGTTCCTTCTGCACCGTAATTTTAATTTCTGGCCTCCGTTCAAAGTTCTCTCCAGCAGCATCCGTCACAGCGGGGGAACTGTATCTGGGTCATCGTCGCTCCAATGAGCATGCTGGCACTGAACGCTGGCAATAATTTATTTTATTATTTTTTGGGGTGCTCTTGGGACGAGGCCCGAATTAAACCCAGGGGAACGGAACAAAAGCTGCACACAAAAGGCGAGGAGAACAGCCCAAAGAACAAGCTACCTCAACGTTTAATCCTCAAACTGTCCACATCATACAGTTCAGCACACAGGTGCCTTATTCCTAAATTCAGAAAAAATGGTCTCTTACAGCCAATTTAGAATCAGAATCGGAACAGAGCTGGAAGGGACCTTGGAGGTCTTCTAGTCCAGCCCCCTGCTCAAACAGGAGACCCCGATACCATTTCAGACAGGTGGATGTCCAGTCTGTTCTTAAAAGCCTCCAGTGATAGAGCAACCACAACTTCTGGTGGCAAGCTGTTCCATTGGTTAATTAAGGAGCTTCTCCTTAATTTCAGGTTGCTTCTCTCCTTGATTAGTTGCCATCCATTGTTTCTTGTCTTACCTTCTGGTTGCTTCGGAAAATAAATCGATCCCCTCCTCAGTGTGGCAGCCTCTCAAATACTGGAACATGGCAATCATGTCCCCTCTAGTCCTTCGACGCTGAGCCTGTCGATCAGAAGGTCGGCAGTTTGGCGGGTCGAATCCCGAGTGCCGTGTAGCAGAGTGAGCGCCTGTTACTCGTCCCAGCTTCTGCCAACCTAGCAGTTCGAAAGCACGTAAAAAATGCAAGTAGAAAAATAGGGACCACTCCGGTGGGAAGGTAACAGCGTTCCGTGCACCTTTGGCGTCTAGTCATGCCGGCCACATGACCATGGAGACGTCCTGGGACAAGCGCCGGCTCTTCGGCTTTGAAACGGAGATGAGCACCGGCCCCTAGAGTCGGAAACGACTAGCACGCATGTGCGGGGGAACCTTTACCTTTACCTTTTTTTTACCCAATTCCTTCAGCCATTCTTCATATGTTTCAGTCTCCAGGCCTTTAATCACCTTAGTGGCTCTTCTTTGCACTTTTTCCAAAGGCTCAACATTTTTTTTTTTTTTGTAATTCTCCAAATTTTTAAGCTATTTCTTGGAGAAGGCCAACAACATCTGCTCATCTGGGAAAGGCGAAGAAGCAATAGGGATGAGGGTGAAATGGAGATTTCTCAAACCAGCTTTCTGTAGAGAAGAATTTGGGACACGCAGCCATCCGAAAATATGTCCACGGCTGAGTTTCGAGTGTCTAAATCGGTGTTTCTCAATCTTGGCCACAGAGTGGACTTCAACTCCCAGAATCCCCAGCCACAGTTGAGGTCCACCTGTCTTAAGCTGATCTAAATCCTGTCTGGGGAAAACAGTCTTTGACAAAAGCCTAAACATACCTTGCCATTAGTTCACTGGCAAGTTATTGCAACGCTCAAGCTTTAATGCGCTGCAATTTTTTTTTTTTAACCAGGTTTACCGACAACGGCCCCAACGCCAAAGTTTTGTTACGAGGCAATACATAAACGCTCGAAACAATAAATCCCGCCTCTAGCACTCTAGACAGCAATCGATTGAGCCCAAAGTAGTTGTAGAAAAAGAGTTTTGCTTTTGACTAACGTGGCTTTGGCTACGGAGTGCCTCTAAACAAACTCGTTCTGGAAATGAGGAAGGAAAAAAAAAGGGAGTGGGGAGGTGGAGAGGAATATTGCTGATCGCCTGTACAGATTTTCTGCATAAAGAAGCTCTCTTAAGTGCATTTTCAAGCGAAGATGAATCTCTGGCTAGCCGGATGCACTAAAATATTTAAGAAATGAGCACGCAGGAAGATAAATTAAATCGCCGGGCTGCTTTTGACTTGTTAGCCCGCCTTCAGAGGTTCCAGCAGCCTTTCCTTGGAAGTATTGGGGGGAATCGGGTTGGCAAGCAAAGACGGTTACTTTCCGAGCCCTCTATTAGACCTGGCATCGGATGCCAGCTGTGATTTGAAGCTCCATGGGCTTCTGAATGTTTGCATCCCTTCTGGAGAAGGCATAAAACCATAGGGGCAGAAAGGACAACCCCGGGGGCCCGGCTATTTAAATGGAGAGTCATTAATCTTTCAGCTAGCCACCGGAGCCAAGGAAAGGCCACTGAACTGTTTGGAAAAAGCAGAGAAAAAGGAAGTCTTGAGGAAGGCAGCAGCATCTCATCCAGCGGAGAAGAAACCGCTGTTTTGAGATGGAACATTTCTTGATCTGAATGACCTGGGAGACACGTTGGGCTTTCAAACCGGCTTTGAAATTCATCTGGGCAAGAAGAAACTTCCCAGAGCGAAAATTTTAAATCTGCTCTGAAACATGGGGAAAGAGGAGACGAAAACCGGGAAGCGTCTGGCGGCAGTTTTTCAACGAAGGCACCCCCTTTTTTTTCAAGAGACTTTTTGTGTGTGTGTGTGTGTGTGTGTGAGCTAGCTTCATCAGGGCGGCTAGAGAAATGTATGTAAATCCGTTCTGTTTGGCTGATGACGCCCAGATTCGGCCTTTTCATAAAAATGTATCCGCTGGAAAAGGCGTGATCGGATTCCCTTTGATGTTTTGCTCCTACAGACTTTTCAAGCTTTCCTGCTTGAAAAACCAGATCTTGCCGGCACAGAAGGACCACCTGACTTAAAATCTCAGGTAAACAGGAAAGTTGGTGGAGGAAAACCTTAAAAGGCTCGGTGCCAGCCCTTCATGAGCCACGAAGACACTCCACAATCGGGTCCCCTGAATTGAGACTATGCCCTTGCTCCGATCTCCAATGCCTGTCATTTCCTGGTTGAATTGCTTCTCCATCGTTTGCTTGCAAGATGTTGCCCAGCCTCTTGTGGTACAAACTTGCAATTAATCTAAACAATGGCCCTATCCATGGCTAAACACGGGGATGAGAAACCCAAACACGTCTTTTGTTTTGTTTGTTTACAGCAGCAACTCCTAACTGGGCTTGCAGCGCGCTTTCTGCACCAATCGGGAAAAAGGAAAACATGCGGTTTTGCCACTCATATTCACGCAACCTGTTTGCCCGAGCTGTTCAAAATAGTTTATTCCACAAATAGTTTAATTAAGTTTTTATTTATTTATTTATTTTGCAATGTCCACACTGGCGATTGCTCGGCTGTTTTGGACGATTACATTTGGCTGTGCAACGAGGTCAGAGGTGAAGAAAAGCCGGATTCTTTGTTGACCTATCGTTGCAAGGGTCATCAGTTGCAAAACAAGGCTTATGCTTGGAAGCAAAAAACGCAAACTTGCTCAAAAGAGGAGAGCCACGCTGTTCGTTGTGGAGTGGCTTTTTTTTTGACATACAGCAGGCATGTCAAACTTGCGACGTCATGCAATGTATTGCGACTTTCCCCCCCACCACACTGCTGGCAATGGGGTGGGTGCGGTTTTGGAGAGACGCATCCGGCCCGCGGGCTGGCAGTTTGACATGCCAAAAAAGCCAACACAGTACTAGGCTGCATTAACAGAGGGATAGAATCAAGATCATGTGAAGTGTTATTACTACTTTACAATGCCTTGTGGTAAGACCATACTTGAAATCCTGCATCCACTTTTGGTCATCACGATGTGAAAAAGATGTTGAGACTCTAGAAAGAGTGCAGAGAAGAGCAACAAAGATGATTAGGGGACTGGAGGCCAAAACATATAGGGAACGGTTGCTGGAATTGGGTATGTGTAGTTTAACGAAGAGAAGAATGAGGGGTGACATGATAGCAGTGTTCCAATATCTCAGGGGCTGCCCCAAAGAAGAGGGAGTCAAGCTATTCTCCAAAGTGCCTCAAGGCAGGACAAGAAGCAACGGATGGAAACTAGTCAAGGAGAGAAGCAACCTAGAACTAAGGAGAAACTTCCTGACAGGCAGAACAATTAACCAGTGGAACAACATGACTCCAGAAGCGGTGAATGCTCCAACACGGGAAGTTTTTAAGAAGAGACTGAACAGCCATTTGTCTGAAATGGTATAGGCTTTCCTGCCTGAGCAGCGGGTTGGACTAGATGACCTCCAAGGTCCCTTCCAACTTTACTATTATGATCACAATTATTATGCCTGGATTACAGGAACCATTTGCGCTTCAGTTTGCGATTCAGACAACCGAGACTCTTCCCCAACAGCCTTGTCTCCAACAAGGAAGGGACCCAGGGCGGAAAATATCTTGCAGCCAAGAAGGCCTCACACCCATCTGCACCGCTCAGGTGACCCCGAGGACACAGATAGGTAAACCTCCAGGTGGCCTCAACGACTCTCTAAAAGAAGGCAAACGACCAGCCGTCTGCAAGGAGGATAAATCCTTCCATTCCGCACCATCCAGTCGGAGCTGAAGAAGCTTCTTGGACGAGAAGCGAAAGGTCTTCAGCAGACATGTCAAACACAAGGCCCGGGGGCCGGATCCGGCCCGCAAAGTGGTTTCATGCGGCCCGCGAAGCCATCCTGGAAACAGTGAGGGAATGGCCCCCTCTGCCTTGGCCCTGGCCCAGAGACCCTCCTTCTGCCAGAGACCCTCAGAGCTGTCCCACTCCTGCCCCCATAGGCACCCTTGATGCCAACGATGTAGGCTGACGCGGCTCTCAATGAAATTGAGTTTGACACCCTTGGTCTTGAGAAAATCAAGAAAG
This sequence comes from Daboia siamensis, assembly GCA_024449315.1. Lineage (NCBI taxonomy): Eukaryota > Metazoa > Chordata > Lepidosauria > Squamata > Viperidae > Daboia > Daboia siamensis. Next base: position 238,406 of record JAKJMR010000963.1, on the reverse strand, counting down.
TCCAGTTGCCTCCTGAAAAACCACCTTTGGGACAACCATGTCCTGGAGAATCTCCAAAGACGTTTATTGAAATGCACATCGGTGGCTCGTGCAGATTCCAACCAGTTGAGCAGGAAAAATTGGTTGTCAGAAAAATAACCGATGGCTTCCCACTGCTGGGAAGAAGATCAGGGCAGCATTTGCTACCTCTGTAATCTCAGAATCCACCGAAACGGAGAGAACAGCCGGCGACGGTTTCGTGAGACATACACGCGCCTGGGATTTCCTTTCCCACCCCACTATCTACGGGGGCTTCCTCCCCAGCCAAAATATCTTGTCAAGACAGGCTGTGCCTCGAGCTGAGGAGGATTCCGCATCGTATTTTATGAGTTCCCTCAGCCCAGAAGCCAACATAAAAAAGTTCTCTCATGGGGGAAAAAAAAAAAAAAAAAAGGGAAGCCGTGCGAACTTGGCATCCCTTCACCGCACCGAAGGTGGATTGCAAAACTACGTCTGATTTTCCAACATTTTGCCACCTCCACCTCCCTGTCTAGGCGTAGGACGAAAAGGGTGTTGCTTGTTGATGAGAGGCGGGGAGCCAGGAATATTGAACGAGTCCACTAACGGCAGGAGTAGCCACTGTTCCCAAAAATAATCACAGAAAACGGGGAGAGCTGCAGATGGAAGTAGAATGACAGCGGCAAAAGAAAGCAAGGAGGACACCAATTGTCATCGGCGCCTCGGGTGCAACCCCCAAAACTTCTGGAGCACCACTGGAACACTTTAAATAGGAGCCAGCCATGTGCTGCAGCTGCCAAGAAAAGCCAACACAGTGTTAAGCTGCATGAACAGAGGGATGGAATCAAGATCACGTGAAGTGTTAATACTACTTTACAAGGCCTTGGTAAGGCCACACTTGGGATCCTGTATTCAGTTTTGGTCACCACGATGTAAAAAAGATGTTGAGACTCTAGAAAGAGTGCAGAGAAGAGCAACAAAGATGATTGGGGGACTGAAGGCTAAAACATATAAGGAACGGTTGCTGGAATTGGGTATGTCTAGTTTAACGAAGAGAAGGACGAGGAATGAATGACATGATAGCAGTGTTCCAATATCTCAGGGGCTGCCCCAAAAAAGAGGGAGTCAAGCTATTCTCTAAAGTGCCTAAAGGCAGGACAAGAAGCAACGGATGGAAACTAGTCAAGGAGAGAAGCAACCTGGAACTAAGGAGAAACTCCCTGACAGTTAGAACAATTAACCAGTGGAACAGCCTGCCTCCAGAAGCTCCAACACTGGAAGTTTTTAAGAAGAGACTGAACAGCCATTTGTCTGAAATGGGATAGGGTTTCCTGCCTGAGGAGGGGGTTGGATTAGATGACCTCCAAGATCCCTTCCAACATCATCATCATTATTATTGGGATTGACCAAATCCCCATCGGTCAATTGCAGAAGGCAGCTTTGCAAGTAGTCCTCAGCTTACAATGGTTTATTTAGTGACCATTCAAAGTTACAATGGCGCTGAAAAAAATGCGACTTACATCCGTTTTTCACACGACCGTTGCGGCGTCCCCACATGGTCAAGTGATCAAAATTCAGCCGGTTGACAAGTGGTTCGTGCTTACGACGGTTGTAGTGTTCCAGGGTCACGTGACGCCCTTTTGCGACCTTCTGACAAGCAAAGTCAACGGGGAATAGGCCAGATTCACTTAATGACCAGGTTACTTAACAAATATTATTTACTTAATAAATACTTAACAACTGCGGAGAGAAAAGTCGTACAATGGGGCAAAATTCACCTAGCCAATTGAGCAACATGAATTTCGACTGTCAGTTGAGGACTGTGTGGAAAGCACTGAGTTAGGAAACCCCCAGCTTTTCACTTAACAGTGATTCGCTTACCAACGGTGGCAAGGAACGCTGTAAAATGGGGCAAAGCTCACTTGACATTTGTCTTGCTTAGCAAGAGAAAAGCTGGCCTCAGTTTTGTCCATTAAGTCGCACATGGAACAGCTTACATTCTGCAACAAGATCTCTAACACCATTCAACCGCAACATCTGTCTGTCCCTTGAGAAGGACTCGTTGGGTGGGCAAAAATGCAACGCCCAGCCTGAACATCTGGATGACTGCAGGACCAACTGTAACAATAACAGAATTGGAATGGAATGGAATGGAGACTAGACTAGAACGGACTAGAAGAGAATATAGAATATAGAACAGAACAGAACTAGAATGGAATGGAATGGAATGCAATGCAATAGAGTCTAGAATGGGATGGAATGGAGACTAGACTAGAATATAGACTATAGAACAGAAGAGAAATAGAATACAATGGGATGAAACAGAGAACGGACTAGACTTGAATGGAATAGAGACTAGAATAGAATAGAATGGAATGGAATGGAGACTAGACTTGACTAGAGTAGACTAGAAGAGAATATAGACAGAACAGAACAGAACAAAAATAGAATGGAATGGAACAGAGTAGACTAGACTGGGCTGGACTTGAATGGAATAGAGCCTAGAATAGAATGGGATGGAATGGAGAGTAGAGTAGACTAGAATAGATTAGAAGAGAATATAGGATAGGATAGGATAGGATAGGATAGGATAGGATAGGATAGGATAGGATAGGATAGGATAGGATAGGATAGGATAGGATAAGAGAAGAGAAGAGAAGAGAAGAGAAGAGAAGAGAAGAGAAGAAAAGAGAAGAGAAGAGAAGCTGGAAAGGACCTTGGAGGTCTTCTAGTCCAGCCCTCTGCTCCAGCAGGAAAACCTATCATAATTCTACGCCAAATTTTTTATTTATTTTATTTTAATTCCATTTATATCCCGCTCTTCTCCGAAGACTCAGGGTGGCTTACAAGCTTAGCAGTAACCTTCATTCTATGTATATGCCTGCTTATTAGGGCTTTCCCCCCCCCCCAAGCGGCATTATTACAAAGTCAGCTTATTGCCCCCCAACAATCTGGGTCCTCATTTTACCTCCCTCGGAAGGATGGGAGGCTGAGTCAACCTTGAGCCTGGTGGGACTCGAACCTGCACTCATTGCAGGCAGCCGGTGTTACTTAAGGAGGCATTAGCCCACTGCTCCACCAAGGATCAAATGATGTCACGTCTACTCATTGGGCCCAACCTGGCTCCCCACTGGCCTATTCTGTGGCCCCTTTACGGAAGTCAAATAAAACACATCTGTAAGCGCACAACACAATAGGCTTGTGTTAAACTCTGCACTGCAGAGCTAAAAATAGTTGGCTGCTGCAAGATGCTTGCATACCCAGAAGTAATTCCAGTGGGACCACTGCTGAGGAACCAAACTAGGTTTGCTGAGAGAGGGGGGGTTTTTTGGAGCTGGGGGGGGGCGTAGGGAAGGTACAGTCCGGTGGGCAAAGGAAGAACACTCATTCGCAATGCTTCTCCTCAAATTCATCGGCCGGCTTTGGGGAAAGGTCCGCGAACGAAGCGGCTTGTGGCTTCCGAAATGCAGAAAACGCCTTCGGAAAACCGAAAATGAGCTCAAGCTTTTGGGTTTTTTTACGTCCCCAAACGAAGGGAAGAAAGAGCTAAAAGAGAGCGGATTTCTGTGGCTGCTTGCAGAAAATGTAAAAATAAATAAATAAATAATAAAAATAAATAAATGAGGACATCTATTTGTGGAAATGAACAACCAGATAAGATACCTTTGCACACCTTCTGCTCCAAAGAATAGCTGGCAGATTTTTCTCGGCACATCCAAGGACCAGGAAGATGCAGCCGTTTTTCCTTCCGTCTGGAAACTCAAAAGAGGCTTTGCACCAAAAGAGATGGTCAAATTCTAGCCAGGGACAACTCAGGGCTCCAAAAGGTCTGGGGCGGGGGGAGGGGGGACAATGGAGGAATCAAGTCTGGAGCCCTCGACTTTATGACCACAAGCAGCCTCCAAATTTCCACCGCTAAGTTGTTCAGTGGATTTCACTTCATTTAATGACCTTTCAAGTTGAATTTGCTTGTCGGATGGTCGCAAAGGGGAGAATCGCGTGAAACCTGGGACACGGCCACCGTCATAAATATGAGTCAGCTGCCAAGCGTCCTAATTCCGATCACGCGACCGCGGGGAGGCTGCGACGGTCGTTAAAAGAGAGAAAAACCGTCTTAAAAGTCGCTTTTTTTTCAGCGCCTTTGTAATTTTGGTCACTAAACGAGTGACAAGGGGAAGGAAAAAAGGACATCAGGTGACTTTTTGACCGGAGGCAAGGATACCCCCCCCGGGAAAAAAAAATCACGGCAAAAGTTCACCGAATGGCTTCTAGGTTCAAAGCTGCAAAGAAATGCTGGCTCACGGTGAGCCTTCGATGGCAACGCCTGGTGCAGTTGCCGTTTCCTTGGTTTTATTTTAAGCTAGAAATTCACACTTGCAGAAGCAAAATATCGGCAAGTAAAAACTTTTAACGAGGCAGAGCTGATAGCTGGATGGAACAACCTGCCTGGACCAGCGCAGAGAGACGCATAAGAGCCGGACCGGGACTGAGCAGAGAGGCTATTTCCAAAACGGAGGAAGCGCCAGCCGAACGACATCATCCTGGGAATAAAAGGGAATTCCCGAATGGGAAACTGGTGCCGGGAACTGAATCCTCCATCTGCTGGTAAGGAGAAGGACGGACAGAAAAAAGATTTTCCAGAAATAGAGCTGTGGGGCTGCTTACCATTTAGTGACCACCACGGGCACCGACAACCCCATGGTTAAGAGAAGCAGTCTCTAAGGGAAACTGCAACTGTTTTATGATTCTTAAATTTGACTTTCCTTTGCTCCACACACTAGTTGTGAGGTTGTAGAGGCAAGAAAAGGTCGCCAGGTTACTTTTTCATCGCTGTCGTAACTGCAAACGGTTGCTAAGTGAGGACCGCCTGCACCCTAGACCAGGGGGTAGGCAACCTTGGCACTTTTATGACTCGTGGACTTCAACTCCCAGAATTCCTGAGCCAGCCATGCTGAGGGGAAAGGGAGAGGTTTCCAAGCTGAGCCATGCTGGCTCAGGAATTCTGGGAGTTGAAGTCCACCAGTCATAAAAGCGCCACGTTTGAGGACCTCTGGTCTGGATCCAAGCCTGCAGTTTCATCAAACTGGCCGACTGAGGAATTCTGGGAGTTGAAATCCACCAGTCATAAAAGGGTCAAGCTTGAAGATCCCTGGTCTGGATCCAAGCCTGCAGTTTCATCAAAATGGCCAACGGAGAAATTCTGGCAGAAGTTCACCAGTCATAAAAGGACCAAGTTTGAAGACCCCTGGTCTGGATCCAAGCCTGCAGTTTCATCAAAATGGCCGACTGAGGAATTCTGGGAGTTGAAGTCCACGACTCGTGAAGGGGCCATAGTTCCCCTATGCTGGCTCAGGAATTCTGGGAGTTGAAGTCCACGAGTCATAAAAGCACCAAGGTTGCCTACCCCTGCCCTAGACGATCTGACCCCATTGTCACTCTCCCTAAAAAACCTCGTGGCTCCTTTGTGGGTGCAAATCTCGCTGCGATCACACAAGACTTAGTGCGACTCCCTGAATCCAACTGTGGTTTATTCACCGCAGGCCATTTTACGATCTTTATCGGTCAACACACTGAGAGGATGGGAACGATGGGAACTGTAATTCGAGCGTCGGTTTAGACCCCGTTACAAATCAGACACACTTGGAGAAGCCAAAGAGACCCTTTGTCTCAACAGGAAGGGGGGACTGGAAGCCGGACACTCAACTCCTTCTCCTGTAATTTCCTGTTTCCCCAAATTAAAACATCGTTTGGGGTTGGTTTGTTTTTCCCCAATTAATTTCACGCTCCTTTCCAGGGACCCAGAGAAAGTGGAAGGAACAAGAAGATGCTTAAGGGAGTCGCTTAGTAACTTTCTTGGCGCCCTATGCTGCAAATGAGATATCGGATAACAAATTGTACACTAAATATCCTCCCTAAATATCCTCTCGGTCTATTTTGAAGCCATTTGCCCCCCATCGCCATTCAGGAAAGGACATTTGAGATTCACAGCAGAAAAACAGCTCTCAAAAATAATCCTTAAGGGGTACTCCATAACCCAATGTCGTTTCGTTTATTATTATTATTATTTTTGGGGAAGTTATTTGGGTTTGGGGAAACAGCGTTACACAACTCCACAAATGCACCAGCTCTGCCAGAGTGCAAATCCCTTGCAACACAACTAGCACAAATATCACTTGGGCTTGGCTGGGGATGTTGGGCATAGTACTGAGGTTTTCTGGCAGGCGCCCAACAGAGACAGTTGAAACCCGAAAGAGAGAGCCTCAAATCAACCAGAATAGAGCTGGAAGGGACCTTGGAGGTCTTCTAGTCCAGCCCCCTGCTCAAGCGGGAGACTCTATACCATTTCAGACAAGTGACTGTCCAGTCTCTTCTTAAAAACCTCCAGAGATGGAGCGCCCACGATCTCTGGAGGCAAGCTGTTCCACTGGTTAATTGTCCTCAATGTCAGGAAGTTTCTCCTTAATTCCAGGCTGCTTCTCTCCTTGATGAGTTTCCATCCGTCGTTTCTTGTCTTGCTTTCTGCTGCTTTGGGGAATAACTTGACCCCCTCCTCTTCTTTGTGGCAGCCCCTCAAATACTGGAATACTGCTATCACGTCCCCCCCTAAGTCCTTCTTTTCTCTAGACTGGCCATTCCCAACTCCTGCAACCGATCATAAATGGTCCGCTAACCCTCTCTTAATTTGTAATGAGCAATCCAGGACTCTGAAAGCATATCTAACAGCTCTCATTTTTTATAGATTGCCTTATTTGTTAACTTGTGTTTTTCTCTCTGCTCCGTGCAGGGTGGAAGGCTCCAGCATTAGCAGAAACGTAATCCCGAGGTAATGGGGAGGAAAAATACACTACTTAAAAAAAAAGCGAAGCAAAACATTTAACACTGATGACAAAGCGATCCTCGTTAAAGGCCAAAACGGCCTCGGCCAATCCAGTGAAATAATAATAATAATAATAATAAGGATTCCGGGCGGTGAACAGGGCAAACATATAAAAATACAAAAATACAAAAGTTAAAAAAGAATTAAACATTAATGCCCAAGCTAAGAACAATAAATACCTATATTAAGAACAATAAAAACCCAACCCATCCCCCATCAGGCCAAGCCGGCTTGTTCGAATAAATGCGTCTTCAGATCGCGTCGGAAGGAGCGAAGGTCGGGTGCCGTCCGGAGCTCGACCGGCAACGGATTCCATAAATCGGGGGCGCCCACAGAGAAGGCCCTGCCCCTGGGGGCCACCAGCCGACATTCCCTAAACGGTGGCACCCTGAGGAGGCCCTCTCTGTGGGAACGCACAGGGCGGAGGGAAGTTGATGCCGGCCGCAGGTGCTTCCTTAGATACTCCGGACCCATGCCATGTTGGGCCTTGAACACCATTACCAGTACCTTGAATCTCACTCGGAAGACAACTGGGAGCCAATGCAGCTCACGGAGTAGAGGTGTAACATGGGAATATCGGGAGACTCCCAACACAACTCTCGCGGCTGCATTCTGCACCAGTTGGAGCCTCCGAGTGGTCTTCAAGGGCAGCCCCATGTAGAGAGCGTTACTGCAGACGAGCAAAGAGAGAGCACCCTTCCATGATTTGGGGGGGGGGGCGGCGGGGGCGGAGAAAAAAAATCCTGATTTTCCGCAAACTTTCTGTGTTCAACTGCAACGATCCGTTTTGAAAAACTGGGAGCCTTCTTCCCCAAAACAGTTTTACATATTTATTTTTGACCAGTCCGTAAGAGTTGACGGCCGTTCGTCCTTGAATTTCAGTCCTGCTAACGCGCGTTTGCCTTTCCTCCACGAATAGATAAGATGGCCTCTCACCAAATGGAGGTCTTCAGAAATAGAGGACAATCACACCCAACACAAACCAGGTTTACAGCTCTCTCAAGCTGCCATTGCTGTGCACCCCTTGCCAAGTGATTTGAGAAGCTTCATAAACGCTTAAGGCGCGTACAAAGAAGGGCAGGTTTGACAGCTAGAAGGGGTCTGTTTTGGTTCATTTTTCCTTTCCGATGTGTGATTCACACTCTCCTTTCAGGGAAGCTGACAAAAAAATTATAAGTGGAAGTGAAATTTGAACCCTGGGATGGGTTGCGTGAAAGACCATCTTCTCGGTCTGGAAAACATCTTGAGAGAAGATCTGAAGTCGCCCGGAACGGGATGAAGCTTGGCTGCCAGCCCTCATCCCCCTTTTACCACTTTCTTAAATCCCACCACCACAAGAAATATAGAAATAGGCTCTAGAAATTGAACAAATAAAGAAAAATAAAAGTGATCCAGGCAAACACACAGCCACTGGGCACAGTTGGGCAACTCATCCTTCCTTCCTTCCTTCCTTCCTTCCTCTTTCCCACCCTCCCTCCCATTCTCTTTTCCTTCCTTCCCTCTCTTCCTTCTTTCCTCCTTTCCTTCCCACCCACCTTTTCCTTCCTTTCCTCCCATCTCCCTCCATTCTTTCTTTTTTCTTTCCCCTTCCTTCCTTCCTTCCTTCCTTCCTTCCTTCCTTCCTTCCTTTTTTCCCCTCCCTCCCTTCTTTCCTTCCTTCCTCTCTCCCTCCCATTCTCTTTTCCTTCCTTCCCCCTCTTCCTTCCTTCCTTTTCCCCCTCCCTCCCTCCTTTCCTTCCTTCCTTTCTCTCCCACCTACCCTCTTTTCCTTCCTTCCTCTTTCCCACCCTCCCTCCCATTCTCTTTTCCTTCCCTCTCTTCCTTCTTTCCTCCTTTCCCTCCCACCCACTTTTTCCTTCCTTCCTTCCCTCCCATCTTCCTCCATTCTTTCCCCTTCCTTCCTTCCTTCCTTCCTTCCTTCCTTCCTTCCTTCCTTCCTTCCTTCCCTTCCTTCCTTCCTTCCTTCCTTCCTTCCTCAAAATCACTTGGGCCCTGCTGAAATGCCAACAAGATGCCTTCAGATAACCATGGTTCAGCCCCCAATGCACACGGGGGGACACGGGAGATCCCCGACGGTGACAGAGCGCGCTGGATTCCTTCACACCTGACACACCCATAACACCCAGCGCCAACAATTAACCAACCGTGATCTGCCCATTTGGCAGCAAGGAATCGCCAGGAGCGAAAACTCAATTCTCCTCATTTGCAGTTGCCAATAAACCGGGAGGAAGGGAGCAGTAAATTGGACTGTTTGGCCAATCTGGCTAGATTGCAACAACCTATAAATTCAGGGACGCAGCAGGAAATGCTTATTCCTGCATAATTTATGGCAGGCATGCAACGTTGCATATACACACACACACACACACACACACACGTGCCGCCGCACAATAAGAACGTTTAAAGAACGTAAAAGCCTGCAGGGATGCTGTTAGCACCATGGACAACAACCTTGTGGAGGAGACAGACTGCTTTGAAAAGCTGGCAGCTAGGAAAGTATTTATTTATATTTAACAAACAAATTGATGCGTATCTTTTTCTAAGCGGTCAAAGTGATTTACATCAAAATCAGAAGACCGTTTTAAAAACTTCAAAAGAAAGCAAAAGGCAGGAAACAAAGCTATTATCAAAATGGAAGACGGGGCCAGGAACACCATTATTTTTAAGGGTGGAGAGAAATCTTAAGTTCAATGGGCAGATAAGTCAAAAATCAAGATCCTGAGTTTTAACCCATCATGTAGTCAAAGCAAATGCATTTAATAATTACAGAGCAGTTTATTCTGTCTGTCTCCAAATTGAAAAAAGGATGCTTTGCACTTCGGCTGGGCTAAAGCATATTCCTGAATTATTGCTCTTTAATTTCAAAAATGCAATTTATTTTGCTCCTAGTTAGATCTGAAGGCTCTGTTAACTTTAAATACAAACGAGATTACAGAAAGTCTGCAGGAATTCTGCATTCAACTTTCCCCTCGGAATATACATCCCAAGAATAATCACATCCGAAATAGCTGAACTGCAGTATTCCTCTGGAAAAAAAATTAAAAAATGGCTCAATGTTAAGTGTGGCAGAAACACCCTGGAATTTTTAGAAAAAGGTTTGGCTGTCCTTACACCACAAAGAACAAATAGCTCAATTTTTCCCTAAACGGCACAGCAGCGAAAACTCCAGTGGAGTTTTAAAGGGCACCATTTTTGCTTTTTCCAGAGTTCCACCCCATTTTTTTAAAGAAATCACGCAATTTCTTAGAGCAATTCCTCCCAGCAAAAGGTCGGCATCTCACAAGAGAGCCACCATCGCAAGGAAACCTCCTTTTGATGACTTTAGTGCCTCATAAAACAACCCCCCAATTTGCATTTTGTCAATCAGCAGCCAGGACTTCAACCTCTTTTATGACTCAGCAAGCCAAAACCACAACCTTGGAGAACGTCCGTCCATAAATCATTTCTCCCACATATTGAGAGCTGTTAATAGTCAAACATCTGAGAAGGAAGGAAGTTCTCGAGATGAATGAAGCCGTTGAGATTTTCGAGAAGAAAAGGTTTCTAGCCGGGGCTGCTGGAATGAACTTAAGGAACGCATCGTGAGTCCGTGTGCTGATCTGTACCTTGGGGAAACAAAACAACCACTTCACACAACATAGGAGAACAAACCCACCAGGACAAGATTCAGCCATCCATCTGCTTTTGAAAGACACAAGGCCGCGTTTTCGAAGACAGCAAAGTCCACATTTTGGACAGAGAGGATGTTTTGCTTCTCATCCAAGGAGCTTCTTCAGCTCTGACTGGATGGTGGAGGATGGAAGGATTTATCCTCCTTGCAGACAGCTGGTCATTTGCCTTCTTTTAGAGGGTCACTGAGGCTACTTGGAGGTTTATTTGTGTCTGTCTACATTCTGGAGAGAGAGGACCGCTGGTTTGAAAGAGGGGTCAAAGAGGCCATCTAGGTTAAAACTGAACAGCCCTCTTTCAACAGAGGCGGAGGGATACAAGATCATCTATCTCCAGTTTACAACACAGTCGTTTCAGCAGTTCCAAGAAGGCTCCACACCCATATGCACCACTCAGGTGACCCTGAGGACAGAGATAAGCCTCCAGGTAGCCTCAACAACTCTCTAAAAGAAGGCAAATGTTTGTCCACATTTTTGACAAAGAGGGATCAAAGAGGCCATCTAGGTCAAAACTGAACAGCCCTCTCTCAATAGAGAGGGATAGAACATCATCTACCTCGAGTCTACAACACGGTCCTTTCTGCAGTTCCAAGACAACTCCATACCCATTTTCACCACTCAGGTGACCCTAAGGACACAGACAAACCTCCAAGTGGCCTCAACAACTCTCTAAAAGAAGGCAAATGACCCGCTATCTGCAAGGAGTATAAATCCTTCCATTCCCCACCATCCAGTCAGAGCTGAAGAAGCTTCTTGGATGAGAAGTGAAACGTCTTCAAAGAGAAAAACAAGAAAGTCCACTTGCCTCATGAAAAAGCATCTTTGGGTCAACCAGGACCTGGATGACAGAGAATCTCCATAGACATTTAAGGAACACACACATACACACACACACACACACACACACACACACACACTCATCCCAATAATTCTTGAATATGCTAAGAAGCTGTAAGTCAATAACCTCTACTGATCATCCAGACTTTGCTTGAGGTGCTTGTTCCTCAACCAGTTGGAAGCTGTGTTTGGTCAAACTCGGCTTTGCCTGCTCAGAAATGATGGACAGGTGAGGGTGGATATTCCTGATCGACAAAGAGGTTAAGCCTATTAAGACCAAGAGACCCATGTTTCTTAAAAGCATTGGAATAAGACTTTGCTCCCAAAATGCGACGGAAAAGAAGATCTTAGGGGTGTCTTTTTCTGTTCATAGGAGAGATCTGTGCCTCCCTGTGACTTTGGTTAATACGAAGTGCAAAATTCAAACTTGGTGGCCTCCGTTTTAAAACTTTTATTTTTTTTTTAAAAAAAGGGATCACCACCCCCTTTTTCAAGACATAAGATATTAAGCTTGCATCTGAATGGGTTGTTTTTTTTCTTCTCCCCCTGGATGTGCCTCAAGAAAGAGCTCCAGGAGAGGAACATGGACTGGGATACCCCCCCCCCTCCCCCAATTCTCCAGCAAGAGACACTTGGATGGCACCACCTTGGCTCCATCGTGAGAAGGACGTGAAGAGCAACGGTTGAAAGGAGATCCAAGAACGGGCTGAGTGAAGCTTAGGGGAAAGCAACACCTCATTGCTGCAGAAAGTGGAGGAACAATTGAAGAAAGGAAATGCAGAGGAGAGGCAGATTAAAATAAAATACGCAGAATTAGCTAAGATGCCGTGGCAACGTAGGAGTCCCCATTAATCAATCTCTGCTGGGTTTGGGATGGAAGAAACATGATGTATGGAACTGTGCACTCTTAGTAGGGCTGGGAAGCACTTTGGAGGTGTAGAAGCCAAGGTGATCAGAGGTTTGCGGACACAGTGATACACAAACGCAAGTAATGAGCCCAAACAGCCAACACAACTGCATTACAAACCCAGAGACCTCCTGCTGCAAAGTTTTAAAACCTTTCCCCACGTATCCATTAGGCTCCCACATCACTTGAAGCATGGTTTAATTAAGGTTTGCTGAACGCCTCGTAAACCCTTCACTCCTAGATGTGTTAAACCATAAACTATGGCTGAGAATCTGAAAGGGTTGCCAAGCTGACGTCAAACATTATTAGTGCAGGGGTATCCAATCTTGGCAACGTTAAGCCTTGTGGACTTCAACTCCCAGAATTCCATAGCTGGCTGGGGAAACCTGGGAGTTGAAGTCCACAAGGCTTAAAGTTGGACTTGCGGTGGCTCAGTGGGTTAGGACACTGAGCTTGTCGATCAGAAGGTCGGCAGTTTGGCGGGTCGAATCCTGAGTGCCGCGTAACAGAGTGAGCACCTGTTACTCATCCCAGCTTCTGCCCACCTAGCAGCTCGAAAGCACGTAAAAATGCAAGTAGAAAAATAGGGACCACTGCGGTGGGAAGGGAACAGCGTTCCATGTGCCTTTTGGCGTCTAGTCATGCCGGCCACATGACCAAGGAGACGTCCTCGGACAAGCGCTGGCTCTTCAGCTTTGAAACGGAGATGAGCACCGGCCCCTAGAATTGGAAACGACTAGCACACATGTGCGGGGGAACCTTTACCTTTACACACCCACACCACACACCCACACACATATTTCTATATACACAAATATGTATATATTTGTGTATGTGGATAGATAGATAGATAGACAGATAGATAGATAGACTGACTGACTGACCAGGGGTAGGCAACCTTGGCTCTTTTATGATTTGTGGACTTCAACTCCTAGAATTCCTGAGCCGGCATGGGGGAACTATGG
>JAKJMR010000963.1:201609-210633 GCA_024449315.1 Daboia siamensis | reverse complement strand
CCTGCCTGAGCAGGGGGTTGGACTAGATGACCTCCAAGGTCCCTTCCCACTCTGTTATTCTATTCTATGTGGCCAGTGTAACGATGGACTCGTTGGGACCCTCTTTTGCAAAAGGGACCTCACAAACATCCATCCTGAATATTCATTCATTCTTCTCCAAAGTCAAAATACCACCCGATACATTTGGAGCACAAAATAGTGTTGCAAAGCAATCTGATAAGATATTGACACTTAAGGAGTACAGTAAGTCCTCCATTTACGACCACAACTGAGCCCAAAATTTTAGTTGTTAAGCGAAACATTTGCCCCGTTTTACGACCTTTCTTCCCAGACTTCAACTGCAATGAATCACGGCAGTTGTTAAATTGGTAACAAGGTTGTGAAGTGAATTTGGCTTCCCTACTGACTTTGCTCATCCCAAGGTCGTAAAAGGGGATTGCTCGATCCCCGGGACGACGTTGCGGCCGTCGTAAATACGAGTTGGTTGCCAAGCATCTGAATTTTGGTCACGTGACCATGGGGATGCTGCCATGGCCGTAAATATGAAAAAAAGCCACTTTTTTCAATGGTGTTATAACTCTTCAACAGTCATTAAAGGAGCTGTTGTAAGTTCTACTACACAGGTGGTCTTGCACGCATAAATATTTGGACAGCTGTGAGAATGTCCAGAGGAGTTAAAATCAAAAAGTTAAGAGAAATAGCAAGTATGCTTTTGGACATACATCCATGCAAAGGTAGAAATATGATATATCTACTATGATATATCACTATGAGGCGGGTGTCTAAAACAGCATTCTGTATTCAATTGCACTTGGAGGAAGTTTCCAAGAACAATGGAAGCGTGCATCATGTTTAAATGTTATTTTTCTTTGTAACCTGCTTACAAACATATGGAGCTGCCTTGTGGCAAGAAGGGCGGTGAATAAATTTGATAAATGAATAAATACCATTTCACCTGGTCATAAGCTCACAAAATAAATAATAGAGGAAAAAGGAGCCTTTTTTTTTGCATTACAAGTTTCAATTTACTTTATATAAGCACATCCGTCTCCTTTATAGTTGCCCTACATGGAAATTTTCATTAGCTAGCAAGTGAACCTTTGAACTATGGTGCTGGAGAAGGCCCCTGCGAGTCCCTTGGACTGCAAGGTGATCAAACCGGTCGATCCTAGACGAGATCAACCCTGACTGCTCTGTAGAAGGCCCGATCCTGAAGTTGAAACTCAAATCCTCTGGCCACCTAATGAGAAGGAAGGACTCACTGGAGAAGAGCCTCATGCTGGGAAAGATTGAGGGCAAGAGAAGAATGGGATGACAGAGAACGAGGTGGCTGGATGGAGTCACTGAAGCAGGAGGCGTGAGTTTAAATGGACTCCAGAAGATGGTAGAGGACAGGAAGGCCTGGAGGAATGTTGTCCATGGGGTTGCGATGGGTCAGACACGACTTCGCAACTAACAACAGCAAAGCAAGTGAACGAATTTTATCGAATATGCTGCTTTGGCTAAAAATGCTTGTAAAAGCCTTCCTTTGGATCAACTATCTGACAAAGAAATAACAGAGCAGAACAGCAGAGTTGGACCTTGAAGATCTTCTAGTAGTCCAGTCCAAGCTTTGTAGAAACTCATTAAACTTTGATTAAAAGTTAGGAAAACCTGGCTTGGGAGATTATGATGCTTACAGGGCTATAAAGAGGCTGAGGGAGGGTCTTGTAAGTCATTTTCTATTTGGGAGTCAACGACCCGAACAAAATGGGTGGAAGATTAACTGAAGAAGCCTCAAGCTTGAATGATACATTAGATGTTATTCTGGCTATCAGGAAGATAAAATGTCCGCCAGATTCTCTAAAGAGGCGGCCGGGGGGGCGGCCGGGGGAAAGCTATCCAGCTGAACGAAGATGAAGTGTCACCTATCAAGTCCGATAGATATTTAATTTTTAAGCAAAATAACGCCAAGCTTTAATTTTGGTGATGCATGAATGGACTTTGGGTAAGTTTTGTAGAACAAAACACGTTGAAATCAATACTCAGCTGCTCAGTTAAGTTCTTTGGGGATTTTGAACGTTGCCTTCAGGTCTTAGCTCTGAATTCTGGAATTAATAGGATTTGTGTCACCCATTCCTGGATGCAGAGTGAGCCCTTAAATGCCGCAAGGGACCGCCGTTTCAAAGCGGGTCCCTTGGACCAATCCTGCTGAAATCAATAACATTTTAAAAAAGGTGATTTTGGTATAAATGGAACTGGCTAAACTCTCACACAGTAAGGAACTGCTGTGACTGAAAACCAGAAAAAAGAGTGCATTCATACAACCATGTCAGTGCTGTGCTTTGCATAATATTCTGCTTTATATATATATATAAACCCTTTCATTGCAAATCTATCAGTGCTAAATCATTCAAGGAAAAATAGGCTGTACTTATTTTAAAAGGCATAGCTCTCCGCTCTACCTTTTCGGTAAAGAATTATTACGGTGATTCATCCCGCTTCAGTTCTAAAGACTGAAATGTTTTGAGCTACTCTGATTACTTATTTAAGGCCTATTGATTGATTATTTTTTTCCCCAGACTTCTGCTAGGGACGAGAGCCTCTGCGTGTCGTGCAGATGGCACCAGTATTGCCCTGCAAATTGTGGTCCGTTGGCACAGGATGACATCTCCGTCCTAATAACCAAGCAAGACTTATTTTAGCCCATGCTGCTGGTTAAATATTTATGCGGTGGGTTTTAAATACGAAAAAGCTGGTTCTCGGACTAAGAAATAAAACTGTTCATCAGATTCAAGGATATCATGTAATTGCTTCCTTTTTTTAAAATCAAGAATAACTTCTCCGTGGCCTGAATCTTCCTTGCAATCAAAAAAAAACAAAAAAAAACCAAATAGCCCAACCTGGGCAAAATAACATTCTTTTTGAAATACTTTTGTTTCTTGCAAATCTAGGGCATCCTCAAATGTCGCTGCCTCAAGAAGCTCACAGGAAAAGTCCTCTCCACCCTTGCAAATGTGTTGCAAGGAGATACTATTCTGCAGAATTTGGGCAGAGAGATAAGAGAAGAAGGTTGACACATCAGTCAACAACTTGGTGACATGAAGATTGACAGCATTGTTATACAGAGTAAGTAAACCCTCAAAGAGAATTTAAAAGTAACTGCCACACTGCCTACTTGGTAGTTTAAAAGAGCTTTCAGCAGTCCAGGGCAAATAATCAACCCAGCGGAATCAAGATTCACAAGCATGTGTGAATAGATGGGGGCGACATGAGTGTTTTTCAACCTGGGCAGCTTTAAGACGGGATAGGACGCTGAGCTTGTCGATCAGAAGGTCGGCAGTTTGGCAGGTCGAATCCCGAGTGCCGCGTAGCAGAGTGAGCGCCTGTTACGCGTCCCAGCTTCTGCCAACCTAGCAGTTCGAAAGCACGTAAAAATGCAAGTAGAAAAATAGGGACCGCTCCGGTGGGAAGGGAACAGCGTTCCGTGCGCCTTTGGCGTCTAGTCATGCCGGCCACATGACCACGGAGACGTCCTCGGACAAGCGCTGGCTCTTCGGCTTTGAAACGGAGATGAGCACCGGCCCCTAGAGTCGGAAACGACTAGCATGCATGTGCGGGGAACCTTTACCTTTACCTTTATCAAGATCAGGGGTCTTCAAGCGTGGCTGGCTGAGGAATTCTGGGAGTTGAAGTCCACAAGTCCTAAAAGGGCCAAACTTGAAGACCCCTCATCTAAATCTTTGGGGCTTTTCCCGGGACTGACCACTATCTTGTCAGCTGGATTTGAGGAAGCATCAGGAAGACTTCTGTTTATCTATTTGTCCTACTGTCAGATCCTGGGCTGTTCTGTGGCCACTGCTCCACAGATGCCAGTTTGTAACATGGTTTTCTGAGATCCTTGAGCTGAGAATGCAGTGATATTGATTCCCGAGACTGTAATCTTATTATTCCTGCAATCTTCCACTGAGGAAACAGTTGTGAACATCTTCACACCGACAAAGCGGAATCTGATCTCTCTTGTACTCTTTGGGAAGTGGAGGCTAGGACAGGGACCAAATCTTGCGCTGTGGTTTTGCTAAGTGGCTGACTTGAGGACAAGCTAAATCTTGATTTGTGGTTTGCTAAGTGAGTGATCGGAGAACGAAGCCTGCCCCTCGGCAATGTCAGAAAGCCAACCGATATCTGGTTTAACTCTGGCCCTTTGGCCTGCTCACCATAAGGTGGGTACAATCGATGGAAACAAGTCAAAGTATATAGATTTTCAAGTAGACGGAACATGTTCCTGAGGGCCCCAGCCCTTCCGATCATCCTGTTTGCTCTGCGCGTGAGTCATTAATCCTAAAGCAACCACAGAAGAAAGCACGGACAGAGATGGAGGAGAAACAAAGGTTGAAAAAGGTTGCAACCGTTCCAGAAACGGCACGTATAAGGCCCGCATTTTTGGTGCTGCCGAAATGATCAGGCACGGCTGCTGTTGGGGGAAGGGGGGAGGTCAAACCCTCCAGAGTTCTCCTCCCTGTGTAATACTAGCATCCTTTTAACGGATGATGAGGACCAGTCACGTTGAGGATCTCTTGTAAGCATTGGTAAAGCGTCCCCGAGAGATGAAGAAACTTGCAAGTTTATAGCTGGAGAGCTTCTCGCGAAATTCCTGGCTTTGAAAAGAGACCGCTGGTGAGTTGCTTGACAACCGTCCTTTTGCCCCAAGGTGCTTTTTCAAAAGGCCGCTGGAGTTTGTTTGTTTGTTTGTTTTTCCTTGAAGACGTTTCGCTTCTCACCCGAGAGGCTTCTCCAGTTCTTCGATGAGAAGCGAAACGTCTTCGAGGAATAACCAAGTCCGGTGGCCTTTTGAAAAAGCACCTTTGAGCCAACCATTGACCTGGTTGATGGGGAATCTCCCTAGAGATTCTGCCGAGGAATAATTTGATGGCCCTCTTGGGTATTTGGGCAGATCCTTCACCGTGAGAAAAATGGGATGAGGAGGAGGGGAGAAAGGCAGAGATTTATTCATAAGGGAGAATATTTGTAGCTGAGGGATCAAAATGATGCTCTCTAAGCTTGCTTGTTTTCTTGCAGACCTTTCATGACCCAACTAGGGAACAACATCAGTGCTAGAATGGAGTAGAGTTTGCAAAGGGGGGGAGGAGGAGGAGGAGGAGGAGGAGGAGGAGGAGGAGGAGGAGGAGGAGGAAGAATATTTGGGCATTGTGTTCCCTCCCCGAGTAAGAATTCACCTCTTATTTTAAAAACATCCTGCTTCATTTCTACAAATGTTTTCCTTTTTTCTTTTGCAGTTTTAATTCTTTCTTAATAATTGTTATTATTTAGATAATGACTGTTTTATACATTTTTAGCATTTTATTGGCTCGCTGTACATCACCCAGAGCGCCTGTCCGTGAAATGGGCCCTACAGAAATTTGATTAATAAATAAGACACTTCAACTGCACTGTATTACCCAGAGTCAGCAAGATGGCTCCCGGTTTGCTAAAAACATCGATTTAATTATTTCTCTCATCCGTTGGAGGTCATTTGGAGACCAGCCATCTAAAGTCCTACTTCTGGAACAAAGAGCAGGTGATCAGTGGGGTATTGGGTGACATCAACCCACATGGCAGAGTCTGAAGGAGCAGAAGTCTGCAAACTTCCTTACATTGCAAAATACATAGGAAAAGACAAATTAGCTGAACTGCTTGCTACCTTTGCTACATTCCAATATTTGAGGAGCCAAACTATTCTCCAAAGCACCAGAAGGCAGGACGAGAAACAACGGATGGAAACTGACCAAAGAGAGAAGCAACTGGAATTAAGGAGAAACTTCCTAAAAGTGAGAACAATCAACCAGTGGAACAGCTTGCCACCAGAAGTTGTTGGTGCTCCATCACTGGAAGTTTTTAAGAAGAGATTGAACAGCCACCTGTCTGAAATGGTGTAGGTTCTCCTGCTTGAGCAGGGGGTTGGACTAGAAGACCTCCAAGGTCCCTTCCAACTCTATTTTTCTACATTTTATGTTTCACCCAGAGTCTCATCCCCCCTTCTCTCTCTCTCTCTCTCTTTTTTTTGGTTATCATTTTTCTTTTTATTGTGGAAAGAGAATTGGGGTGTGAATGTCCATAGTTATGGGCAGGAAATGATTTGGATACTTTTTAAAAACCCCAAATATATCTGCCTTCCCTAAGGTAAACTCTAATCTCTCAACATTAAGAGGTTATTCAGATCAAGTCTGCCCTATCCTCTGATTTTATTATTTTTGTTGTAGTTGTAAACGCCTTCGGGAGTGGAGGTTCATTTTATTTATTTTTTCCTTTTCAGAAGGCTAACCGGCCTGCTTTTAACACATGTGCGAGATTCTCGGTAGGCAGCAATCAAGCTAGCCCTACACAAAGCACTCTGCAATTTGAATATCGATTTCTGAAGGTTTATTTTGCTTTTCTCTCGTGATTTTTGTGCTGGCCTTGCATCGCTAATGTGACCAGGCCTGATCAAGGAATATCCTTATTGGCCAGGTAAGTAAAAGAAAAATAATAATAATAATGCAGAATTGCTGAGTTTAGAAGAAGAAGGGGGAAAAAAAGCCACATTTCCTCTCTTAGCCAGCTCTCCTGCATTTGATAAAAATGCACAGGCAGGAATCCAAAAGTGCCAGGTCTGCTGCTGGAATCTCTACATTCTTCCCCACTCAATAATTGAGGGCCACCCTCCTGATGCTCCATAGAATAGAATAACGGAGTGGGAAGGGACCTCGGAGGTCTTCTAGTCTGACCCCCCTGCTCAGGCAGGAAACCCTATCCCATTTCAGACAAATGGCTTGTCCAAACTCTTCTTAAAAACTTCCAGTCTTGGAGAATTCACAAATTCTGGAGGCAGGTAGTTCCGCTGGCTAATTGTTCTGACTGTCGGGAAATTTCTCCTTAGTTCTAGGTTCTCTTCTCTCTTCTCTTCTCCCTTCTCTTCTCTCCGTCTATTGCTTCTTCTCCTGCCTTCAGGTCCTTTGGAGAATAGCTTGAGGGCCCTCTTCTTTGGGGAAGCCCTTGAGATATTGGAAGACCGCTATCATGTCTCCCCTCGTCCTTCTCTTCGTTAAACTAGACACACCCAATTCCAGCAACCGTTCTTCATATGTTTTAGCCTCCAGTCCCTTGATCATCTTTGTGGCTCTTCTCTGTACTTTTTCTAGAGTCTCAACATCTTTTTTTTACATCGTGGTGACCAAAACTGGATGCAGGATCCCAAGTGTGGCCTTACCAAGGCCTTGTAAAGTGGTATTAACCCTTCACCTGATCTTGATTCTGTCCCTCTGTTCATGCAGCCCAGCACTGTTGGCTTTTTTAGCAGCCGCAGCTTACGGCTGGCTCCTATTTAAGGGATCGTCCACTAGGATTCCGAGATCCCTCTCATAGTTATTACTATTTAGCGAGATACCACTTATCCTGTACTTGTGCATTTGGTTTTTCTTGCCTAAATGTAGAGCATTATTTTTTTCAAGGTGCCCAAAGTGGCATCTTGAAACATAAAAGGCATAATAAAGCTGCCAAGCAGGGCTGGGGTTCCGTTCAACCCCTCATCCTTCAATCTTTTTTTTTTTCCCCCACTTCATTTTAGATCCTTCCTCTGAAACGAAGACTCAGGAACCTGATTTGTTGTCTTCCAACCCTAGGACTGTTTAAAACATTCCTAACCTCCTTGGGAGTGGCCCATCTTTTCAGTTGTGTAAGCAAAGTACTTTAATAATAATAAAAAAGCGGTTTAAAGACTATTCACGGGGCCTTCTCCTTGGCAAGAACGGAGAATTTTGCAGAAGGGGAGAATAATTAATCTCAACCAGACTTCGTGGAAGCAAACCAATTTTCTAATTTTCATTAACTGGTCAAGATGACTACTGTTTTTAGAGTAAGGCCAAAACCCTAAGCAACATTTAATTGGAAAAAGATATTTCCATGCTCTTCTCTGGATTTGGATTAAGAAGAGAATGGGAGAGGCTGGCTAGTCTCTTTTATTGCAAGTCCAAAACCAGTTACAGATGGATGTCGCTTTATGGGAACAACATTACTACATTCCCTTCATTCCCCACATCCAGAAGTAGCACTGTAGATCACAGCAAATTCTTCCAAATTTCTCCAGCAGCTTCTGACCTTCCATGCCTACCATTTTTGCAGTCATCAAAAATTGCGTCAGAGCCGTGTGCACCACAAGAAAGATCAGAATAACAGAGTTGGAAGGGACCCGATAGGTCATCTAGTCCAACCCCCTGCTCTGGAGGGAAACCCTATCCCATTTTAGACAAATGGCTGTCCAGTCTCTTCTTAAAAATTTCCAGTGTTGGAGCATTCACTGCTTCTGGAGGCAGGTTGTTCCACTGATTGATTGTTCTCGCTGTCAGGAAATTTCTCCTTAGTTCTAGGTTGCTTCTCTCCTGGATGAATTTCCATCCGTTGCTTCTTGTCCTGCCTTCAGAAAGTGCGTTGGGGAATAGGTTGACTCCCTCTTCTTTGGGGCAGCCCCTCAAATACTGAAACATTGGTATCACCTCACCCCTGGTTCTTCTTTTCACTAGATTAGGTAAAGGTAAAGGTTCCCCCGCACGTGCGTGCTAGTCGTTTCCGACTCTAGGGGCCGGTGCTCATCTCCGTTTCAAAGCCGAAGAGCCGGCGCTTGTCCGAGGACGTCTCCGTGGTCATGTGGCCGGCATGACTAGACGCCAAAGGCGCACGGAACACTGTTACCTTCCCACCGGAGTGGTCCCTATTTTTCTACTTGCATTTTTACGTGCTTTCGAACTGCTAGGTTGGCAGAAGCTGGGAACGAGTAACAGGCGCTCACTCTGTTACACGGCACCCGAGATTCGACCCGCCAAATTGCCGACCTTCTGATCGACAGGCTCAGCGACCTAACCCACTGAGCCACCACGTCCCTTTCTTCACTAGATTAGACATACCCAATTCCTGCAACTGTTCTTCATATGTTTTAGCCTCCAGCCCCATAGTCATCTTTGTTGCTCTTCTCTGCACTTTTTTTTCTAGAGTCTCAACATCTTTGTGGCATCT
>JAKJMR010000963.1:186609-196609 GCA_024449315.1 Daboia siamensis | reverse complement strand
CTCTTGCGTGTGAGTGAGTGGGACAGCACAAAGGGTCGCCTTGCTCAGTCATCAGAGCAGTATCTTTGAGGCCGCTACAGTTTTGTGAGTGCCCAATTTAGACTGGAGATCCCTCCGAAACCTCTCTCTCGGTCTCCAGTTGATTAGAAAGCGAGTTTGACAGCAAGAGAGAAGGAAGACACAGCATCCATCGCCACTGACTTGGGCCATCTGTTGTGATCTTTGATGTCTTTCCCACAAACACACCCATGAGAGATGAGAGATGCTTCTCCTTGGCCAACTAAAAATCCCAGGGATTATCTGGAAGCCTTTGAAGGTGGGTCTGTTGGGGACAGGGACAGCCCTTGTGAACAGAAGAATGTCTAACTTATTATGGTGGCGGCGCTGCCTGGAAACACTTCCATCCACACCCATACAAGCCCACACCCACGGAGACCGAGTGCTTGCTGAGCAAACACTTTGCGTGGGTGGCAACTCAACCCCGCGGGGTAAAACGAATTGCAAAGCTGGAAAACCTGTGTGACACACACTCTTGAATAATAACACGTGGTTAGGACACAGCCATCAGTAACTTGCTTGCGATTACAGGTGCTGTTAGTTCATTTAGTGACCGTCCGAAGTTACAAAGGCACTAAAAAAAAGTGACTTAAGACCAAACTTTCACACTTACAACCACAGCA
The DNA here is from genome assembly GCA_024449315.1 of Daboia siamensis. NCBI lineage: Eukaryota > Metazoa > Chordata > Lepidosauria > Squamata > Viperidae > Daboia > Daboia siamensis. Next base: position 195,929 of record JAKJMR010000963.1, on the reverse strand, counting down.
ACATCCCCAGGGTTAGGTGATTTGCATTCGGTTGCTTGGCAACTGACTCACATTTATGATGATTTGCAGCATCCCAGGGTCATCTGATCCCCTTTTGCGAACTTCTGACAAGCAAAATCAATGGGGTAGCAGTGATTCACTTAGCGGCCGGATTACTAGAATAGAATAGAATAGAATAGAATAGAATAGAATAGAATAATGGAATGGAATGGAATAGAATGGAACAGAATATAGAATAGAGTAGAGTAGAGTAGAGTAGAGTAGAGTAGAGCAGAGCAGAGCAGAGCAGAATAGAATAGAATAGAATAGAATAGAATAGAATAGAATAGAATAGAATAGAATAGGAATTACGATAGAGTAGAATAGAGTAGAGTAGAGTAGTAGAATAGAATTATGATATAGAATAGAATAGAGTAGAGTATAGAGTAGAGTAGAGTAGAATAGAATAGAATAGAATAGAAAAGAAAAGAATAGAAGAATGAAATAATTAATAGAATAGAATAGAATAGAGAATAAAATTAGAATAGAAGAGAATAGAGAATGAAATAATTAGAATAGAAGAGAATAAGAATAAAATTAGAATAGAAGAGAATAGAGAATGAAATAATTAGAATAGAATAGAATAGAATAGGAATTACGATAGAGTAGAGTAGAGTAGAGTAGAATAGAATAGAATTATGATATAGAATAGAATAGAGTAGAGTAGAGTATACAGTAGAGTAGAGTAGAGTAGAGTATAGAGTAGAGTAGAGTAGAGTAGAGTAGAGTAGAATAGAATAGAATAGAATAGAATAGAAGAATGAAATAATTAGAATAGAATAGAATAGAATAGAGAATAAAATTAGAATAGAATAGAATAGAATAGAATAGAAAGAAAATATGGAATAGAATAGAATAGAATAGAATATATTTATTGTCAGTGCTAGCTCATCAAGCGCGGTGGTTCACTTAACTGAGGCAACAAAGGTCACAAACTGGGGCAAAGCTCACTTAACAAATGTCACACTTAACAACAGAAATTTGAGGTTCAATTACAGTCATAAGTCGAGGACGATTGTGTAAGTGTTCTAGACTCACCTTGAGCAAGGAAAAGACGAAGGAAACAGGATTGCCACGTCCCATCTATGCCCCCAAGCGGTGGCTTGTCATCATCCCCACAAATTCTCCTAATGATCCCTTCCTGGCCAAGGAGCTGGTGGGGTAATGAAGGAAATAAGCAAAAGGACACCCCCCTTTTAGCATGCCGGATGCTCAGCGGTGGCCCTATGAATTGCTCCAGGAACTGAGGACCGAGAAAAAGCTTCTGAAAAGATTTGATACCCCTTGAATTAACAACATTTTATGTGGAGAAAATAAAGGTTCGACACTTAAGAAGGAAAAACCAGAGGTACAAGTACAGATCCAATAGAATAGAGCTGGAAGGGACCTTGGAGGTCTTCTAGTCCAGCCCCCTGCTCAAGCAGGAGACCCTATATACCATTTCAGATAAGTGACTGTCTAGCTGCTTCTTAAAAAACTGCATGGATGGAGTGCCTACGATTTCTGGTGGCAAGCTGTTCCACTAGTTAATTGCCCTCCCTGTTAGGAAGTTTCTCCTTAATTCCAGGTTGCTTCTCTCCTGGATTGGTTTCCATCCATTGTTTCTTGTCCTGCCCTCTGGTGCTTTGGTGAATAATGTGACCCCCTCTTCTTGGTGGCAGCCCCTCAAATATTGGAATACTGCTATCATGTCTCCCCTATTTCTTCTTCTCTTTAGACTAAAGGTAAAGGTAAAGGTTCCCCCGCACATGCGTGCTAGTCGTTTCCGACTCTAGGGGCCAGTGCTCATCTCCGTTTCAAAGCCGAAGAGCCGGCGCTTGTCCGAGGACGTTTCCGTGGTCATGTGGCCGGCATGACTAGATGCCAAAGGCGCACGGAACGCTGTTCCCTTCCCACCGGAGTGGTCCCTGTTTTTCTACTTGCATTTTTACGTGCTTTCGAACTGCTAGGTTGACAGAAGCTGGGACGATTAACAGGCGCTCACTCTGTTACGCGGCACTTGGGATTCGACCCACGAAACTGCCGACCTTCAGATCGACAAGCTCAGCGTCTTAACCCACTGAGCCACCGCGTCCCTCTCTTTAGACTAACCAACCTCTAATCCTGCGGCTGTTCTTCGTATGTTTTGGTCTGCAGGCCTTTGATCATCTTAGTTGCTCTTCTCTGAATTTTTTGCAAACTCTCAACATTTTTCTTTTTGGTGATATGCTGACCAAAATTGGCTGCAGTATTCCAGGTGTGGCCTTACTAAAGTAACTGTGAGAGGGACCTTGGAGTCCCAGTGAGCGACCCCTTAAAGACGAGTGCAGCAGCAACCAAAAAAGCTAATACAATCCCGAGTTGTATAAACAGGCGCATAGAGTCAAGATCACGCAAGGTATTAGTACCACTTTATAAAAAAAAAGGACGCGGTGGCTCAGTGGGTTAAGATGCTGAGCTTGTTGACCAGAAGGTCGGCAGTTTGGCGGGTCGAATCCCGAGTGCCGCATAACAGAGTGAGCGCCTGTTACTCATCCCAGCTTCTGCCAACCTAGCAGTTCGAAAGCACGTAAAAATGCAAGTAGAAAAATAGGGACCACTCCGGTGGGAAGGTAACAGCGTTCCGTGCGCCTTTGGCGTCTAGTCATGCCGGCCACATGACCACGGAGACGTCCTCGGACAAGCGCTGGCTCTTCGGCTTTGAAACGGAGATGAGCACCGGCCCCTAGAGTCGGAAACGACTAGCACGCGTGTGCGGGGGAACCTTTACCTTTTTATAAAACCCTAGCGAGGCCACAGCTGGAATACTGCAACCTATTTTGGTCACCACGTTACAAAAGAAGATGCTGAGACTTTGGGGAAAAGTGCAAAGCGGGGCAACTAACGCGATTAAAGGGCTGGAGATTCAAACGGTTGCAGGATTTGGGAACGGCCAGTCTAGAGCAAAGAAGGATTAATAGAGGGGGACATGACAGCAGCCTTCCAGTATTTGAGGGGCTGCCACAAAGAAGAGGAGTGGGGTGGGGGTCAGCCTAGTTTCCAAAGCACCAGAAGGCAAGACAAGAAACAACGGCTGGAAACTGAACAAGGAGAGAAATAAGGAGAATTAAGGAGAAACTTCCTAACGGTGAGGACAATTCACCAGTGGAACAGCTTGCCACCAGAGGTTATGGGCGCTCCATCCCTGGAGGCTTTTTAAGAAAAGACTGGACAGTCATTTGTCTGAGATGGTCTAGGTTCTCCTGCTTGAGCAAGGGGGCTAGACTAGAAGACCTCCAAGGTCCCTTCCAGCTCTCTTCTGATTCTGATCCTGAATTAATTCTCAAACCGGGGCCCTTCCACTGCCTGCCCTCAGTCAAGCCACCTCATTCCGGAGACTCCGTCTCGCCTCCTAGAGTTGCCCCCCTCAATGTATAATGCAAGAGCCATGAATAATTGAAGCTCGGAAAAGCTCGGAAGAGTTTCAGGCAGCTCAATTATTTGTCAAGCAACAGCATTTGCCCTCCAGCCTGTGCCAACCTGTAGCGTGTTCCCAAACGCTGGGGGTTGAAGTCTCCTCTCAAGTACTGGAATCACTGCTATCATGTCTCCCCTATTTCCTCTTTTCTCTAGACTGGCCCAACCCAAGTCCGGCAGCCGTTCTTCATAAGTTTTAGTCTCCAGGCCTTGGATCCTCTTAGTTCAAGGGTAGGCAACCTTGCCTCTTTTATGACCGGTGGACTTCAACTCCCAGAATTCTTGAGCCAGCCATGCTGAGGAAAAATGGAGAGGTTTCCTTGCTGAGCCATGGTGGCTCAGGAATTCTGGGAGTTGAAGTCCACCAGTCATAAAAGAGCCAAGGTTGCCTAGCCCTGTCTTCGTTGCTCTTCTCTGCGCTTTCTCCAAGGTCTCCACCTCAACAGGAAGGGTCACTGCTAGGGTCCAGTTTGATGGCCTGAAGTCAAACCCTGGACTGATTGAGTTGGTTCTGCTAAGGATAGTCTTCCTTCAGGAGGCTTGCTTGCTCTCCTGCCACATTGTCCCCCACTGTTAGGAAGTTTCTCCTTCATTCCGGCAGTCTTCCAGTATTTGAAGGGGCTGCCCCAAAGAAGAGGGAGTCAAGCTATTCTCCAAAGCACCAGAAGGCAAGACAAGGAGCGACGGAGGGAAACTCATCAAGGAGAGAAGCAACCTGGAATTAAGGAGAAACTTCCTGACAGGGAGGACAATTAACCAGTGGAACTCCTTGCCACCAGACGTTGTGAGTGCTCCATCGCTGGAGGTTTATAAGAAGAGACTGGACAGCCACTTGTCTGAGATGGTATAGGTTCTCCTGCTTGAGCAGGGGGCTGGACTAGAAGACCTCCAAGGTCCCTTGCAGCTCTATCCTGATTCTGGTTCTGCTTTTCCAAGTCTCCTGCTTGGACAGGGTGTTGGACTAGAAGACCTCCAAGGCCCCTTCCAACTTTGGGCACCTGATACTGGCCCATCTCTACTCTTGATGGCGGTGTGCTGACTTGGGTTCTGCCTGCACTGTTGACTTTGCCAAGGCACTACTCAAACAAAAACCTACTTAAAGCATGCCAAAGAACAGGGGTCCTCAAACTTGGCCCTTTTATGACTTGTGGACTTCAACTCCCAGAATTCCTCAGCCAGCATGCCTGGCTTAGGAATTCTGTGAATTGAAGTCCACAAGTCATAAAAGGGCCAAGTTTGAAGACCCCTGCCAAAGAACAAGGTACTCCCAACCTCAGATTGCACTGAGACCTTGGAGGGAGGGAGGGAGGGAAAGAGAGAGAGAGAGAGACGGAGGGAGAGGGAGGGAGAGGGAAGGAGAGAGAAAGAGAAAGAGAAAGAAAGGGAGGCGAGAGAGAGAAGGGGAGAGAGAGAGGAAGAGAAGAGAGAGGGGGGAGAGAGAGGGAGAGAGGGAGGGGGGAGCGAGGGAGAGAGAGAGAGGAAGAGAGGAGAGAGAGGAGAGAGAGAGAAAAAGAAAGAAAAAGAAAGATGGAGAGAGGGGGAGAGAGAAAGAGAGAGAGAGAAAAGGGGGAAAGAGGGAGAGAGAGAGAGAGAGGAAAAAAGAGAGGGGGAGGGGGAGAGAGAGAGGCAGAAAGAGAGAGAGAGAGAGAGAGAGAGAGAGAGAAGCTGGCACTCAGTCAGTTGCCTGAAACAAGTGTGAAAAAGTGACAATATGTGCACAGAATTAGGTCTCTCCGCTCTCTGAACTGAGCACGAACGACTTAACACTTAGCCCACGATTGCCAAACTTGTTGCCTCCTTTGATCAATTGCTTCCCCTGTTCTTCTAAACTCAGTAAATAAATAAATCCTGGCAAATAATCTCTTTGAGCTAATTTACTGTGCCCTCGTGTCAAGGAGGCCGCTCCGGATCCTTGATTGGGCTCTCTTTATGCATAATTCAGCATTTGGATAACAATTAAAAAAAATAAAGGCCGAGGCAATCTACAACTTCACAATCAGACATCAAGTCGGGTCTTTCACCGTATCATTTATTAAACACTGCACTTTGTAACTGGGACTCTGTCATTAACAAACAGCATGACAGGCTGTTCTGGTTTGTAAACCCTGCCACTTTAGAAGGGGGGGGGCATATTCTCTTGAAATTTTGTCCCAGGGCCCGGTCAAGAAGCGCCCAACCTTATCATTCTCTGATGTGCCAAGATCTCATTCATTTGATTCAGGTTAATTCAGCCAATTTTGGTCACCCTATCACAAAAAAGATGTTGAGAGTTTGGCAAAAATTTGGAGAAGAGCAACTAAGATGATCCAAGGCCTGGAGACCAAAAACATACGAAGAACGGCTGCGGGACTTGGGTTTGGCTAGTCTAGAGAAAAGAAGAAATAGGGGAGACGTGATAACAATGTTCCATTATCCGAGGGGCTGCCACAAGGCAGAGGGGGCCAGGTTGTTCACCAGAGCACCAGAGGGAAGGACAATAGTTGGAAACTGGGCTAGTCGTTTCCGACTCTAGGGGCCGGTGCTCATCTCCGTTTCAAAGCCGAAGAGCCGGCGCTTGTCCGAGGACGTCTCCGTGGTCATGTGGCCGGCATGACTAGACGCCAAAGGCGCACGGAACGCTGTTCCCTTCCCACCGGAGTGGTCCCTATTTTTCTACTTGCCTTTTTTACGTGCTTTCGAACTGCTAGGTTGGCAGAAGCTGGGACGAGTAACAGGCGCTCACTCTGCTACGCAGCACTCGGGATTCGACCCGCCAAACTGCCAACCTTCTGATCGACAAGCTCAGCGTCCTAACCCCCTGAGCCACTGCATCCCTGATCAAAGAGAGAAGCAACCAGGAATTAAGCAGAAACTTCCTACTGCGATGGAGGTTGAGAGAAATTTCCTGCCCTCCAGCCCTGCTCAGCGGCTTTTCCACAGCCAAAGTACTGAAAAGAATAACAATGTCAAGATCGGAAGAGAATTTGCTCTCCAGATAGGTCAACTGTGATCAGTGGCTGAGAAGGGAAAGTATCTATTGTCTTTAAGGCTCAGGTGATTTTCACTTACAGCCTCAGAGGAAAGCGGCAATCCCCAATCTCCAATTCCCAACGTGAAACAAGTTATGGTCTGCCTTCCTTTTCATGGTGATATGTCTCTGGAGATTCTCCCTCATCCAGGTCACGGTTTGGCCCAAAGGTGCCTTTTTTCAGGAGGCAACCGGACTTTTTGGTTTTTCTTTGAAGACCTTTCGCTTCTCAGCCAAGAAGCTTCTTCAGCTCTGACTGGATGGTGGGGAAGGGAAGGATTTATACTCCTTGTGGACTGCTGGTCGTTTGCCTTCTTTTAGAGGGTCATTGAGGCCACCTGGAGGTTTGTCCAGGTCCTCACCTGAATGGTGCAAGTGGGCATGTAGCCTTCATGGAACTGCTGAAAGGACCGTGTTGTAGACTGGGGGTAGGGGATGTCATGTCCCTCCCCCCTCTGTTGAGAGAGGGCTGCTCAATTTTGACCTAGATGGCCTCTTTGACCCCTCCTTCAAACCAAGAGAAAGAAAAAGAAAAAACAAGTCCAGTTGCCTCGTGAAAAAGCACTTTTGGGATTGAGAATTGGGGGGCGGGGGCGGGTGAACTATGATCCTGGCCATGGTCAATCGGGGGGGACATTAAGTCACTTCCAAGTTTGGTACTTGCTCCTTTTAATTCCAAAGACAGCTACAGTTGGCACTCTTGGGTGGATTACACGAATTTTCACCGGAGAGCTGATTGGTCCTAGCGGTAATTTAATTCTTGCGTTACGCGCCCCATATTTTTAATCCAAGGATGGACTGAGGCCATTTTTTTTTCAGCAGCCCTCTGATTAATTGTCAAAGAGCTATTCATAATTTGACACGGGGGGGATGACAACCACTGCTTCGGTTCCTTTCAGACTGTGAGAAGTGGAGCAGCTTGACACGATCAGATGTTTGCGCCAAGCCAGGAGAAGGAGCCGCGGTGGGGAGTCCAAGAGGACAAGACCGAGACTCATCAAAACTGGGCGAGCAAAAACTAGCGACCCATCGTGATCAAATGGCCATCACGCAAGAGGGGCGGGGGGGGGGGGGGGTTAAGACCTGCCAGTTCAATCAATCAATCAGAATAGAGCTGGAAGGGACCCTGGAGGTCTTCTAGTCCAACCCCCTGATCTTGCAGGAGACCCTATGTTAAACAATGGATGGAAACTAATCCAAGGAGAGAAGCAGCCTGGAACTAAGGAGGAATTTCCTGACAGAACAATTAACCAGTGGAACAACCTGCCTCCAGAAGTTGTGGGTGCAACTGAAGTTGTGGAGGTTTTCAAGAAGAGGCTAGACAGCCATTTGTCTAGAATGGTATAGGGTCTCCTGCTTAAGCAAGGGGCTGGACTAGTTGACCTCCAAGGTCCCTTCCAACTCTGTTATTCTATTATTCTGTTTTATCTCCAGAGAATTGGTGGGGGTGAGACAGGACTGCCTCCTGTCAGAAATGGTTGTAGGGTGTCCTACTTGGGCGCGGGGTTGGACTAGATGACCTACAATGTCCCTTCCAATTCTGTTATTCTATTCTATTCTATTCTATTCTATTCTATTCTATTTTCTTTTTCTATTCTATATTCTATTCTATTCTGTAATCTGTATTCTATTCTCTATTCTATTCTCTATTCTATTCTTTTTTCTATTCTTTTCTTTTTCCATTCCATTCCATTCCATTCCATTCTATTCTATTCTATTCTATTCTACTCCATCCCATAATTCTATTCTATTCTAATTCTATTCCATCCCATAATTCTATTCTACTCTACATTCTCTTCTCTTCTCTTCTCTTCTCCTCTTCTCTTCTCCTCTTCTCTTCTCTTCTCTTCTATTTACTCCATCCCATAATTCTATTCTATTCTATTCTATTCTATTCTATTCTATTCTATTCTATTCTATTCCATCCCATAATTCTATTCTATTCTATTCTACTTCATCCCATAATTCTATTCTAATTCTATTCCATCCCATAATTCTATTCTATTCTATTCTATTCTATTCTATTCCATTCCATTCCATTCCATTCCATTCTACTTTGAGTAGCATTTTAGAACTTTTAATATCTTAGGGTTTTTTTTTTCTCCATGTCCAGTTGTGAGTGATCCCCGGAGGCTGCCTGGACAAGTCCGTGCGGTTTTCCTGGCAAGGTTTTTCAGAAGTGGTTTGCCATTGCCGCCTTCCTAGGGCCAAGTAAGAAGGACTGGCCCAAGGTCGCTCAGCTGGCTTTGTGCCTAGGGCAGAACTAGAACTCGCGGTCTCCCAATTTTTTAGCCTGGGAGCCTCCACCAGAACACCAACCTGGCTCTCTAATACCTGAGTAAATCTCTCTTAATAAACACATTCCAATGCATCTATTTTCCCAAAGTGGCCGGCTACCTGCAGTACGGGGGATAGAAGCCTTCTTGGGTTGGGCGTCACAAAGAAACAAGAGTGAAAACGTGAAAACGTTGGAGCTGCAGCTGAGGCAGGTTAAGAACAGGCGCCTCTGGTTCGGTGCCTTGCGAATTTAGTAGACCGAACTCCAGAAGGTGCTACAATTTCCCAGGTTGCTACAACCTAGAATTTGCCGGAGCACCTGGTAAGGCGGGGAATCGTGGCTTATGCATGATGGTCTGCTGTCCTCTGCTGGCTGAACACTAAAATAGTGTGGAAACTAAAATAGTGGAAACACTAAAATAGTGGAAACACTAAAATAGTGGAAACTCAAGCAATTAGAATAGAACAGGGGTAGGCAACCTCGGCTCTTTTATGACTCATGGACTTCAACTCCCAGAATTCCTGAGTCAGCTGACTCAGGAATTCTGGGAGTTGAAGTCCA
>JAKJMR010000963.1:124881-149140 GCA_024449315.1 Daboia siamensis | reverse complement strand
ATTCTATTCTATTCTATTCTATTCTATTCTATTCTATTCTATTCTATATTCCATCCCATTCTATTCTTTCTGGGGGGTGGGTTTGTAGACATTTCACTTCTCATCCAAGAAGCTTCTTCAGCTCTGAATGAGAAACGAAACATCTTCAAAATAAACAAAACCAAACAAACCCAGAAAGTCCATTTGCCTCGTGAAAAAAAGCAACTTTGGGACAACCATGACCTGGATGACCGAGACTCTCCATAGGCATTTAGCAATGCCCCTGTAATCGTGTGTTGCGCCTCAGTTGTTCCCTCACAAAGTTTGGCACGTTCCCAAACTCAAAGGACCACACTTGGAAAAAAAGGGCCTTTTTTAAGGTAATCCCTTCTTGGTTGCCCATGTTTTGTGGCCTTGCGCCCATCTTTGCTGGTTGTGTGAAACGTGAGGGGAATCGACGCTGGTCCCAGGAGAGCATGGGATGGATCGCTATCAGGTCCCGAAAGATCAGCCTTGTTGAGTTGGCTAAGGAGCACTGCTTCAGCAATATCGCCTCTGCCCAAATGGAGGGTTTTCTCCCTTCTGCGGCTTCGTGGCTTAATGCTGGCTTGTTGCATTGAGTAGAAGGCTCCTTCTCAACAACAACAACAACAACAAAAACTATCCACGGCTCAATTGGCCAAACTGGAAGGAGGAACGAGCGGCGATTCCGTAGCCCCTTAGCTACTCTTCCATGACATGAGTTGGCTTCCTTGTGTAGGGCAGTTGCGAAGAGATTTGATCAGGGCAGATGTGGTGCGAGCCGTTGCAGCAACAGGTTTCCTGCACCATGGCAAACAAAGAAAGGAGGAATCAAAACAGGGTTTCCCAGGGGAAATTAGCCTCCAGCAAGGGACCCCGAGAGGGCTGTGGGGATTAATTTGACGTTGGGTAGAAGTGCAGGACTCAGAGGGGACCCCACCGTTGCCCCAATTTAAGCAGCGGCAGCTTCGGAGGATATTATTTTGGAAGGAGAATTATTTGCAGCAGGAACATCATTTCTTCTTCTGAAAGGAGGTCCGCCGGGAACGGGAGGAGACGCTTCTAATTTGCCTCCTCCAATTTTACCGGCCAGGTAAAACCTAACTAGGTGAGCTAATTCTACTGTACCATAAAGCTACATTTCAGAATCTTGCAAGAATGACAACACAAATCTCTCGGCATCCTTGTTTTTACAGCTTGAGAAGTTAGGGAGGGTCCTTCTGAGTGTCTTTCTCCTCCCATTACGAAGTTGGAGGAGGGGGCTATGCTTCCTCTTATCTGTCCATTCCCCAAGCAGCATCTTTTCCCCTCCTGCCCCCAAGGTTATTCACACATTCCATTGCACCAAACTCTCACTTCATTCCACTTGGGACTGAGATTGGGGCGGCTGGGAGGAGCTGCTAGCTGGAGACGAGAACTCTTCTCTAGCTGTTCCTGCTTTGCATTGCCATGGATTTATCGAGGCAATTCCCCGGCGTTCTTCAACCTTAACAACTTCAAGAAGATTGAGTGGACTTCAGCATGCTGGCAGGAGGACTCTGGGAGTTGAAGTCCACGCCTCTTGAAACTTGGCGAGGCTGAGAAAGATTGCACTTATCTTATCCACCTTGAACTGGCTAGTTAGAATCTACCTCTGTATAAAGGAGAGGAAATCTTGCAAATTCTGTTTGGTTGTGTTCCAATTCCTTCTTGCTGGGCAAGTGTAAGGCTATTAAGATACAACAATCCAGAACTTTGTTTATCTGGCCAGCATTCTTGGGGATTAGTGGAAATGTGTGTGAGGAGCTGGAAGAGGCCAGAGGCTGCTTAATCGGCGCTACGGACTCTTAACCAGCAGTGGGATTCAGCCGGTTCGCGCCAGTTCGGCAGAACCAGTAGCTATTTTTTTTGTTGCCCAGGCCCAGAATGGACTTCTGGAAGTGGCCTCCACACAGAGAACCAGTTGTTCACCTGTTTGAATCCCACCCCTGTGCTTAACACTCCTCAAATACTTAAGGATCCCCACCTCTGTTTAGCCTGAGGTATTTGTAGCCTTCCAGGACTAAGTGAAATTCATCTGAATGGTTGTGTAGAGAAATACTTCGTTGTGTATAGCGGTGCAAACTCAGAAGCTCATTCCCCTCTTCCCTTGCCTGCCTCTTTTCTCTGTGCCAGGGACCGAGTGTGCCAATGAGATAGACGAATGCCAAGACCTGCCTTGTGAAAATGGAGGGATCTGCGAAGACAGCATGGCCGACTACATCTGCCATTGTACCCGCAACCCAGATGGCACAGCCTGGGGTGGGAAGAATTGCTCTGTGGAGCTCATTGGCTGCGAGACTCACAACTGCCAAAATGGGGCTTTGTGCATCCCCACCTTCCAATCGGAGGTCCATGGCTATCTGTGCCAGTGTCCTCCTGGATTTTATGGGCCCACCTGCTCCATGCCAACCACCTTCTCACTCACAGACAATGGCTACCTCTTAATCAACGCCTCCATAGATGGTAAGAACACAAGTGGTCATGGAGCCAGCGTGGCTCTCCGGTTCCGGACCACCCTTCTCAATGGCCTCCTTTTCTACCGAGGCCACCAAACGGAGCATCTGCTTCTGGAACTCTACGCTGGCCTTCTACAGGTGATGCTCTTGACCCAGGAGGTCAATGTCTCTTTCACCCTGGAGGCACCAGCGGTCAATGATGGCCACTGGCACAAAGCAGAAGTCTCTCTGCAAGAGGCTCTTGAGTTCAAACTGTGGCATGAAGCTTGCCAAGGAGGCCTCTGCCTCTTCAGCCATCCCCTTGGCGAGACCAGCCCTGTTTCTCTTTTGCCCTCCTTTCTGAATACATATGTTGGAGGAGTTGAGGAGACGTTAATGATCAACTGCACAGGACACTTCACTGGCTGCCTGGAGGACTTGCAGATTGACTCCAAGATACTCTTACCCGAGGAGGTAGAAGGGCTACGGCTTCCTGGGTTTCAATTGGGTTGCGAGAGAACGGAGTGGTGTCAATCTCAGCCTTGTTCCCACGGTGGCCAGTGCGTTGACTTCTGGACGGACTTCCATTGTCACTGTTCTCGGCCTTATGAAGGCCACACTTGCTCCTATGGTGAGTAGCCTGACGGGGCTCCCGTTGTCCTTCTCGAGACAGCAGGAAGTTGGGTAAGAAATAAAAATAATATTTTCAGAAACAACGATAGGAGCCGCTGGTGGGCAGGGAATTCATCTGCTTGGTTTTGGTAGAACAACAGGAATGTGTTTGGAGTTCTTATCCAAGATGAGGGAAGACAAAGAGAAGGAAGTGCTACAGTCGTGAAATGGCCTCATGTAACAGAGTTGGAGGGATGTGATGGCTCAGTGGGTTAGGACACTGAGCTTGTCGATCTGAAGGTCGGCAGTTTGGCAGGTCGAATCCCGAGTGCCACGTAGCAGAGCGAGCGCCTGTTACTCGTCCCAGCTTCTGCCAACCTAGCAGTTCGAAAGCACGTAAAAAATGCAAGTAGAAAAATAGGGACCACTCCGGTGGGAAGGTAACAGCGTTCCGTGCGCCTTTGGCGTCTAGTCATGCCAGCCACATGACCACGGAGACGTCCTTAGACAAGCGCTGGCTCTTCGGCTTTGAAACGGAGATGAGCACCAGCCCCTAGAGTCGGAAACGACTAGCACGCATGTGCGTGGGAACCTTTACCGTTTACCTTTAACAGAATTGGAAGGGAGCTTGGAGGTCTTCTAGTCCAACTCCCTGCTCAAGCAGGAAACTCTGTACCATGTCAGACAAATGGTTGTGCAGTGTCTTCTTGAAGACCTCCAGTGATGGAGCACCCACAACCTCTGGAGGCAAGCCCTTCCACTGGTTGATTGTTCTCACTGATAGGAAGTTTCTCCTTAATTCCAGGTTGGTGAGTTTCCACCCATTGCTTCTTGTCCTGCCTTCAGGTGCTTTGGAGAATAGCTTGTCTCCCACTTCTTTGGGGCAGCCCCTCAGATATCGGAAGACTGCTATCATGTCACCCCTAGTTCTTCTTTTTCTTAAACTAGACACACTCAATTCCTGCAACCGTTCTTCATACCTTTTAGCCTTTAGCCCCCTAAATGTAGAGATTATACCAGACATTCATAGAGCCCAGAACTCCTTGGTCTTCTGAAATACTGTCATCCCAGCAGAAGACATTCTGAAAGCCCCCCCAAAGATGTGATGGCTGAACCCGTAGCAGTTTCCGAGGAATTTGGTTTTCTTGGCTTGGAACTAGGAAGCTTTTGTCTCTCTTTTCCAGAGTCTCCTGCAGCAACCTTTGGCCAGGAGAATTCTTCTAGCTTTGCCACCTTTGAGGTTCCCGACAGACTCGGGCCAAATTTTAACCTCTCCTTTTTTATCCGGACACGGAAGGCCAGCGGCCTCGTATTCCAGATCGGCAAGGGAAGTGATGTTTTCCTTACAGTATACTTGAAGGACGGGAAGCTCCAGATCAAGGCACCATCTGCTGCCTCACTGGGATCTTCTGGAAATCTGGCCGATGGCACCAGGCACTTTGTTGTGCTCTCCTTCCAGGAAGGCCATGCTCGGGCCAGCCTGTTAAACAGAGAAGAAGACCTGGGAGATCTGGCTGTCAGCTTTCTTGCCGCTAATTTTGAGGTTCACGTGGGCGGGCTTCCCCCCCAAGAAAACCTGGACCCCTGGGGAGGATCTTTTAAAGGCTGTCTGCAGGATATCCAACTCAACCACCGCCAGATGCAGTTTTTCCCTCCTCCAGAGAACGGCAGCCTTCCACAGGACGTGTATGTGGGGCGAAACCAGAATGTGGTTCCAGAATGCCTCTCAGATAATGCCTGCAAGGTAAGGACCAACCAGGCTTCAAGGGGCCCCGACGTACTGCGATATTGCTGAATGTGGGGAAAGCATCTCTATGGGTGGGATGGAAACAATGCACTGGGTGGACCAGAGGCCAGCTTACTTGTAGCATGCTATAGCCTGAGAGGTTGTCAAATTGCGGAGGGACGTCAAACGGTTGATGATTTACAGGCAAAATAAGAGCTCAGCAGAGCCACTTGCTGAGTCTCACCTTGCGTCGTGACGCCCATGGACAAGATTTGTTGGAGGAAGTGCTGTGTTGTGCAGCGGCTCACAGTTTCACGCTGAAACGCTTCAGCAGATGCAATTCAGGAAGCCTCTGGGGGTGGGGGTGGCAGCTTCTGCTATAATCTGGTTTGGAGATTATAGGCCAACTCTGATGAGACTAGCCTAGATGCTGCTAGAGATATAGAATTTCCTTGATGTGTTCTTACTTCTCATGCGGCCAAAAGGAGAAAGATCTGGAGAACAAGACTAAGGAAAGCCAGCAAGGTGAGGTACGGATTTTCTCTTTATCTTCAACATGTCCATTGATGTCCCCAAGCTGTGTTTATAAAAAAAAAAAAAGCATCCCCAGCTACAAGGAAGCACCTTCTCTGCATACCTTGTGGTCTTTCAACCTTGCCATGGGATGGACCTATGGGGCGAGAGCGACGTTTCTCAAACTTGGCAAAATTCCGGGAGTTGAAGTCCACACATCTTCAAAGTCTGTAGAGATTCTCAGTCCCCCAGGACCCGGTTGTCCCAAGAGGCAACTGGACTTTCTGGTTTTTCTTTGACGACATTTCACTTCTCATCCAAGAAGCTTCTTCAGCTCTGACTGGATGATGGGGAATGGAAGGATTTAAATATTCCTTACATACTCCCGCATGGATTTCCAGAAAACATTGCAGATTGCAGGAACCGTTTGCGATTCAGTTTGCAATTCAGACAACCCAGACTCTTCCCCAACAGGGAAGGGACCCAGGGCAGAAAACATCCTGCAGCCAAGAAGGCTCCACACCCATTTGCACCAGACCCTGAAGATACCTCCAAGTGGCCTCAACGACTCTGAAAGAATGCAAATGACCAGCGGTCTGCAAGGAGTATAAATCCTTCCATTCCCCACCATCCAGTCAGAGCTGAAGAAGCTCCTTGGATGAGAAGCGAAACGTCTTCAAAGAACACCAAGGAAGTCCGGTTGCCTCATGAAAAAGAACTTCTGGGAAAACACAACTTCAAGTTACCAAAGCTGAAAAACACTAGGCTAGAGGCACCAGAAATGGGAATTATAATGGCTGAGGTTCTGAATTCTATTGCCTGGATCAAGTTTTGTGCAATGTGCATGGGGTGGGGGTGGTTTGATGGTGTTTCTTGTCTACAGCACCCCTGGTTGGAACACCAAGAGAGGTTTACTCAGGTTGAGTCCAATCCTCCTACCTCGTTCAATAATTAATCAGACCTCACCCGACACTCAACATCTTTTGCTGGAAGGTTAGTCTTCAAAGACTGCAAGTCTTGTGGAGAAAAGGAGCATGAAAGCATGGTGCCTCACCAACATTCAAAATTCTGTGTGGCGCAGAGGAGTCAAAAGAGAGAAAACTGGATAGTTGTTAGTGGTGGGTAGGTACATATAGAAATTAAATCTGGGTGTACCAAGAAGTACAAAGAAGATGTAGATAGGTAGTTATACCGAAATTCCATATCCACTATCAGCTCCGGAACCCATTTTTCTTAGTCATTTAACCCAGGGGTCCCCAACCTGGACAACTTTTATGACTAGTGGACTTCAACTCCCAGAATTCCTCAGCTAGCCACGCTGGCTGTGGAATCTCGAGGGTTAATGTCCACAAATTGTAAAGTTGCCAAGGTTGGAGACCCCTGATTTAAGCCACTTGCACTCAACTGCACGCTCCATTTCATTTCCAGAGAGAAAACAGGCACCCCTTTTCTCTCCTGATGGTGTTTCTTTTATCTTTCAGTCTTCACCTTGCCTCAACAGTGGTCTCTGCACTGTCACCTGGAATGACTTTAACTGCAGTTGCCCACCCAACTTTACTGGGAAATGTTGTGAGGAGAAAGTCTGGTGCCAAAGTGATTTGTGTCCCCCGCCTACCACTTGTATGGATGTCCCTTCTGGTTACATTTGTAAGTGTTCCTCTAGGAATTGCAGGCCACTGCAGAAATGTCCTTTCTTTAAAAAAAAAAAAAAGGGGGGGGGGTGTCACACAGAATCTGGAGACCCTTTTCTTCTGCTCTCAACCTAGTACAAATCTGTGGTAGATCCCATTACACTCAGCCTGCTAATTCTTTAAAAAGATGGCTTGGAGAATTACAATCCACGTCACGGGATCAGCCACAAATCCTGAACATTCTTCTTTGTAAGCCTCTGTACAGTCTGTTTTCCGCTCCAGGAGAGCTCCTTTTAGGAAATTCTTGAATTTAAATTAAATTTAAGCAAGAGCTTTTCCATCTCTCTCTCTCTCTCCTCTCTCTCTTCTCTCTCCTCTCCTCTCTCTTCTCTTTCTCTCCTCTCTCTCCTCTCCTCTCTCCTCTCCTCTCTCTCTCCTCTCTCTCTCCTCTCCTCTCCTCTCTCTTCTCTCTCTCTCTCTCTCCTCTCTGAAAAGAATCTCAGGAGATTTGATTCGTGTCCACTTGTTAGTTCTCTTTTGGCCATCAAGGAACTTTCATTTTTGTTACATCTGATGTTTCCTCTGATTGATTTCTCTTCTCAATGAGCTCAGCTTATATATCTGGGTCAGCGTAGTATTTCCCTCATTCTGATGGCCTTAGGCAGGTCTTTAACTTGAGTGTTTATCTTCCTTGAACTTCCTGGGAGAGATGATTGAGGTGCTCCTTGGTGTCTCCATTGGACAATCTTCCACTCTTGACCTTTCGATTACCATTTCATCTTGCAGGTCTGGCCAATGCCACGTTTGATGAGCATGATGCAGTTGAATTCACAGCAAACATGTCTATCACCAAAGCTCTTCACGGCCTCCGCCTGGACTTCAGAACGCGGGACAATGACGCGGTCTTGATACAAGCCGTAGAGGAAGTAGATTCTCTTCTGGTGGCCATTCAAAACTCTTCGCTCCTGGTTGAAATCCGGAGTGGGAATGGAGTCGAGGGGGTAAACTTTCTCAGGCCGATGCCCATCTCTGATGGCTCCTGGCACACCCTCTTCTTGACCATGGAAGAGCCCTCGGCCTCTTCATCAAGGTGGCACCTCCAACTGGATGATTCCACCAATACAACTCTCTTGGGAAACGCAGGCAGCCTGGATTTCTTAAAAAGTAACACATTGATTGTCTTGGCTGAAAACTTCACAGGCTGCCTTGGACATGTAGACATTGGGGGGCTGTTTTTGCCCCTGGCCAGCCACCCTCTTTACCCACAGCCGGAACAATTTGTGCAGGTGACCAGCAAGCCCATCCTTCTGGGCTGCCAAGGAGCAGACATCTGCTCTTCCAATCCCTGTCGTCATGCAGGCTCCTGCTTGGACCTCTTCAATGCCTTCAGTTGTGCCTGCCAGCATGGGTGGGAAGGGCCATTGTGTGAGACCAACACGGATGACTGCAAATCCAGCCCATGTCTTCACGGGGAGTGTGTGGACCAAGTGGGAGACTTCCAATGCACCTGTCATAAGGGTTTCATTGGGAAGCGTTGCCACATCAATGTAGATGACTGTGTGAGGCATCAGTGCCAGAATGGAGGGATATGCGTGGATGAAGTCTACAGCTACACCTGCAAATGCCCGCCGGAATACTCTGGCCCTCTGTGCGAGTAAGTCTGTATGAAGTGTGGCTGGTAAGAATAAGAATTCTGGAGATGTTTTTTTCTCGCTCTTTCTTGGAGTTGGGACACAGCCCAAGGTATAGGGGCTATAGGAATCTCGCCCCAGTTTTCCTTTCCAACCAGATGCCTCAAACATGCTTTTCTAAAAGGCAGCTGGACTTTCTTGGTTCTTTTCCTTAAAAACGTTTCGCTTTTCGCTTTGAGTTCAAGACATTCATCCAAGAAATTCTTCATCCAAGAACTGAAGAAGCTTCTTGGAGGAGGAGCAAAATTTCAAGGAAAAGGTCCAGCTGCCTTTTGGAAAAAGCACCTTTGATTGGGATGATTGAGAATCTCCATAGAGTTAGACCGATTTTCCAACCAGAGCATAAGGAAGCTACTTCATCTCAGCCTTAACCTCCGAACAGTGCAGGAGGACAATCACCTTGCTGACTACATAAATCAGGGGTCTTCAAACTTGGCCTTTTTATGACTCGTGGACTTCAACTCCCAGAGTTCCTCAGCCAGCATGTCTGGCTGAGGAATTCTGGTAGTTGAAGTCCACGAGTCATAAAAGTTTGAAGACCTCTGACATAAATAGTGGGACACCAGAGGCGAGGACAGTGAGCTTGACGTACACACAGAGTGCTTACTACCATCTCAAAACCTGGGTTTGGTGTGCAGGAGACTTCTTGGAATAGCAATCTCTCTTTGCACATTCAGAGAGAACATAGGACTGGTGGAAGCTGGTGATGGGAAAGGTCTTTGTCCACAAACAGGTCATATGGGCTGAAGGGCTGAACCCAGTTCAGCAGCTTCTAGCTGTCTTCCGGAGTTCCCCAGGAAGACCTTTCCTTTAACCTTTTAAAAGGTAAAGGTTCCCCTGCACATGCGTGCTAGTCGTTTCCAACTCTAGGGGCCGGTGCTCATCTCCATTTCAAAGCCGAAGAGCCAGCACTTGTCCGAGGATGTCTCTGTGGTCATGTGACTGGTATGACTAGATGCCAAAGGCACACAGAACGCTGTTACCTTCCCACCGTAGTGGTCCCTATTTTTCCACTTGCATTTTTAAGTGCTTTTGAACTGCTAGGTTGGCAGAAGCTGGGACAAGTAACAGGCGCTCACTCTGTTACGTAGCACTCGGGATTTGACCCGCCAAACTGCCAACCTTCTGATTGACAAGCTCAGCGTCCTAACCCACTGAGCCACCGCGTTCCTTTTACCTCCTTTCAATTAGTAGCTGCTGGCATTAGAAGACCTGACCAGGATCACGACCACCAGCCAGGGTAAAACCAATTGTCCCATGAGCTCACCAAAGAGTTTTCTGGAAGAAGCCATTTCCTGAAGTCCTTAAAAAGCTCCATTTCCTCTTCTCTCCCCTATTAGACTGGAAATCTGCAGATGCAACTTGATAAGTCAACTTCTTGAAGAACACCTATAAATGTTTGGTTTCTAAATCAAGATTCTTCTTCTTTTTTTTCTTTTTAATCCCAGGTGGCCCTTCCCCCCTGAACAATGTGGCAAGAACTTCACCTGTTTGAATGGTGGAAAATGTATGAGTGGCCCCTGGGGAGCCAACTGCAGCTGCAAGACCGGCTACACAGGGAAGAAGTACGATGACAGTTTTGGCTCTCCATCTTCTCCAATTTTCCAGGATTAACTCTGTCATGGTTCCATTCTTCAAAGAACCTCGAGGCATTCTTTACCTTAAGGAGTCTTTAATCAAAAGTGCATAGCTTCCGCACCGAAATCTGGATTCCCCTCCTCTAAGCACACAGTATCAAAGCTCAGTTCCTCCCTCTAATTAACCGTCATAAATCACATTCTCCAATTAGTTTGAATTGTAAGCTTTCCCTCCTGTTAAACAACCCAGCCAAATTCTTATCTTCTCTTATTTCAAAACAGCCTTGAGAGACATTCTTCCTACTCCCCCCAGCATCAACTAATTCTAACTCTAAGAGTAACACACAAGTTTTAAAGAAGCAAAGCTCCTGTCCACATGTTATGAAAGCAAGAACATCTGATGTTAGCAGCGTTGACAAACTCTTTAAAACCCGCTTTGTCTCTTTGATCCTCACCCTGTTCCTCATTTCTTTTGAGGCGGTGTGGCTGATTCCTATCTCGTTTTATTTCCAGGTGTCAGATCAACATCAGTGACTGCGACCCCAACCCTTGCAAAAACGGGGGGACGTGTCAGCACTCCACGAATCGGTTCTGGTGTATATGCGGTGCCAACTACGGTGGAGAGTATTGCGATGTTAGTGTAAGGGAGCTTATCTCTTTTTGTACCAGAAAAATGGGTTGGGTTTCCCCACTACACTTCACTCAGGAAAGGAGTTACAATCTTTCCCAAGATTAACGCATTCCTCCTTACCCTCCATCCAACGTTTGCTACGCAGACAAGTTCTTGACCTATCATCAAGTCTGGTACAGGCAGTCCTTGACTTATGACCACAACTGAGCCCAAAATTTTTGTGGTTAAATGAGACAAGTGTTAAGTGAGTTTTGTCTTGTTTTACAAACTTTCTTGCCACAGTTGTTAAGTGAATCACTGCAGTTGATAAGTTAGTAACATGGTTGTTAAGTGAATGCAGCTTCCCCATTCTTTGCTTGGCAGAAAGTCACAGAAGAGGATCTTGTGACCCCAGGCAATGATCACAAATACAAGTCAGGGGCTGAGCATCTGAATTTTTATCACATGATCATGGGGATGCCACAAAGGTCGTAAAGGTGAAAAACAGTCATAAGTCACTTTTTTTGGTGCTGCTGTAACTTTGAATGGTCATTAAATGAACTTATAAGTCGAGGACTACCTCTAGTTTCATGCTGGAAGCTTTGTGGTCTTCAAAATGTTTTAGGGAACATGGGGAAAAGAGAGTTTGAAAGATTAGGACTATCGGAAGATCTGGAAAGAGCTGTGGAGGAGACACAAAAAAACACAATGAGGCAATGTCTATGGAGATTCTCCGTCATCCAGATCATGGTTGTCCCAAAGGTGCTTTTTTCATGAGGCAACTGGACTTTCTTGTTTTTCTTTGAAGACGTTTCGCTTCTCATCCAAGGAGCTTCTTCAGCTCTGACTGGATGGTGGGGAATGGAAGGATTTATACTCCTTGCAGACAGCTGGTCATTTGCATTCTTTGAGAGAGTCCTTGAGGCCACTTGGAGGTTTATCTGTATCCTCAGGGTCTGTCCACATTCTGGACAGAGAGGACCGTTTGAAAGAGGGGTCAAAGAGGCCACCTAGGTCAAAACTGAACAGCCCTCTCTCAACAGAAGGGAAGGGATACAAGATCATCTATCTTCAGTCTACCACAGTCCTTTCAGCAGTTCCAAGAAGGCTCCACACCCATTTGCACCACTCAGATGACCCTGAGGACACAGATAAATCTCCAGGTGGCCTCAACGTCTCTCTTAAAAAATGCAAGTGACTAGCTGTCTGCAAGAATTATAAATCCTTCCCTTCCACACCATCCAGTCGGAGCTGAAGAAGCTTCTTGGATGAGAAGCGAAACGTCTTCAAAGAAAAACAAGGAAGTCCAGTTGCCTCCTGAAAAAGCACCTTTGGGACAAGAAGGCAATTTTCCAAGCTTCTGGACTGGGTCCTTGCACAAAAGGGCTCTTTAATGCAGTGATCCTGCTCAGGTATAGATTGTCCCAGATCCGCGTACTTTTTTTGAGGCACAGCTCAAAATCCACTTCTTATCTACTTAGACTTCTCCTTGTCCTGGTTTCTATCCGAGTGTTAGGCTGGCAGGTGTCTCCACCCTGGTATTTTTAGCACGGCTTACGCCAGCCTCACATGGCTTGGTGAGGAAGCTCGGCCAGTAGGAGTGAATTTCTGCAGCTGTATGTTGAGGTGCTTTAGGTCAGAGTTCCCCAACCTTTTGGGCACCAGGGAACGGTTCCATGGAAAGAGGTTTTCCCGTGGACCGGAGAGTGTGTGGTTTTGTGTGCTGGCTGCATCTCACAGATGGAGATTTGCTTGTTTGTGCAGACCAGTTATTGGCATGCCACAGACCGGTACTGCTCCACGGACTGGAGGTCAGAGACCCCTGCTTTAGGTAGCCCATGAGGGAACTTGGACAGACTTCTAGGAGTCCCTCAATGGCTCCAGTGACTCATGGTTGTGTGAACTGGCGAAATTGTCTCTCCAAGTTGCCGAGTTCCTCCGCTGTCCTTTCCTTAGTTCAGCCTCCCAACTTCTAAAGCCTGCAAAGAACTCTTGTGTTATCTCTGTGGCTTTTGGTGGTAGATGAATTCTCTTTATATGTATTGATGCCTCTTTAGGGTACAGGATGGTACGTTGGATTTGATCTGGGTTTACAGATAGTCCTCAACTAATTTGCTGACCGTTCAAAGTTACAATGGCAGTGGAAAAAGTGACTTATGGCCCTTACAGCAGCATCCCTGGGGCCACGTGATCAGACTTCAGATGGTTGGCAATTGGTTCATATTCTGGATGGTGGTCATGTCCCCGGATCACAGGATCCCCTTTTGTGATCTTCTGACGAGCATTCCCTGAATAACCATGTCACTAACTCAACGACTGCAGCAATTCACTTAGAACAACTGTGGCAAGGCTGCAAAATGGGGCAAAATTCACTTAACAGCCATTAATTCTGAGCGCAGTTGTGGTGAGTTGAAGACTAACTGTATTTGTTTATTGAGTTCATTTGCTGCCTGTCTTGCAACAAGATGACTCTTAACTCTTTACGAGGAAGACTTGTTGAAGGCTCCCGTGATTTGCTCTTGGTTCATCTGGGGTGGGGGCCTCACGTGACTTCCCCCTCATTCTCCCCTTCAAGGACCACCCAGTGATGTTTAACCAGACTCACCTTCTCCTTGTTGATTTCTCTGGCAGAGAGGGAGTTTCCCAGGCCCTGCCTTCTCATTCCCCTTGGTTGAGGTGGCAGTGCCGGTCGTCTGCAGCTCCTTATTTCTTCTCATCATCATCCTTGTCCTGATGGTCCTCACTGCCCGGAAGAGGCGCCAGTCCGAGGGAACCTACAGCCCGAGCCAGCAGGAAGTGGCCGGTGCTCGCCTGGAGATGGACAGTGTGCTCAAAGTCCCACCAGAAGAACGTTTAATATAAGCAACAAGGGGACTTCATAAAGTTGGCACTTGGGAGTGTGAGCAGAGATCTCCTTGGCTCCTTCCAAAAGACCAGGAAGGCAGTGGAGTTGCACACCCATCGAGTGCCTGCCCACCTGTGCATCTGGGACCTGTGAGAACCGTTGCATCTGCCTTGTGGGCTCCTCTCTGCCAGCGGCAGCAGCTGGCCTCTCAATCCTACCACACCTGTCCACTCCCATGCCTCGGAGGTGCTGTTCCAACCCAACAGGCTGCCGCGGCAAGTCGCTGTGAGGAGGACGATCACCCACAGACTTCTGAGAATCATCCAACCTACAAGAGAATCAGTATGGAAGCCCTGCCTCGCTCCTCGGTGTGGTTTAAAGGTGGCTGTCTTTGTGATGGCCTCCAGGGTGGGTTACAAAGCGGTCATATCGGGTTGTAGGACATTCTCACAGGTCCTGCTTGTGCATTGTGATGGTTCTGGTTTTGGCCTGGGAGGAAGGATTCAGAGGCCTCATTCCTGGAGGCAGGGATAGGACTTCCTAAATTGTCAGGATTGGCTAAAACAAGAAGGCCCGACAAAGACACAACAGCTGGGTAAATGCACTTCCTCCCTTTTGACATCTGAAGCCTATTATTGGATGGGTGTGTTGCCTATAGGACTGCTCTAGGGGGACTTGCTAACAGTGCTCCCATGACCAAGTTATGGACAAGGCTTACAAGGAATGTCTCCAGTGCTGTTCCAAATGGTCAAGAACATCTTGACCTATCCTGGTGGTCAGCCTTGAGGCCATGTCAGTAGGTCCATGCTTCTTGGAGCAGTTGGAACTACTCAGCTGCTTCTCACCACATCTGACATCTCAGGTGTGGCCGTAAAGAAATGGACTACTTGAGAAGCCAACAGATGAAGCCACCAAAAGACCACAGATGCTGAACGTCAACGCTGCCTCTGATGAGCTGAAGGCCAGTTGATAGGAGTTATGTCCAAACCCTGTGCCCCAGCTACTGTAGTGACCAATATCCTCTGGGCTGTGCCTGCAGCCGTACCAGTTGGCCAGAAGCTCAGAACTGTAGGACTTTGGTGTTGTGTAACAATCCACCATGGATGAATGTAAACTAGCTGAGAGGATACGAAGGAAAAAGCTCCAGGACTGGGCGAAGTGTGTTGTTTTGGATTGTGAAAGGCTGGGCAGCTCATTGCGGGGAACACAAACTGCACGCTGTTCATTAGTCACACAGCAGCTGCGAGACAGAAGAGGTGAGCAACAAAAATTGCTTAACCTCAATAACACACCACAAAAAGTCCAAAATCCTCTTCCTCTCCCACAGAACAAATATTACCTTATCATTACCCCTGTTGGAAGAGAGTCAAGTACCTACAATCTCTGTGACCTCCTCTCCACACATTCAGGTACAATACAGCATCCTAAAGTGCCTTGTAAACAAACCACTTGAAACGGCATTAACTGAAGACCTCTCAGCTTCACTTCACCTCACCCTTCAGTTATAATTTTCGATACACATAGCAATGATTCCACTCCAGGAACACACAAGAGCCATCTTCTCTCAGCGGAAGTTCAGGTTTCTATGCTAAAATGCAGTGGATAGAAGCTTAATTCTTGCTAACAAAGACTCCTCCGTAGCGCAAGTTGACATATAAGCCCTTTAGCTGTTCCCTCCTTCCTCCTTGATGCATCCAGAGGGCATCCAAGGAGCTATGGAAAGATTTGGTGGCACCTCTGCTCTCTCTTCCTTCTCCTGTCCTCCATGAAGCAACCACAGAATCCTGATTGGAGAAAGTACACTTCGTGCTATACAGTGAACCAGACGTTTGAATGTGTGGCTAACGATGGCTTAACAACTCTGGGCACGTTAGTGCCATGACTATGAAGAACAGGGAGAAATATTTTCAGACACACTACGTACTCGCTAAAATTTAAACCTGGCTTAGTCAGGGCAGGTGGTGGATTCCTACAGCTGGCTGCAAAAGGAGGAAGCTGTTGGGGTCCTCCTGATGTCATGTTGTGGGATCACTGTTGAGAATATTTCAGATGTACAAATCCAAAGGAAATTGTTTCCCCAAGAGGCCAGTGTGGTATTTCAACCCCTATCTCAGACATAGATGCATGAGTGTTAGTTGTAGTAATTACAATTCATCAAGAAAAAAAGAAAGTAAGTACTGGCTGAAAAAATGTGCCATCAGATTGGTTTCTCCCCACCAGTCACAAAACAATTCCCTCTGTATGGTGAGCACAGGAGAGAAGAAACATATCTTTCTTCTCCCAAAGACAGGAAAAGTCAAGAGAGAAGGAAGAAAAGTAGGGCCAACTTTGTTGACCTTGTACTTTGCAAGGCTCCTTGTTCATTACTCCATTTCCCCTGGAAGACCTCAGCGGTGTCCATTCAGAAGGTATCTCACAATCTGGGTAACGCAGACAAAGGAGCTGTTTAACTAGGTCGTGCCTCCCTAACTTTGAGGGGGGGGGGAGGAAATCCTTCCCATTTGCCAAGCAGCCAATGCATCAGCAACAACAGCTTGACCAACTTTCTTTTGAAATGCCTGGGGGATCGTTGATGGAAAATTGAGGGCAAGGAACCAAATTCAGCAGATCATCTCTGACGGGAGATCCTCCAGCCTTTCTTGGTAATGACTCAACCCTCCTATAAGAGGTTAACCTAGGACTAGAATGGCTACAAATTTCAAGGCATCAAGATTTATTGCAAATTTAGATGTGGGTCTGAGTCAGTCAGAATAGAGCTGGAAGGGGCCCTGGAGGTCTTCCTAGTCCAACCCCCTGCTCAACCCTATACCATTTCAGACAAATGGTTGTCCAATCTCTTCTTAAAAACCTGCAGTGATGGAGCACCCACAACTTCTGGTGGCAAGCTGTTCCACTGGTTAATTGTCCTCACTGTTAGGAAGTTTCTCCTTAAATCCAGGTTGCTTCTCTCCCTGATTAGTTTCCATCCGTTGCGTCTTGTCCTGCCTTCCGGTGTTTTGGAAAATCAGTTTTGGTCTTAACTTTACCGTCACTTGATTCACTCCTTGCAACACACTGATTCCTTGGGTCAGACGTATTCCGAAGGCTAGTCGTTACACCAAAGGGCTTCAATTTAATTTCCCGTCACGCCACACCAAACGTTTGCCCTCCTTTTCAAAGAAATAGCCATTCTTCCCTCTACTTGCTGTAAGCCCCATTAGATCCACCAGCGATGAAATCCTTTGGCCATTTTATTTATTTATTCTGTTATGTTTTCCAATGCGAGCTTACTTTTGATATTTAAATTTGGGGTTTATTTTTTCACGGAACATTTGCCGCGGATGGAGCATCTGTTTACATACACGTAGGAAACCCAGTCCTGGTAATCCCGGTTGTAAATTAAAAACGTACAGAGAAAAATTATCTGGGCTCTTTTATCTTCAAGCGAGCCGACCTGGTAAGAGGTGTCCAAGAGTCCAGAATGGAAGGTAAGCAAAACTGCCATGAAAAAAGAGAAACGGGCTTATCAGAATAGTTTTATTTATCTAAAAGGATGGGGCTGGTGGTGGTCATGATGTCAGATGTCCAGATGTCAACGTAATCTTCAGTGTCTTCTGTCTCTGAGCTGCTGTATTGATGGTTTACACGTTCTAATTGTACCTATGAGATTATGGGTTGTTCCAGCAAACAGCTGCCCCCCCCCCCAATATTTAAATCTCTGCCATATTCTACAGCAGCAGAGTGTTCACACTTTGTTCTAATTGCACCTTTGTGGACAGAACATGAAGTTAGACTGATGTCTTTGGAGTCAACCCGGTCATGGTTGTCCTAAAGGTGCTTTTTCAGGAGGCATCTGGACGTTTCTTTGAAGACCTTTTGCTTCCCATCCAAGAAGCTTCTTCAGCCTTGACAGAAGGGTGGGGAACGGAAGGATTTATACTCCTTGCAGACAGCTGGTCATTTGCATAGAGAAGCGAGTCTTCAAAGAAAAGCAAGGAAGTCCAGTTGCCTCCTGAAAAAGCACCTCTGGGACACGTTAGACCAGGGGTCTTCAAACGTGGCCCTTTGATGACTTGTGGACTTCAACTCCCAGAATTCCTCAGCCAGCCCTGGCTGAGGAATTCTGGGAGTTGAAGTCCACAAGTCATCAAAGGGCCAAATTTGAAGACCCCTGAGTTGGACTGATCTAACACCAGCCCAGCCCAGCCCAGCCCAGCTGGTCATTCCCAGACACAGCCTGAAGATCGCTACTCTATTCCCACTCCATATACCAAACTTTTAAGAAGCAAAGCAACACTCGCCTGTTGGATGGACTTTAACTATTTTACTATCCAGAAGTAGGCAATATAAAAAAAAAAACACCATTCCCTTCCCCCAGCCAAAGTGATCCTACAAAACACAGAAAGGGCCTTGTGAAATGCAACGGTTTCGGACAGAGGCGTGATGATGCCAGCAGAATGTCTAGAGGTGTCCCCTGACAATCCAGGTTTTGGCGGAATCAACCCCGTTCTTGGAATCTACAGGCTTAGAAGTTGTGGAGATGGAAGCCAAAATAACTCTCCAGCTGGTAGGAAAACCTCAGAAGGGTTCTAGAAACGGAAATGAAACCCATTGGAAAGAAAAAAGAGATGGCGCTTGAAGAGGGACACCTTGCGGTTTTGTACGCAGTGAGTTCTTGTGGACGTAGACAACTGGCTAGCCTAATTTCCACACAACAGTGATGAAAATAACAACAAACTGCCCAGGACTTTTTTTTTTAAAAAAAACAACCCTTCCCTCCCCCATAAATTTAAGTGAGGAAAAGAAACAGAGGCAGGTGTGCCAAGAGGTCCTTGAGCAGATCTGAATTCTGAGGCATGGTGGACCTTCCATCTTCCAAAACAGCCTGGAGGGGAAACTTGATCTTCAGCAGGAGTTGAGAAAGAAGACCAAGCGGGCAGAAGTCTTCTGCCTTCCAGCTTATGAAGCCCAAAGGCAATTAGTCCACAATCAGGGGTGAAAGTCATTTTGTCTATCACCACCGTCCTATCACCACCCCCACCCCCTCTGTTCCATCAGACTGACACTGCTGTCCATCAAGACTTTTCATTCTAGACTAGGATGGACACCCGTCCTCCTCCAATCAGGCTGAGGAAGGAGACTGCCGAGTAACACTTTTGTAACTACACAATATACGTGTTTGTGTAACAGTTGCACAGTTATAGAAGGGTTTGAGGACGCCACGATCACTAGCCTTGCTCTAAAAAAGTAACGACTGCTGGTAGTGCTAATGTGGTTGATAGCCGTGAAGACGTGGTGTGTGTCGTTGCTTCCCTGAAAAGTGGTGCGGTGCTACCACAATGGACGCTAAATCTGGGGTGTGAAAAAGGGGTTGCTCTGTCAAGGGGACTGTTGAGCACAGAGAATGGAGGGACCAGGAAGGGAATCCAAGGACAGCACGGGGCCTTGAACCCGTGCAGCTCACGGTAGTTTGGAGAAGGTACAAAAATAATAGCAATAATAATAACTGACAAGGTTCAGATCATGATCAACGTGGCTTGGGGTTGGGCATCCGGGCTGAAAATGTGATCTGGTATGGAAGCAATTGCTCACGCTGGGAATGTGACAGGCTCATGATGAAGGGGGATGCAAGGTTGGCCAAGAAGAGACCAGGGATTGACCTCATCAATTATCTTGAGGAAAAGTCAAAGGAACGTCAAGGAGCCCAGATCACCTTTCCAATGATGGGGGTGGGCGAAAAGGTGAAAAGGGGGGGGTGTCTCCTTGCTCCTATTCAGGGCTTAGCCAGGCCCCCCTCCTAGCAGGTAGGAAGCCGTGCCAGCCAGTTGACCCTTCTTTGCTTGGGGAAATACTCACTGTTATATTAACCCAACACCCAGTAGTCCAGGACGCCATTGAGCTACGGGGCTCACTCAAAAGTTTCCCATTGCCTTCTTAACTGCTCAACTTTACCGGGCATGACGGACACTTCCTGCTTGGTTTTGTTTAACAAGTCTTCAAAGGGGTCTTTAGCCGGCTGACTCTTAGACGGGCACAAGGCCGCGTCCCCAACCTTGGTCTTGGGGGGAACCAGTGGGAGGTTGCTAGGCCTAGCAGCCAGCCTTATCTTGGCCGCAGAATGAGTAAGAGGCAGTGTCCGGATCTTAGAAGGGCCACAGGGACGCGGGACGCCACCCTGGGAAAGAGACTGAGCTGCTGGCGGCGGGGCTGAAGGAGACTTGGCAAAGAGGTTGGGCATGGAGAGGGCCAGAGGGTTGGGGGGCGGCCTCTGCAGCTGGAAGAAGCTGGAGTTGGAGGTGATGTAGCTGGAACTGTAAGCATGGCCCAGCGAGGGGGCAAATGGGCCGCTAGGGGGCCTGACCACGGTGAGCGGCAGAGGCGTTGGCGCGGCCTGGACGAAGGGGTTGAGCGAGGGCTGCCCAAAGGGCGTCACAGAGGAAGGGTATCCCAGCAGTTGGCGAAACGGGGCTGACGTAGAAGGCATGAGGTCTTCTCCCGTGGGTGGGAAGCTGCCGGCAGGGCTGGGAGAGGAGGACCCCAGCTGGCTTCTGGAGCTTGACGGAACTTCTCCTGACTTCAGTGGGTCGAGAAGAGCAAGGAGGGAGTCGCTGTCTCCACTTGTGCCCTCTGCATTGACCTTGATGGGCTGGAGCATGTCTCCTTCAGTGACGGCACCGGACGAAAGCTGAACTTGGTGAGGAGCAAAACCAGCCAGTTGCTGATCCAGAGAGACGTTTCTGGCTGCAAAGGGCTCCTGCAGGAGCTCCGAGGCCAGGTCGCCAGGCCCTGCAAGGCCAGGGGCAGCTTCTGGGGGTGCCTGCTGCTTGGAAAGCCGGGGCGGAGGGGGCGGTGGGACGATGCCCAGCTCTGGCGTCTTCCTTCCCTGCGGTCGTGGGATGGTGATATTCCCTTGAGCAGCAGGGGAGCTTCCAACTTCCTTCTCGGGAACATCCAGGATGGCATCTCTGCTCTGAGGTCTCCTTGGGACAGGAGACACGTTTCTCAGCGGCCTCTCTGGAGACTTGGGGGAGAACTTTGTGGAAAGGGCCATGTCGTCATGGCCCCAGAACTGCTTATAAGGGTGAGAAAGCTTTATCCCTGGGGTGGTCCAGTTCTTTTCCGCAAAACTGAGATCCATCCGCTGTCGGAAAAGAGAAAAATCATGGTTATCTTTCTCCAAATGTCTATGGAGATTCTCAGTCATCCAGGTCGTAGCTGAATGAATGAATGAATGAACTTTTATTGTCAAAGTATACATTGAGTTATCCCCAAGCTGCTTTTTTTTTTACGAGGCAACTGGACTTCCTTGATTTCCTTCGACGATGTTTCGCTTCTCATCCAAGAAACTTCCTCAGCTCTGACTGGATGGTGGGGAATGGAAGGATTTATACTTCCTGCAGTTCCAAGAAAGCTCCACACCAGTTTGCACCACTCAGGTGACCCTGAGGACACTGATAAAACCTCCAGGTGGCCTCAAGGACTCTCTGAAAGAAGGCAAACGACCAGCTGTCTGCAAAGAGTATAAATCCTTCCATTCTGCACCATCCAGTTGGAGCTGAAGAAACTTCTTGGAGGAGAAGCGAAACGTCTTCAAAGAACACCCAGGAAGTCCGGTCGCCTCCTGAAAAAGCACCTCTGGGACCTTTCTCCAAACCTCCTGCTATTCCTCTCCTTTCCAACTGGCTCTCCAGCTGTGAGACTCCTTCCCACTACAGTAGGAGGAACCACCTTCCCCTTTGTGCCAACTGGGAGACCTTCATCCCATTTCCTCAAAACCCACTTGGAGAAAGTCTTCCCGGAGTCACCCTTAAGTTCTCTTCCTTCAGTCAGCCAGTCAGTCTCCTGCCCTATCAAGGCTTCAAGATGCACCTTGTGAGTTCTTCACCACTTCCCACCCTATCACCGCACCTTATCTTGTCTGTCTGGATTCTGGTCAGCAACTCTAAATCAAGTCACTACTACAGGCAGTTCTCAGCTTACAACCAGTGACCTAATGACAGCTGAAAATTAAGAAAGGCAAATGGAAACGAGTGTTTTATGTTGAGTTGTAAAACAGGGGTGCCTTGTCTTATGGTCGTAACAACTGACAACCAGGAATCCACTTCCAATTATGAGGAGTCCTTGGTGCTCTCAGAGCTTCTAGCACTGATGATGTTCCTAGTTGGGTCACGAAACGTCTGCAACAAAACAAGCAAGCTCAGAGAGCACCAAGCACTCCACAGTCCTCTTCTTCTTTCTCCTCTTCCTCTTCCTCCTCCTCCTCCTCCTCTCCACAAACCCAACTCCCTTCTAGCACTGATGATGTTCCTAGTTGGGTAACGAAACGTCTGCAAGAAAACAAGCAAGTTCAGAGAGCACCAAGGACCCTTCATTTCAGCCCTGAGCTACATATATTCTCCTTCATTTGTTCCAATTATGGCTGGAAGCGAAGGACTACCTGTACCAACAGCTCAGGTCTTCTCAGCCATTCCCACCCAAGTCCCATACCTGATAATCAAAGGAGCCCTGCTGGTCTTCTTCCTCCTTGGGAATCCTCAGATCTTCCAAGCTCCTGGCTTGGCTGAGTGGCTGCGGCTGTGATTCCACCACCAGTCCGGTGAAAATGTCTTCCAGTAGACTAATATCTGCAGGGCTTTCTGGGGTGGCTGGCTCCATCTGGCTGTCCTCCTGGGGTCTCTCAGGACAGGTGCCTTCTTCTCCGTCGCCACTGTCGGATTCCTTCAGAGCGCGATAGGGCTGAGGCCTGTGAGAAGGAAAACAGTTGGTAGTTCAGAGAGGGGATCCCTCTGGAGACATCTACCGATGTCCTTCCTGGTCAGAGAAAGCCAGAAGGACATGATGGGTGTGCGATGAATGACAATTCCACATTATCTCCCAGCTAGAAGTTGAGGACAGCGAGAAGCCCACTGGGATCTTCCCAAAGTGTGCTCCGTTGGGCAAAGGCCACAAAAGTTAAGAGTGAGGCAGGCCACGGCTGACCCAAAGGTGCTTTTTTTCCACGAGGCAAATGGACTTCCTCGTTTTTCTCTGAAGAGGTTTTGCTTCTCATCCCAGAAGCTTCTTCAGCTCTACCAGATGGTGGGGAACGGGAGGATTTATCCTCCTTGCAGACCGCTGGTCATTTGCCTTTCTTTTGGAGAGCCGTTGAGGCCACCCGGAGGTTTATCTGTGTCGTCAGGGTCTGTCCACATTCTGGACAGAGAGGACCGCTGGTTTGAAAGAGGGGTCAAAGAGGCCACTTAGGTCAAAACTGAACAGAGGGGGAGGGACACGACATCAACTATCTCCAGTCTACCACACGGTCCTTTCAGCAGTTCCAAGAAGGCTCCACAGCCACCTGCACCGCTCAGGTGACCCTGAGGATGCAAATAAGCCTCCAAGTGGCCTCAAGGACTCTCGAAAAGAAGGCAAACGACCAGCTGTCTGCAAGGAGTATAAATCCTCCCGTTCCCCACCATCCAGTCAGAGCTGAAGAAGCTTTTGGGATGAGAAGCGAAATGTCTTCAGAGAAAAACAAGAAAGCCCGATTGCCTCACTATCAGACCTTTGGGCAGTTCAGCAAGAACTCTGTTGCTTACACCACAAAACCACCCCAGTGTTCTGCTGGGGTTGTCAGTGCTTTCAACCCAACATAAGACACAGCCCAGCTGCAGATGGATGATGTCAAGCATGCATTTCTCACAGCGAAGCCAATGAAACAAGAAGGGCAGTCAAGACAAAGAGAGGGGAAAATCTTAGCCAGCATGAGACACCAGGACTTTGAAGACCTGGGATGCTCGAAGGATTCCTCTCTCCCAAGGTGCATAAAGTCAGGATGTGACCCAAAATGAGACATGGGCTTCCTGGTTCCAAGATGACAACCTACTGAGTCAAGAAGTCATGCTGGGCCTCTGAAGGACCATGAGGAAAGGTCTCCCTTTGGCTCCAGATGACTCTGCATAGAGCATCCCAGATGAACCTTGGATTCTCGAATCCTTAAGGAATCCACAATGCTTAAAGCAATGCCTCCTCTGTGAAGTAAGGGCAAGGTCTGCTAGGAGGAAGACAGGACTGAGCAGGGAGCAAACAAATCCTGGGATTCGCATCTCACTCCTAGGTGAGGGGATGGTCGTGCAAGGCAAATCCAATCAACACCCCGCCAACTCACACAGTTTCCAGGCATTCATTGACTGGCATTCATCCAGCTCTTTAAACGAGACTTGAGTTGGAAGGAAACACCCAAAAAGCAGCAGAAAAGAGCTGGGCAGAAGCCTTGACCATCTCTGGTGCCTCAACCCATGAGATAGTTCATTAGTTGAGAGGACTGCTCCATGCTCTGTCAGAGGAGGCATGTTTTGGGGCAGATAAAGGCTTAAGTCACACCATATTTTGGATTCCCAATGTGCACTAAGGAGGCTGTCCTACCACAGCCAGAGGGGCATTGACACTGGAGAGTTTCGAACGCTCTGCTGTCATTTTTCCCGGAGATGCTTCTAACTACTGATCCCTACTTCAACCAACCCATTCAAACAGTGGTTGACTCCCTTCCATGCAGAGAAGACAGAATAGAGCTGGAAGGGACCCTGGAGGTCTTCTAGTCCAACCCCCTGCTCAAGCCGGAGACCCTGTCCCATTTCAGA
>JAKJMR010000963.1:58028-68426 GCA_024449315.1 Daboia siamensis | reverse complement strand
AAGCTGATCAGAAAATACGTTAGATGTTGATGTTATTATTATATGCACAAATACAAAAAAAAATATGTTTACATTCAACTTGGTGTGCACTGAAAATATTAAGAATTATATTTATTTAACGTAGACCAAAGGAGAATATTACTGGAAGAAGAGCAGATCGAGAAATATATTGCCAGTCAACATATTAATTGCGGAAATTATCATTGATTGTTTTAAATATAGGTACCCAGACAACACACTGTTCACCAAGCACTGAAGATTGTTATTGTAAAAAATTATAATTTATACACACACACACACACACACACACACACAAAAGGAAACCATGCAGGGGTTGTGTTGCGATTGATGGGAAGAAGCGGAATTTGATAGGGCTGGATATTCACTAAATGAATGGTTGGAAGTTGAGAAATATCTCTTTTTTTTCTAATAATTTTTTAAAAAAATGAATTTACATAGAGGATTCCCTTACTATGAATTAGGATAAAAATTATGAGTCACTAGAGGTATACATTATTCCCCACAGCAATGAAAAGCAGTGATGGCCCAACTGATTCTTTTATCCAAAGAGAATATACTTAATGTTGCTTCTGTTGTTGAAATTGCTTCCGGATTTTGTGCTTGTCATGAAAAAGGAAAATGAAGTCTTGATTCTGTTTTTGCTAATTAGATAGGTTTATGGTTAAGGGACGTGGTGGCTCAGTGGGTTAGGACGCTGAGCTTGTCGATCAGAAGGTCGGCAGTTTGGCGGGTCGAATCCCGAGTGCTGCGTAACAGAGTGAGCGCCTGTTACTCGTCCCAGCTTCTGCCAACCTAGCAGTTCGAAAGCACGTAAAAATGCAAGTAAAAAAATAGGGACCACTCCGGTGGGAAGGTAACAGCGTTCTGTGCGTCTTTGGCGTCTAGTCATGCCGGCCACATGACCACGGAGACGTCCTCGGACAAGCGCTGGCTCTTCGGCTTTGAAACGGAGATGAGCACCGGCCCCTAGAGTCGGAAACGATTAGCACGCATGTGCGGGCGAACCTTTACCTTTACCTTATGGTTACTCATCAAATCTGCAGATGACACCAAACTGTCAGGAGTAGCCAACACCCCAGAAGACAAATTCAGGATCAAAAAAGATCTTGACAAACTCGAACAATGAGCACTATCCAACAAAATGAGTTTCAAAGAGGAGGAAAGCGAAGTCTTACACTTAGGCAAGAAAAAACAAAGGCACAACCATAGATTGGGTGAGACCTAGCTCAAAAACAGTAACTGTGCGAGGGACCTTGAAGTCCTAGTGGACGATCACTTGACTATGAGCCAGCCGTGTGCAGCAGCAACCCAAAAAGCTAATACAATCCTGGGATGTATAAACAGAGTCATAGAATCAAGACCACGCGAAGTACTAATGCCGCTTTACAAAGCCCTAATAAGACCGCATCTTGAATACTGCAGCCAATTTGGGTCATCGTATCACAAAAAAGATGTTGAGAGTTTGGAAAAATTTCACAGAAGAGCAACTAAGATGATCCAAGGCCTGGAGGCTAAAACATACAAAGAACGGCTATGGGATTTGGGTCTGGCTAGTCTATGGAAAAGAAGAAATAGGGGAGACATGATAGCAATATTCCAGTATTTGAGGGGCTGCCCCAAGGCAGAGGGGGGGCCAGGTTGTTCACCAAAGCACCAAAGGGAAGGATGAGAAGAAGCAACCTGGAATTAAGGAGAAACTTCCTGACAGTGAGGACTATTAACCAGCGGAACAGCTGGCCTCCAGAAGCCGTGGGCGCTCCATCACTGGAGATCTTTAAGAAGAGACTAGACAGTCACTTTCTGAGATGGTATAGGTTCTCCTGCTTGAGTAGGGGGCTGGACTAGAAGACCTCCAAGGTCCCTTCCAGCTCTATTCCATTCCATTCCATTCCATTCCATTCCATTCTGAATTAAGGAGTTACTGGTGGAACAGCTTGCCTTCAGAAGTTGTAGGTGCTTCATCACTTGAGGTTTTTAAAAAGAATCTGGACAGCCATCTGTCTGAAAGGATATAGGATCTCCTGCTTGACTAGGGGGTTGGACTAGAAGACCTCCAAGTCCCTTCCAGATCTATTCTGATTGATGGATGGATGGATGGATGGAATATACAACTTGTTTAAAAAGGTAAAGGTTCCCCCGCACATGCGTGCTCGTCGTTTCCGACTCTAGGGGCCGGTGCTCATCTCCGTTTCAAAGCCGAAGAGCCAGCACTTGTCCAAGCATGTCTCCGTGGTCATGTGGCCGACATGATTGGATGCCAGAGGCGCACAGAACGCTGTAACCTTCCCACCATATTGGTCCCTATTTTTCTACTTGCACTTTTATGTGCTTTCGAACTGCTAGGTGGGCAGAAGCTGGGATGAGTAACGGGTGCTCACTCTGTGACGTGGCACTCGGGATTCAACCCGCCAAATTGCCAACCTTCTGATTGACAAGCTCAGCGTCCTAACCCACTGAGCCACCGTGTCCCACTACAACTTGTTTGGAGACCCCCATCTCTATCTTCCCGAAAGCAAACTCTGCCTCTAATGGGCCCCTTTCCTTTAGACCAGCAAAGCAGGATGGAGTCTAGTAATGACTTCACAGGAAATGATCCTAACACAGTTCTCCCCCTTTTCTCATTAGAGCAGACAGGGCTCAATTCCCACTGCCCTGATGCCAACGGTGCCCACCTGTCAACAGGTGCCACCCTTCACTCCTCAGGCATCCTCCAGGCTTCTCCAAAGCTCTTCCCACCTGTGCTTCAGAGGATGCTGCACTTAACCTTCACCACCCTCTTCGTTTCATCCTGGAGGTGTTTAATTGCCTCTGATTCACAGAGCGGCACTTCAGGTGAACACAGCCTGATGGTCTCATTACCACTGACACAAAAGAACACTCCGTGACGGGAACTGAGCAACTCGCAGCTTGTACACTCGCTGACTTAAGACAAATTCTCAAATTTGTGAGCAGAAGCCTCCAGGTTCCAAGTGTGCGTCTCCGATCCTCCATGTTCCTCCAGAATCACAAGAGTCTCCACAGTGGGTGTCTACTCCACCTTGGTCACCTTACGACGTCTGGACATCAATTCCCCAGAATTCCTGGCTGGGGTATTCTGGGAGTTGAAGCCCACCCATCTTAAAGCGGCCGAGGTTGAGTAGATACACCATAAGCACCACCTGATATTTAAGACACATATTTCTCGCTATCTTCTCTGTTGCACCTTCATGCACCTAGACCTGGTGGCTAAGCACCGTTTCCCTGACTGAGCCGGCCGTGCGCGGCAGCAGCCAAAAAAGCTAATACAATCCCGGGTTGTATAAACAGAGGCATAGAATCAAGATCATGCAAGGTATTAGTACCACTTTATAAAAACCTAGTAAGGCCACATCTGGAATGCTGCAACCAGTTTTGGTCATCATATTGCAACAACAACAACAACAAAAAAAGATGTTGAGACTTTGGA
Source organism: Daboia siamensis (assembly GCA_024449315.1). Lineage (NCBI taxonomy): Eukaryota > Metazoa > Chordata > Lepidosauria > Squamata > Viperidae > Daboia > Daboia siamensis. The sequence continues at coordinate 64,960 of JAKJMR010000963.1, read as the reverse complement.
AAAAGTGCAGAGAAGAGCAACTAAGATGATCAAAGGCCCGGAGACTAAAACATATGAAGAACGGCTGCAAGATTTGGGAATGGCCAATCTAGAGAAAAGAAGAATTGGGGGTGGGGGGAGAGACACGATAGCAGTGTTCGGTATTTGAGAGGCTGCCAAAAAGAAGAGGAGGGGGTCCATTTATTTTCCAACGCACCAGAAGGCAGGAGAAGAAGCAACGGATGGAAACCCATCAAGGAGAGAAGCAACCTGGAATTAAGGAGAAACTTCCCGACAGTGAGAACAATTAACCAGTGGGACAACCTGCCTCCAGAAGTGGTGAATGCTTCAACATTGGAAGTTTTTAAGAAGAGACTGGACAGCCATTCGTCTGAAATGGTATAGGCTTTCCTGCCTGAGCAGGGGGCTGGACTAGAAGACCTCCAAGGTCCCTTCCAGCTCTGTTCTGATTCTGATTCTTCTCCATTATGGGGTTTCACAGTTCTTTGCCATGAAAAAGAGCACGCACGCATCCTAATCCACTGTTCTTGAGCAGCCTACGTTCCCACTGGGCTGCTTTAATGACCATCATCAAGTTTCCCAGTTTCAGGGCAAGTCCTTAAGACGACAAGGGAAGGGAAAACGCTACGACAACTCGAAGCCAACAACTCTCCCCAACGCTAAACGAATCAACAAAAAAGACCAAGGCAGCAAGGGCAGAAAAACCTATTAACACAACAACAACAACAACAACAACAACAACAAGTTATGGTTTAAGTAAGAAAGGAGGTGCAGACTAAGCTTTCTAGAAATCTGAGACTTAACACGCTAGATGTATTCTTGTGTATGTTGAATGGTTGTTACAAATGGTTGTAACCTGAGGACTAGCTGTACCTTCAGCAAAGCAACTTGTTGGCCATTTCCTCTCTCCCATATGGCGGGGCACTACGGGGGGTGTTTTTGAAAGCCCCCCCCCCCCCCCCCAGACCAAGATAAGGTTCCCTTATTTCTGTGGGACAGAGAAGAGTCCTGAAATCAACTTCCGGGCTCAAATTCTTGAGAATAGGAGGGGTCAAAAGCATCACATTCTGCACCAGGGCTCTTCAAACTTGGCCCTTTGATGACTTGTGGGCTTCAACTCCCAGAATTCCTCAGCCAGCGTGCCTGGCTGAGGAATTCTGGGAGATGAAGTCCACCAGTCATCAAAGGGGCAAGTTTGAAGACTCCTGAGAGTCTGGATCCAAGCCTGCAGTTTCATCAAAATGGCCGACTGAGGAATTCTGGAAGGTGAAGTCCACAAGTCACAAAAGGGCTACGTTTGAAGACCCCGGGTCTGGATCCAACCCTGCAGTTTCATCAAAATGGCCGACTGAGGAATTCTGGGAGTTGAAGTCCACCAGTCATAAAAGGGCCAAGTTGGAAGTCCCCTGAGAGTCTGGATCCAAGCCCGCAGTTTCATCAAAATGGCCGACTGAGGAATTCTGGAAGTTGAAGTCCACAAGTCCTAAAAGGGCCAAGTTGGAAAACCCCTGTTCTACACTCTTGGGAAAATTGTCCACAAGTCAACATGTTCGCCAAGCTGTCCTTGCAAGATGGCAGGGTCCCTACCGCCACCGTGCCCTCAGTGTGGACGATCGCCTCACAGGGAAGGAACAGCTTCTTCCCCAGAGCCGTCGCAGAGGCACACAACCGGGATTGTGTGTCTAAAGAACATGTCTATGCTCTTGGCGGTTCGGGATGAAAGGTCAGATTTAAGCTATCACCATGTTTCAAAAAGCGATCTGTGCAGCGCGGCATAATGAAATGGTTCACTAAAGGTACGAGAGGAATTTATTTTAATTAGATCCGTGGCTTTTGAGTTGTCAACATGAATAAAAAACAAGTGGAAAAACGACCGAACTTGCAAAACGCGGTATCAAAAGAAGGGCAGAGGGACCGGGGCGGGGGGGGGGGAGGAAGCCTCCTTCAAGGCAAGCGGCTATTGAGAAGTGGGGGCGAACAACGGCCGAATTAAAATAAATAAATAAAAATTACAAACTTTGTGCTCAACCGATTTTTTTAAAAAAACCGAAATAAAACCCAGCGAGGGATGAGAGAAATCAAGTCTTTGATGGTGTCCTTCTCCAAAAGAAGGGGAAGATGGCCAAATCAACGAGAAGCGAAAAAGATGCTTCAGAAAGCAGAAAACAATTAAAAGGTAAAGGTAAAAATTCCCCCGCACATGTGTGCTAGTCGTTTCCGACTCTAGGGGCCGGTGCTCATCTCCGTTTCAAAGCCGAAGAGCCAGCGCTTGTCCGAGGACGTCTCCATGGTCATGTGGCCGGCATGACTAGACGCCAAAGGCGCACGGAACGCTGTTCCCTTCCCACCGTAGCGGTCCCTATTTTTCTACTTGCATTTTTTACATACTTTCGAACTGCTAGGTTGGCAGAAGCTGGGACGCGTAACAGGCGCTCACTCTGTTACGCGGCACTCGGGATTCGACCCGCCAAACTGCCGACCTTCCGATCGACAAGCTCAGCGTCCTAACCCACTGAGCCACCGCCTCCCTAGAAAACAATTATCGTGAGCCAATTAGCTTTTTTTTTTTTCCACAAGATGGGAGGGCTGGAACATGGTGATGGGCTGGAATAAAGGCTGCCTTGCAGAGCTTGGCGGTGGCCCTGACATCCTTCTACCAACACAGTTCCACCTTGGTGAACCTCCTGTCGTAAATCCTCTACGAGCCAGCAGTGTTGCAGCCCTTGCCAAAAAGGCTAATACAATCCTGGGTTGTATAAACGGAGGCATAGAATCAAGATCACACAAAGTATTGGTACCGCTTTATAACACCCTAGTAAGGCCACACCTGGAATACTGCAGCCAATTTTGGTCACCGTACTGCAAAAAAGATGTTGAGACCTTAGAAAAAGTTCAGAGGAGAGCAACTAAGATGATCAAACATATGAAGAATACTTGAAAGAATTGGGAATCGCCAGTCTAGAGAAAAGGACTAGGTGGGACATGATAGCAGTCTTCCAATCTCTCAGGGGCTGCCCCAAAGGAGAAGGGGTCAAATTATTCTCCAAGGCGCCTGAAGGCAGGGCAAGAAACAAAATGCCACTTTTACCAAATATGAATAAAAAGAACCAGGAAGAAAATTAAGTGTACTCACTATATCATTTGGGAGGCTTTGCAGGTCATCAAAAGGGGTTTCCAATGTGTTAGTGTCCACGTTCAGGATGACCACGTCATCCAGAGAAATATTTCTGACTTTCTGGAAAGGAAATAGAGAGAAGCAAGTGATTTATTTATGCCCCAAACTCAGAGATCCCTGTCATTCAGCTGTTTCCAAAATTCAGTTGTCTCCCAATTTTCCCATCCCCAAATGCATGTAGGAATCTTTCCAAACACCCAACCTGGAGATTCCTAGCTTAGTTATATTTTTGTTTCTAAAAAAATCCGAACAAGTGGTTTCCTTTTGCTTTTAGTCACGTTGGTCTAGATGTGTCCTCCAAAGGGCTTTATTACATGTCTGGATACCAAATTCACGATGACTTCTCAAGACTTCCACAAAAATTTAACACTCAAATGTGGCACCTAGAATTAAGGCCTGAATGGCCTATTTGAGTAGGCCCTTGTTCGTGGATCGTCAACGAGCGAAATTTAACAACTAAAAGAATGATCTTGTCTCTTGAATTGTTACCAAAAAGCCTCCCCAGCTTTGTGTAATCGTGAGTTGTTGAACTCTGTGCCATGCGGAGGCCAACAGCAGATCTGAAATAAACCCGTCCTTCTTTGCTCAGGAATATTTTCCAGAGAGCAGGACTTCAGCCTTACTTTACTACACGAGTAGATTGGAAGAAATGCCCATCTCTCAAAGCAGATAATGGTCCTTAAAATTGACGCCAGTGATGTATCTTCTTTGACAAAGGGATAAAACACGTCTTTGGCTCTTAGGGGCATCAATGAGGACTTGTCCCCTTGACAAAACAACAACAACAACGTGGCACCCTCAATTAATCAACCCAACTAGAGTTTATCGACTGTTCCAATTCTGCAGTCCTTTCCAGTCCGCAGAATGAATGCTTTGAGGAAAAGCCGAGAGCACGTTTTCAATCTTTGAGCAGTTCTTCTGCAAGATTTGCAAAAAAAACCCCAAAAACCCACTTTTAGGAGTGCATCGGTCCCCGTATGACGTTGTATGATTTCGAAAACATCCCAAACAGGGCTGTGGAAACCTGCAAGCTACAGAGAAGTTGCAAGCAACAACAACGTATTGATCTGGTGGTTCACGAGGGGATAGAGACCGGATATCTCCTTTTACGATTTTGTAAGGAAAGCTTTAATTAAAATCACTCTCTGATTTACAGTCTGAAATAGCTACTTCACAGACTGGGCTGCACGTGTCCTTTGACCTCTGCACCCTTTGATCCAAGGGCAGCAGTTAGCCTGTCTTCCGCCCACTCACCTCGACTCCTCCCATGCTTTTTCCACCAGCAGACCAATTTTGACAATGAGAAGATATTCTTATCTTAAGATGCCTCCACATTTTATTGGTGGCTAACATAGGGACATGGCTGTGAAAGTTGGACCATAAGGAAGGCTGAGCACCAAAGAATGGAGGTCTTTGAGCTATGGTGCTGGAGAAGACTCCTGCAAGTCCCTTGGACTGCAAGGCGTTCAAACCAGTCAGTCCTAGAGGAGGTCAACCCTGACTGCTCTTTAGAAGGCCAGACCCTGAAGTTGAAACTCAAATCCTTTGGCCACCTAATGAGAAGGAAGGACTCACTGGAGAAAAGCCTAATGCTGGGAAAGGTTGAGGGCAAGAGAAGAAGAGGACGACAGAGAATGAGGTGGCTGGATGGAGTCACTGAAGCAGTAGGCGTGAGCTTAAATGGACTCCAGAAGATGGTAGAGGACAGGAAGGCCTGGAGGAACGTTGTCCATAGGGTTGCGATGGGTCGGACACGACTTCGCAGCTAACAACAACAAACATAGGGACCTATTCCCTTTAAGCTGATCTAAAATCACAAATGGTCCTGAAGGACATCTTTGAAGCTCCAGAATGACAGTTTGGTCTATAGACTTTATAGCCTGGCAGCAATCAATCCCCAAGTAGAAGTGGCTTCAGCTTCAGTTGAAGATGAAACCCTAGCAATTTTTTTCCACACACCGGATCAGGGGTGCACAACTGCCAAATATTTGAAAACTGAGACAAATACTGATGCAGCCTTCCAGAACTCAGCTCTGGTCCATGAAAAATGTCTGATTCGAAAGACGCTGGTTGATCATCTCAAGGGTTCCCAGATCCTATGAGGCCTTCTCCAAAGTGGTAGCCCAGATGTATAGAAAGTGTATCTCCTGCTAATTCTGGAGACCATGTTTTCAACAAAAGTTGGAAGATGATGTATGTAGACCAGGGCTCTTCAAACTTGGCCCTTTTATGACTTGTGGACTTCAACTCCCAGAATTCCTCAGCCAGACACGCTGGCTGAAGAAGTCTGGGAGTTGAAGTCCACAAGTCATAAAAGGGTCATAGTTCCCTCACACTGGCTGAGGAATTCTGGGAGTTGAAGTCCTCAAGTCATAAAAGAGTCATAGTTCCCTCACGCTGGCTGAGGAATTCTGGGAGTTGAAGTCCACAAGTCATAAAAGGGTCATAGTTCCCTCACGCTGGCTGAGGAATTCTGGGAGTTGAATTCCACAAGTCATAAAAGGGGCAAGTGTGAAGACTCCTGAGGTAGATCCTTGCTTGAAAAGTGTTTGTAACCCTGTCAGAACATCCTTCAGGTCTACTCTCAACTGCAACATCTTCTAAAGCAGTGTCGGTCAAAAAAAAAAAAAAGTTACAATAAACAACAAATCCTCTAAAATAATGTTTGGAGCTCAACCCTGCTGATTCATCCCACAATCAGCTGTTAGCTGTTCTCTGACTTAGATCTGAATTCTCCGCCAGACGTTCGGCAGGTTCTCAGGTGTGGGGAAAGCAAGTGAGAATCTACTGAAAGATCTTCTGAGGTCCAAGGCTGAGAAGATTTCCATCAACCAGGAAACTGAGTAAGACCTTTACTTCTTGAGGCCCACAAAAGAGCGCCTGAACTGATTTTGGCTCCAGCCATGAAAACGGCAAAGGAGAGAGAGCAAGGATCAGGGCGAGATGCTCTGATTATCTTATCTGCTGGCAATTTAACAGAGCTTATCCTTCTGTTTCCGGAATTTGAATGGCTAGTGCCATAGAAAAAGTCTTCCATTATTCATATCACAGAACCCTCCATCTGTCTTGTGCGTTGCCTTACGAACTCTCTGGCTCCTTTGAAGTTGCTTAAAGAGAAGGCTAAAATAGAAATCCTACGCTGAATGAATGATAAAGTGATGACAGAGAACTTGGGAAGGAAGAATCGTGAAAAATTCGGAAGACCCCCCCACTTTTGAGAAACAGAGGTGGGTTTTTAAATCAGAAACCAGGTCTCTGGACCAACAAACACCCCCCCCCCCAATAACTTTATCTTAGTGGAGAGTTTTCCAATTATACCAAATTAGACCCAACAAACTATGGATAGGTTTAATATTTATGATGATTAGGGGACTGGAGGCTAAAACATACCAAGAACGGTTGCTGGAATTGGGTATGTCTAGTTTAATGAAGAGAAGGACCAGGGGGGACATGATAGCAGTGTTCCAACTAGTCAAGGAGAGAAGCAACCCAGAACTAAAGAGAAACTTCCTGACAGTTAGAACAATTAACCAGTGGAACTACCTGCCTCTAGAAGCTGTGAATGTTCCAACACTGGAAGTTTTTAAGAAGAGACTGGACAGCCATTTGTCTGAAATAGTACAGGGTTTCCTGCCTGAGCAGGGGGTTGGACTAGATGACCTCCAAGGTCCTTTCCAACTTCATTATCATTATCGTCGTCATTATTATTATTATTATTATTATTATTATTATTATTATTATTATTATTATTATTATT
>JAKJMR010000963.1:0-12733 GCA_024449315.1 Daboia siamensis | reverse complement strand
TCTCTCTCTCTCTTTCTTTTTCTATCTCTCCTTCTTTCTTTCTCTCTTTCTCTCTCTCCCTCTCTTCCTTGCTTTCTCTTTCTTTCTTTCTACTCTTTCTCCTCTCTTTCTTTCTCTCTCTTCCTTGCTTTCTCTCTCTTTCTCTTTTTCTTTCTCTGTCCTTCTTTCTTTCTCTCTCTCCTGTCCCTCTTTCTCTCTTTCTGTCTCTCTCTCTTCCTTGCTCTTTCTCTTTCTCTCTCTTTCTCTTTTTCTTTCTCTTTTTCTTTCTCTGTCCTTTCTTTCTCTCTCTCCTCTCCCTCTTTCTTTCTCTCTCTCTCTTCCTTGCTCTTTCTTTTTCTTCTCTCTCCTCTTTCTTTCTCTCTCTCTCTTCCTTGCTCTTTCTCTCTTCCTCTTTTTCTTTTTCTCTCTCCTTCTCTTTCTTTCTCTCTCTCCCCCTCCCTCTCCCTTGCTCTTTCTCTTTCTTTCTCCTCTTTCTCTTTCTTTCTCTCTCTCTCTCCCTCCCTCTCTCTTCCTTGCTCTTTCTCTCTTTTTCTCTCTCTCTGTCCTTCTCTCTTTCTTTCTCTCTCTCTCTCTCTCTCTCTCTCCATCCGAAGCACGGCCGAAAAACATTTGGAAGGAGAGCCCCCCCACACCAAAAACAACCCACCCTATCTAATTTCTGCCCTGAACATGCAAAGCTCTCCTTCTTGTCAATCGAATAGGTGCTTGGGGAGTGAGGATCTGTCCAAAGGAAGAGGGGACTAAAAGAGCCCGGCCATCTGCTGCTCCCTCAACTATTAAAAAAACGTCTGCAATGCAACTCTCTCTCTCTCCCTCTCTCCCTCTCTCCGTCTCTCTCTCTCTCTCTCTCTTTCTCTCTCTTTTTCTTCTTCTTCTTCCTCAAAACAAGCTCCAAATTGGGAACGCAACTGTTGGAGAGCAGAGGGATCTTCCAATCCTGGCAAGTTTTCTTCTCTGCAAAGATGCACGGCCAAAATCCTCTAGGCATCCCCCCCCCCAGCTGCCTGCATGAGCGCGCACACACACACACACACACAGACACACGTGTGCCTCAACGCCCAGGCCGATGTCAGGGCCGAGCCAGGAATCTGTCAGTTCCTATTCCATACGGGCTGCGGAGTCCTATTAAAACCGCCTTTCCGGGGAAAACGAGGTCCACTGTTTCCAAAGTCTGGGGGGGGAGGGAAAGCTGCTTCTTCAGCCTTTGAGTTGGACCCTTCCACCGGCTGGGACTCTCAAGGAGGCAAACAAAAGAATTCTGTGGATGGTTTTGGCTGAAATCCACGTCAACCGTTCAGAAGGTCGCAGGTCAGCCTCACCCCCATTGATTCTTAGTGAGCGCAAGAAGCCCTGATTCAGAAGTTTCCCCCCCCCTCCTCTAATCCCTCCAGATATTCCTGATCCTTCCCCGTGTTTCTGCTTAATGATGATGATGATGATGATGATGATGATGATTATATTTTTTTTGAACAAAAAATGGGACGGTGCTTCTCTTCTCTCAGGGAATACTCGCTCCCTAACATCAGAGGAGAAAACGGAAGGAAGTAGAAGAGGAACTGCGCAAAGAGCTGATGAAAGAGAGAAACAACCTGGAACTAAGGAGAAACTTCCTGACAGTTAGAACAACTAACCAGTGGAACTACCTGCCTCCAGAAGCGGTGAATGCTCCAACACTGGAAGCTTTTAAGAAGAGACTGGACAGCCATTTGTCTGAAATGGGATAGGGTCTCCTGCTTGAGCAGGAAGCTGGACTAGAAGACCTCCAAGGTCCCTTCCAACATCATCATCATCATCATCATCATCATCATCATCATCATCATCATATTATTGTTGTTGTTGTTGTTGTTGTTGTTGTTGTTATTGTTTGTTGTTCTGGTTGTTGTTGTTGTTGTTGTTGTTGTTATTATTATTATTATTATTATTATTATTGATAATAATAAGGAAAATGTGATAACAACTTGACATGGGCATAGCTTAAGATGGGAACCATCAAGAAAGAAACGGAAGGCTTAATACTGGCTGCTCAAGATCAAGCACTACAAACTAATGCCATGAAAGCGAAGATACAAAAACCTACTGACAATCCAAATTGCCCACTTTGCAACGACAAAGCTGAAACTGTTTCACATTTAATATATGTGAGTGCAGCAAAATCGCGCAAACTGATTACAAAGCTAGACATGACCAAGTTGCTAAACTAATCCGCTGGGCGTTGTGTAAAAAATACGACTTGCCTGTGTCCGAACAGTCGTGGGAACATAGCATGGAAAAGGTTGTCGAGAATGAGAGGGTGAAGATCTTGTGGGACTTCCGAATACAGACAGATCACCATTTGGAACACAACACGCCAGATATCGCAGTTGTAGAGAACCGAAGCATACAGCTGATTGATATCGCTGTACCAGGAGATGCCAGAGTCAAAGAAAAAGAACCGGGAAAAATTACGAAATACCGCGACCTGGCCATTGAAACTGCACAATTATGGATGAAACGCGTAACAGTGATAGCCATTGTCATCGGGGCACTGGGAACTATGTCCAAAAACTTTACAAAACACATCAAGAAATTGCAGCTTCCTACAATAACTCCAGCAAAGCTACAAAAAACTGCGCTACTCGGGACACCTTACATTTTAAGGAGATATCTGGTTGATACCTAGGATGCTGGCAGCCACCCGTGTCAACCATTAGTGCCCAGTCAATCTGAGTGTTCAGTTGACTGAGTTTCATGTTTTATGAATAAAAGTTTTAATAATAATAATAATAATAATAATAATAATAATAATAATAATAATAATAATAATAATAATAATAGCAGCAATAGCAGCAGCAGCAGCTAGCTTGAGGCATTTAAGCTGTCTCCTCCTTAACTTTGGATGATCTCCAAAAGCTAAGCAGGGCCAGCCCTGGTTATGGTTTGCATGAGAGACAAGCCAAAGATCCCAGGGTTGAGAAACTGGAAAAAGTCCCAGGAAAAGGCATGGACAAGCCATGTCCCTCAAAATGGCTTCAGTGCCACCAAGAAACTGCCATTCCTACTTGGGAAAAAGTGCAAAGAAGAACAACTAGCCTGATTAAAGGCCTCGAGAACAGCGAAGAGAAGGATCGGTCCTCGCACTTACGACCGTCCCAGCCTTCCCAGGGTCACGTGGTCGAAATTTGGATGCTTGGTAACTGGCTGGTATTTATCACAGGCACAGCATCCCAGCTTTAGCTGATCCCAGCTGGCTTCCGACAAGCTGGATTCACTTAATGACTGCAGGAATTGGGAATGGCCAATTCCAAAGAAAAGAAGGATCAGGGGGGACATGATAGCAGCGTTCCAGTATTTGAGGGGCTGCCACAAAGAAGAGGAGGGGCCAATTTATTTTCCAAAGCACCAGAAGACGGAATGGAAAATAATCCAAGAGAGAAGCAACCTGGAATTAAGGAGAAACTTCCTGACAGTGAGGACAATTAACCAGTGGAACAGCTGGCCACTAGAAATCGTGGGCGTTCCACCGCTGGAGGTTTTTTAAGAAGAGAGTGGACAGTCACTTGTCTGAAATGGTCTAGGGTCTCCTGCTTGAGCAGGGGGCTGGACTAGAAGACCTCCAAAGTCCCTTCCAGCTTTCTTCTGATTGATTAGATATGTAGATGGCAGGAGTTTGACTCAAAACTCTACCCGTGAATCATCATCATAACCATGAGCCAAGCATCCCATGTGTTAGATAAGGGCAGCTTGATTGACCCACTGCTGGACAGAGATAGGCATGGGTTCAATGGCCCATCTTCCTTAGCCATGGAATTCAGGGTAAATAAAGAACTGATGCAACCAGGAATAAATGAGCTAAGTGCTGATAAGGCTTCCCCCTTGAGAAGCCACAGCTGTGGATGTTCTTTGGAGGAGAGACCCATTCCTCCTTGTACGTTACCACCAGACGTCATTTGTAAGGGCGAAAAGGGTCGCAAGTCACTTTTTTCAGTGCCGTTTGCAACTCCGAACGGTCACTAAACGGACTGTTGTAAATCGAGGACTCCCTGTACATATGTAGTTGTTTTTTTTTGTTGTTTTTTTTAACCCAGCCTCGCTTGTCCTGCGGAGATTAAGCAAGCCCCACTCCAAGAAGGGAATGCATTTATACCCTCAAAATATTGATTCCAAAGCGTTTTTACTCCCTTGAATTTATCTCACGTGTGTTTTCCAAGTCAGCATCAATATTGAAATACGGCACCCTGTTTTGGGGGGGGGGGGGGGGGGGGGGGGGCTTTGCGTCTCACAACGTCGCAGAGCCCCGTGCTTTCACAGACGCGTAATCCTTCCAAGGAGAATAATCAAAACAGAACGGCCATAGTTTGAAGATCACTTGCAAAGAAAGCTCTTCTTCTGTCTGTCTCTCTCTCTCTCTTTTTTTTTTGTTCCCCCCATAAACGAATGGAGGTGCTGATCGCTATCAACGCCGTTTGTAAGAAGAAAAAAATGTGGAAAGACTTGCAAAGGTAAAATAAAAACACAAGACCGTTTTTATTTGAGGGAGGGGCGGGCTGGTGGTTGGCCGGCTTCATTATAAGAATGAATTATCTGTGTTTTTTAATCACCCTGTAAACCGCCCTGAGTCCTTCGGGAAAGGGCGGTATATAAATGTAATAAAATAAAATAATAAATAAATAAGAGACCGCAAGAGGCACTGAAGGTAGATGAGGCTAAGGGAAGGAGGGGGATTGTGGGAGATTTACTAATTCCCTGAACTGAAACAGCCACTGCTGGGGTTTTTTCTTAAAGGTAAAGGTAAAGGTTCCCCCGCACACATGTGCTAGTCGTTTCCGACTCTAGGGGCCGGTGCTCATCTCCGTTTCAAAGCCAAAGAGCCAGCACTTGTCCGAGGACGTCTCCGTGGTCATGTGGCTGGCATGACTGGACGCCAAAGGCGCACGGAACGCCGTTACCTTCCCACCGGAGTGGTCCCTATTTTCCTACTTGCATTTTGACGTGCTTTCGAACTGCTAGGTTGGCAGAAGCTGGGACGCGTAACCGGCACTCACTCTGTCACGCGGCACTCGGGATTCGACCCGCCAAACTGCCGATCTTCTGATCGACAAGCTCAGCGTCCTAACCCACTGAGCCACCGCGTTTCCTAAGGGACAAATAAATCTCCCGTAAAGCAAACCGTCACACAAAAGCTCTTGGGGATGACAATTTTACTTCCATGGAGTGTGTGTTTTTGGGCGCGGGGCCAATAGCAAATACATGTAGTCCTCGACTGATGACTGCGGATTGAGCCCAACATTTTTGTTGTTGACTGAGACGCGAGTTTTTGCCCCGTTTTGCGACCTTTCCTGCCACCGCTGTTAAGGGAATCACTGCAGTTGTTAAGTTAGGAAGAGGGTTCTTAAGTTGAATCTGACTTGCCCATTGACTTTGCTTGTCAGAAGGTCACCAAAGGGGATCGCGTGACCTCCCCGGGATGCTGCGACCACCATAAATACGAGTCGGTTGCCAAGTGTCTGAATTTTGGATCACGTGACCACGGGGAAGCTGCAACAGCCGTAAAGGTGTAAAACAGACATAGGTCGCATTTTTCAGTGCTGCTGTAACTTTGTACAGTCGCTAAACCAACTGTCGTAAGTCGAGGACTACCTGCAAGCTAGCCAGGCGACGACCTTCAAGGCCCCCTTCCAGCTCTATTCGGATTGATTGGATTTCAATCTCCATTGGATGTCACACTTGCAAGAACTGAATCCGTGAATGGATTCAACCTCTAGGCTGGTTGTATCGTGATCCGGTATGGATTCCTGGATCCGTTGCACTTTGTAATCTGAGCTTTGCAGCTTAGCGTTAGGGGCGAAGCGGACCCCGAGGGGCTTCAATGGGCCAGTCCATTTTGGCCTTTCCGAAGCATAACTACAGATGGTTCTCAACTTACGACCAATTGTTTAGCATCCGTTTGAAGTTACACTGGCACTGAAAAACTGACCTAGGATTGGTCCTCGCACTTACGAACGTCCCAGCCTTCCCAGGGTCATGTGGTCGAAATTTGGATGCTTGGTAACTGGCTGGTATTTATCACAGGCACAGCACCCCAGCTTTAGCTGATCCCAGCTGGCTTCTGACAAGCTGGATTCACTTAATGACTGCCCGATTCATTTAACAATGGCAGTGATTCACTTAACAACCATGGCAAGAAAGGTTGTAAAATCAAGCGGGACCCTCTTGATAGCTGCCTCGTTTAGCACAGGAAATTCAAGTTTGGTGGTCAAGGGCTACCCGTAGGAAAGGGGGTGGGGCTTATTCCCAATTTCAGCCACTTGCAGAAAAGAAATCTATCTGCATTCAGAATGCATTCAAATCCCGATATTTCGACTGTGGTTGTTAAGTCCAGGACTAGCTGCATACTTATAAGTTATCCCATATCAAAATGTTCAGGATAAGTCATTGTTGTTGTTGTTGTTGTTTTAAAAAGTGTTTTATTGATTTTTTAACATAACCACCTTAATATTTGTTAAACAGCGTGTTGTCTGGATTTATATTTAAAAGAAACAATCAATAACAATTAAGTTTCTATAATTCTATAGTCCACATAATAGCTTTGCTTGATTTTCTCTTCGTCCAACAATATTCTCTTTTGCCAAGCTTGAATTAATACAATTCTTATTATTTGGATAAGTGACAATCAGATGTTTTTCTCGCATTTCTGCAACTCATAACCACATCGATATAAAGCTTCTTTTCCTAACTGATCGCCTTGGTTGCCTCATTACAGATCCTGTTTACACAATTCTTTTTTAAATTTGCTTTCCCCCGCAATTGTTGTGATTCAGCGTCAGCCTGTGATACCGGCAGCTGAGTCTGATGATTCTGAAGAGGAGGAGAAGGAGGGGTTTGGAGAGCCTTTGGTGTCAGAGGGAGGCTCTGATGCACTGCTGGACTCTCAGCCTGGCCCCTCCCGTCATGTTCCTCATCAGACTCAGCCGCACAAGGTATTGGACGTAGATGATTCACAGCTGGATCTATTCAGGGACGCTAGGAGCAGGAGGCAATCCAGCAGAGTAGAACAGAGAAAGGCAATGAGGCCACTCGGTGAGAGGAGGAGAAGGCAATGAGAAGCCACGCCTTGGGACTGCTGATAAAAGGGGAAGGTGTGGGAGGTGCTGGTTGCTGAAGGCAACCATTTGAAGATCTTCTACTAGAGTCCTGGTCTGTTATTCCTGTTTAACTCTTGTTTGAACTTTTTGGTTTAACTCTTGATTTCTTTGTAAATAAATCTGGTTGGGTTTTTCCAGCCTGTTGCTATAAAAAGGGGTTGTCCCTGACATTCAAACAGGACGGGTCGTAGGCTGGAACAGAACAGCAATATTCAAACCTTCTTACTGGTTAGGGTTTGCTCCGAATTAATTACACTTAAGCATTGCGGTCTTTTTCCTCATATAGGCCCTCCCAACACTTTCTCACAGCTTAAAAAAAAAAAAAAACAGGATAAAGTCATTGTTTAAGGATAAGTCATGGTTTTTAATGGCCAGAGAGGAAAACCTCATATTCAGCCACGAGTTTGCCCAGCAGCTTCTGTGTTTCCAAAGCAAATTTGCCCGTGGGTCGTTTCTTTAAATTAACGGTTTTAAGGAACACAGTATTAGAAAGAGAGATTTCGTGGTGCGACTTTGCAAACCCTGAAGAAATGTGTGAACAGGAAGTGCCCAGCGAGCAGGGGAATGGCCTTCCCAAGCTGATTAAGACACCCATTAGTCATCTAGGCAAAAAATAAAACTAGCCACAGAGAAAGAGTTTTGGGACTCATTAGAAACAGACCTTGAGGGAACGAGAGACTTTGGTTTGAAGGAAGGCGAAGATCGGCGTTACAAAATCGCGCTCGCAAACTGATCACGCTTCAGGGCCCTGGAATATGGCATCCAGTTTTGGTCGCCACGATATTAAAAAAAAAAAAAAAAAAAGGACGCCGAGACTCGGGAAAGAGTGCAGAGAAGAGCAGCAAAGAGGATTAGGTGGCTGGAGATCCACCGCAGAAGATCACCAGGTGCGTTTACGCTGCTCTTCTCTGCACTCTTTCCAGAGTCTCAAACATTATTCAAAATAAAAAAAGATGATTAAATGCCTGGAGACTAAAACATATGAAGAACGGTTGCAGGATTTGGGTACGGCCAGTTTAGAGAAAAGTAGGACTGGTGGGGTGGATCGGGGTGGGGGGTGGGTGGGGTGGGGACAGGATAAACAGCATTCCAGTATTTGAGGGGCTGCCACAAAGAAGAGGAGGGGGGGGGGTCAACTTATTCTCCAAAGCGCCAAAAGGAAGGCAAGAAACAACGGATGGAAACTGATCAAAGAGAGAAGCAACCTGGAATTAAGGAGAAACTTCCTAACAGTGAGAACAATTAATAGCTTGTCTTCAGAACTTGTGAATGCTCCCAACACTGGAGCTCTCTGAGAGCAGACTAGATAACCGTCTAGCTGAAATGGTATAGGATCGCCTGCCTGAGCAGGGGGTTGGACTAGAAGACCTCCAAGGTCCCTTCCAACTCTGCTATTCTGTTAGAAACGCAATGATGAAAGCCAGGGAGATAATAAGTTCTGCAGGAAAGGTTGTGGCACGACACCTAAGTCTCCAGGAGTGCAGTGACTTCCAAAGGAAGAGGTGGACCAGGGCCTCTCTCGACAGATGGGAGGGACCGTGGAGGGCCTCTAGTCCAACCCCTTGGCCAAGGTAGAAGATCGCGGTGCCCTCCTTTCTTGAAGACCTCCAAACGATGGAGGGACCTCCAGGTTCACGCTCCATCATTGGAGGTCTTCAAGAAAGGATTGGGCAGCCATTTGACCGGAATGCCACAAGATCTTCTACCTTGGCCAGAGGGGGTGTGTGTGTGGATTTGAAGGCCTCCACCATCCCTTCCAGCCCTAGGATTCTAGATCGCAAAGCCGAACATCCACAAGGCTTCCTACAGGAAGAAGGAAGAGCAACCTCTGGCTTACCTTAAGATGCAGAAGCAGGTCTTGGCCCCCGAGGACAAACGGCAGAAGCCGAACCTCTGTTTGCTGTCGATGTCCGTGAGGACAAAGGTGAAGTTCTGCCCCACCTGCCCCACCGTCAGGCTGGAAATGGAAAGAAGAAAGGGGTCCGTTAATAGCCCCTCGCCTTCAATCTTGCCAAGTCTCTCATTTAGGGGTGTCCAGCCTTGGCAACTGGTGGACTTCAACTCCCAGAATTCCATTCCATTCCATTCCATTCTTGTCCTCTCCTCTCCTCCCCTCCCATTCCTTTCTGTCTCCTTCCCTTCTTCTCCTCTCCTCCAATCCCCTTCCCTTCCCTTCCCTTCCCTTCCATTCCAGGAGTTAAAGTCCGCAAGTCTTAAAGCCATCAAGGTTGGACGGCCCTGCGTTAAACAGAGCTGGCTAAAACGCAGGCCTCCTCCGTTCTTACAACCGCTCCTTTAGCCACCGTTCAGACTTACAAAGGCACCGGGGCGGGGGAGGGAACCCCCGACTCACAACCACCATCCCAGCATCCCCATGGCCCTGGGATCAAAGTCCGGTAACCGGCATGCATTTACAACCATTGCAGCGTCCCGCAGCGATTGGCTTAATAACCGTGTCACAAAAAAAGACCGTAAAACTGGGCACGCCTCATTTAGTAACCGCCCTTCATTAGGAATGGAAATTCTGCTTCCCGGTGGCGGTCGTAAGCCGAGGACCCCCTGTATGTATTCCTTTTGTGCCAAAAAAAACCAAACAAACAAACAAAAAAAACAACAGCCAATAGAAGTTTTCGGTTCAATTGCCTCCCTTGCAACGCCGCAAACAATATTGTCGAATCACGCTGGTTTTTCTCCTCTTTCACGGAGGAGGAGGAGGAAAAAAAATTCCTCCGGTGTGCAAAACAACAACAACAAAAAAACGAGGGCAGAGTAAAAAGGAGAGAAAGCTAGGAACTGGATAAAAGCAGCCTGCCTACCTAACGGCCCTGTAATTAGTAAAAGATACAACTCCGAGCAGCTTGAGCCCTCTTTCCTAAATAACAGTTTGTTTTATACCATAGGAGGAACCGATTACTTGTAGCCGGAATTTCCCGAGTGGCGTGCAGAGGGGGAAATGCATAATGTGTATTTTAATGTCTTTGGGGCTCTGCCAGATTTTTCCATGAATGCCGCCCCCTCCCAACACACACACACACACACACAAACAAGGGAAAATTACAGCCCTGAGTTACCCCCCAGAGGAGACCCCCCACACACACTTTTGCATCCAATAGAAGAGCAAAAGGGGATTCCAAAGACAATGCTCCCAAGAGGAGCGATGCTGGGGAAAGAATGAACGCCAACTGCACAAAGCCTCCGTGTAGGGTTCTTCCCTACAATACACAACCCCTGCTGGCTTGTCATCCTGGTCACAACCCTTTGAATATAGACGCAACGGAGTGGAGCTGAGCAAACCCTTCCACCTCAAGCTTTGAGACGCTTCCCAAGATCGAGCAGCCACCGTGAGGTTCTTCTAGGAACAGCCGTCTTTCTCAAGTTCTTCAGATGTTCTTCTCCCACGCTGAAGGTGCCAAGGCTTAGCCCAGACACAGGAGACTCCACTCTTCTGGCCCAATTTCAGAAGCGTCTCCCATCCCTGGCATCTTGAGCATGCCGCTTCTTCAAGGTCTGGTGGGCTCCAGAGGCCGTCAACTCCCCGCTTGGGGCAACCCGATTAGAAGCTAAAGGAATTCCGTTTCCAAGATGGAGTTGATGGAGGAGGCTCCGAGGCACCTTAAGCCATATTCCAAATATGGACCTCTGGTGAGAAGCCACTCGGTCTCACCACCGCTTTCAAGAAAGGGTTCTTGGAGACCTGATGATCATCTGGGTCACCTGATTTGCAGAATTAAAAGGTAAAGGTTCCCCCGCACATGCGTGCTAGTCGTTTCCGACTCTAGGGGCCGGTGCTCATCTCCGTTTCAAAGCCGAAGAGTGTCCGAGGACGTCTCCGTGGTCATGTGGCCAGCATGACTAGACGCCAAAGGCACATGGAATGCTGTTCCCTTCCCACCAGAGCGGTCCCTGTTTTTCTACTTGCATTTTGACGTGCTTTCAAACTGCTAGGTTGGCAGAAGCTGGGACGAGCAACAGGCGCTCACTCTGCTACGCGGCACTCGGGATTCGACCCGCCAAACTGCCGACCTTCTGATCGACAAGCTCAGCGTCCTAACACACTGAGCCACCACGTCCCTTGCAGAATTACCCCACCACACACACACACACACACAAAACCCACAAAAACCCGCAGTTTTAAAAACGACATGATGTTAACAGCAGAATGCAAATAACTTTCGAAGACAACTTCGTGGGAAATCATGGTGGATCTGACAAAAGCTGACCCGGCTGTTTGTTGATTCACGGTACGATTAAAACATTTGTTTATTCATTTATACTATAAATTTTTTTTTTTGGAAAAAAAATGCTAAAAGGACATAGTTGAAATGATAGGGGAGGAAAAGAGAAGAGACTTCCGACTGGTGCAGAATAAGAGAATGACATCAAACCTCAACTTTTTTTTTTTTTTTTTACTTTTACATAATGGTATAAAGGAGCCGTTTCTTTTATCGACAAACCTAGCTAATCGGTTAAACTCCAAATCAAAGTTTCATGTATTTTTTTTTTTCTTCCTTCCACCTCGAGCACGAAGCCCAGAAGTGGTTTCCGAGTAGCAAGAAAAGCGGTTGTGTTCTGCTCTTTAATCAAAGGAGTCAGTTTAACCCTCTCTGCGAATTCCATCAAGTTTTTTGCAGCCCTTCGTCCAACGGTGGGGATCAAAGGATTCGCGCATAAAATAATCGATGAAAGCTTTTTTTAAAAAAAAAAAAAAAACACCACTCCACTAAAGATTCTTAGGGGGAAAAAAAAAAAGCGCTATTTTAAAACAGGTTTAGGAAGAAGCTTAAGGACGACACACGCTCTTTATTAGCCGGCACAATTTTATTTACGTCGTTTTTTTCTGTTTTTCTTTCGGATAATGTTTAGGAACTCGGCCTTACCTGTCCACGTAGAACGGGAAGCAGAACCGGGCCACCGTGGGCAGAATTTCCTGCAGAGAGAAAGGAAGGGGAGAGGGGTGGGGAGGGGGGAAGGAAAGGAAGAGAAGGAGAGAGATAATTTAATCATCTAAAGGGACCAATAAATCTCATGTTAAGCACCGAAGCACAATCTCGCAGCTTTGCCCCCGCAGAAACCGGAGACAGATGAAGAGAAATATGCTTTATCAATTACACACCCAGAAGAGCCCGCCAGTCAATCATGGGAAAGAACAAACATGATCAAACTTCATTAAAAATGAAAAATTAATCAAGATTCACACATGGGCAAGCAGCAAGGCCTCCCCCCCCCCCCCCCCCCGCCGGCGGCCCTGGGAAGGAGGGGGCGATGGGGCTGGCCTCGTGCTAACTGGCCTCCGGGGAGGCTCTGCGACCCCCGCCAGATGGAGAACAGCAAGGCCACCAGGACCGGCCATCTGGATCTTTGGGCCGATCCCCCTCCCCCTCCCCCTCCTCTTCCTCTTCCTCCCTTTCCACTGTTCCTCCCCCTCCTCTTCCTCCTCCATCTCTATTCTCTTCCTCCTCTTCCTCCTCCTCCTCTCTCTTCCTCCTCCTTCTCTCTCTTCCTCTCCTCCTCTTCACCCTCCTCCTCCCTCCTCTCACCTTCCTCCTCCTCCTCATTCCCCCCTCCTCTTCCTCCTCCATCTCTATTCTCTTCTTCCTCCTCCTCCTCTCTCT
>JAKJMR010000962.1:306298-317329 GCA_024449315.1 Daboia siamensis | reverse complement strand
CTTCCTTCCTTCCTTCCTTCCTTCCTTCCTTCCTTCCTTCCTTCCTTTGTCATCTTTAATGAGAAATGAGGAACTTTATCTTATGTTTAAATGGGGGAAAAGAACACCTCTTTTAGCTGGATTCACAGGAAGAATGTTAACATGAGACTGTTTTTTCCCCTCATCACTCAAAAGAGTTGCCCAAGGAGACAGAAACTATTAGTGCTTGCTTTCCTACAGTGGGTGGATGGATAATGAAACAAACGAATGAAGGCAAATATATGTGTCCCATAATAATTTTGCAGGATCCAATTTGAGTCAGTCACCAGGACCAGTTTAATCTTCAAGCTTTTGACTTGCGATGAAGCCCATGAGGATTGGATTCTGAAACAGGGGAATACACCAGCCAGAGTAACTACTCTCCAGTTTGCTTGATCAAACCAGTGTGTGTGTGTGTGTGGGGGGGGGGGGAATTGACATTTGCACAATGGGATGTAATAAAAGAGTTTTCCCAGCCTCCAGTTTATTCATATGGATGAGCACATAAATGAGATCTGGAAGAAGACCTTGAATCTAACATTTTCCCTTTTTCTGGGCTTGAAGTACTCCAGTTTTGGATGTCCCAATGACTATTTCTCCATGGATTAATGCTAAGGGGTCTACAGAGTGCTTTGACCTTCAACTCTGAAGGGTGGTTTATGATCCAAACAATGCATAACACATTGAAATGAATGTAAAATGCATTCATACACACCATCACCAATTTCACTCCAACTTTACATTTGATGGAAGAACTGCTTGATAATAGATGTTAATCTTTTTCTTTTCAGATGCTGAAAAGTGCACCAAATGTCCAGCAGATCAGCATCCAAACATCAACCGAGATGAATGTATACCTAAGACTGAAACTTTCCTATACTATCGAGAAAATTTGGGGATTATCCTCACTTCTCTTGCAATGTTCCTGTGTTTAGTAACATCTTTTATCTTGGGAATCTTCATTAAATTCAGAGAAACTCCCATAGTCAAAGCCAACAATCGGGACCTTTCCTACATCCTCCTCGTCTCCCTCCTGCTTTCGTTCTTGACTTCGTTTCTATTCATTGGCCAGCCGAGAAGAGCCACTTGCCTTCTCCAACAAACAGCCTTCAGCAACATCTTCTCAGTTTCCATTTCTACAGTCTTGGCCAAAACAGTCACTGTGGTATTAGCATTCTTTGCCACAAAACCAGGGAATAATTTACAGAGATGGCTAGGGAAGACCTTGGCCAATTCTATCATCCTTTCATGTTCTGGTGTCCAAGTTATCCTCTGCAGCATCTGGTTGGGCACTTCTCCTCCATTCCCTGAGTCAGACATGCACTCACAATCTGCAGAGATCATCCTGCAATGCAATCAAGGCTCTGTTTCCATGTTCTACCTTGCCCTTGGTTACATGGGTTTCCTGGCTGTTATCTGCTTCACGGTGGCTTTCCTGGCCAGGAATCTCCCTGGGGCTTTCAATGAAGCCAAGCTCATCACTTTCAGCATGCTGGTTTTCTGCAGCGTCTGGATCTCCTTTGTACCCACCTATCTGAGCACCAAGGGGAAATATACAGTTGCTGTGCAGATCTTCTCCATCTTGGCTTCAAGCACTGGCCTGCTATGTTGCATCTTCATCCCCAAGGGCTACATAATTTTTTTAAGACCAGACCTGAATACAAAAGAACATTTGATGTCAAAATAAAATAGAAATTAATTTGTATATGATTTCTCCTCAAATGCCAGTTAATAATACAAAGGTATTTATTTCTTCTTTAAAATTCCTAAAAAAGCATGTGTTCACATAGACGTATTTTTGTTTTGCATCACAATAAAAATAAGTGTATAAAGTACTAATTTGTAATAAATATATTTTATCTTTTTTCTTTGTGTTTAAGTATGTAGAAAACTCCTCTCACTTTCCCCTCCCCTCTTTCCTCCAAATGTTGGTTTTCAGTTTATGTTGCATAATTTATAAACACAGTTTGAAAATCTCAATTTATGCTTTTCTCTCTGCCACCCTCTGCTCCCATAGACAATAATTTTGTTACATCAGTATATTTAGAACCCCATTCCTCTGTCTAGAACTTCACCCATCATCTTGGTACACTCTACAATGGCAGCCCCTTCACTTTTGTGCCTAGTAGCAGAGATCCAGTGGCCAGTGCCCATTGGATGTAGCCAAATCACAGCAGTGAGTAATACAGAAACTAACAGGTAATTGTCCTCTATAAACTTTTCACCTTTGACCAATTATATTGGGTGGAAATGATGGATTAATAGATTCAAAAGATACTTTGAGTTTATCTTATGATGTATCTTTTCCCAGATCTTGAAGAGGCCCAATGTCTTGTTTTATTAGCCAATTAATAGAAGTAGTATTCTGTTCAGAAGTTACCCATCCTGAGAATATCATCCTCACATAAATCTGATAAAATTATGAAGTTGAGCTCAGTTCTAACAAAACTCTCCTGGGCTTTATCTAACTTGGGGAAACATTAACTCAAAATCACTATATCTGCAGATGTCTATGGTACATGGAAAACTGTTAGTAGAATTCTTTTTAGTTTGACATATTCTCTTAATGGAACAATTGTTGCATTTCATTTCTTTTTCAATTTATTTTGCTAGTCATCTCATATTTATGACTCTGGCTTGCTTACAGTTAAAATATAAATGGTCTCAGAAAAAAGCCATATAAACAATACAGACATTAAAATAGTAAAGACATTCAACAACAGTACAACTGTTTTATATGTGCATGTGTGGAAGAAGATGAGAAGATAGAGAGTTACCTGGTCCTGAAGGAGGAACTTGAGAGGATGTGCAAAGTAAAGAACAAAGATGTCCCAATGGTCATAAGTAGCACTTGGGGTTAGAGAGAGAGAGAGAGAGAGAGAGAGAGAGAGAGAGAGAATGTGGGTGATATGTGTCTTGTGTCAATTTCAGGTACTCTGCCAGATACCAGATACAGATACACAAACATATTCACACACAAACACATACAAACACACACCAGTGACTGTGGCTTTCCTGTCTTTTAGTATCAGCAATCATCCAGAGGTTTTCTGGAAATGTGAAAGGAGAGACTATAACAGACATACTCTTTTCTCAGTTACTGAAAATTGCACCAAGTGCCCAGATGATCAATATGCAACCAGGAACCGAGTCCAATATATCCCCAAATGAATATCCTTCCTTTACTATGCAGAACATCTGGGTATCATCCTGATCTCCTTTGCCCTGCTGTTTTTCTAACTACAGGCCTTGTTGAAGTCAAAAACTGGGACCTCGAGGATAGAATAGGGCTGGAAGTGATCTTGGAGATCTTCTAGTCCAGCCCCCTGCTCAAGCAGGAGAACCTATACCATCTCAGACAAGTGACTATCTTTTCTTAAAAATCTCCAGTGATGGAGCACCCAAGATTTCTGGGAATAAGCTGTTCCACTGGTTGATTGTCCTCACTGTCAGGAAGTTTCTCCTTAATTCCAGGTTGCTTCTTTCTTTGATCAGTTTCCAACAATTGTTTCTCTTCCTTCCCTCTGGTGCTTTGGTGAACAACCTGGCCCCCTCTGGCTTGTGGCAGCCTCTCAGATACTGGAACACCGCTATTATTTATTTATTTTATTTTTTATTTTATTACATTTATATACCGCCCTTTCCCGAAGGACTCAGGGCAGTTTACAGGGTGATTAAAAAACACAGATATAAAAGTTAAAAACAGATTAAAAAAAATTATATTAATCCCTTCATTAATAAAAACTCCAGTTAAAATTAAGATTAAAACTAAATTAAAATTAAAATTCTCAGCCTGGGCCAGAGAGCTCGAAGAGCCAGGTCTTCAGGTCCTGGCGGAATGAACGGAGGTCGGGGGCAGTCCTCAACTCCACTGGCAGTTGGTTCCAAAGGGCAGGCGCACCCACTGAGAAGGCCCTATCCCTGGGTGTCATCCACCGGCAATCTCTTACCGGTGGCACCCTGAGAAGACCCTCCCTGTGGGAGCACACTAGACGAAGGGAGCTTGATGCCGGCAACAGGTGTTCCCTCAGATATCCCGGACCCAAGCCATTATGTCTCCCCTATTTCTTATTTTCTTTATACTTGCTTTGCTTCTTGTTCTCCTTTTTTCTTAGGAAACCAAGAAAAGCAATCTCTGACAAAGTGTTTAACATTGTCTTCTCAAGAGTTGTGTCTTCAGACACAATAGACATTGTGGTGCTGGCCTTCCTGGTCACAAAACCAGGAAAGAGAGAGGTTGGAGAAGAGCTTGGCCAACTCCATCATTCCTTCTTCTTCTACTGTCCAAATTTTCATCTGTGCAATGTGTGTGGGGGGGAAGGACTTTGTCCCCCTTTCTTTGACTCTGACCTACATTCCCAGCCAGGAGTGATCATCTTTCAATGCAATGAAGATTCTGTCACTATGTTTTATTTTGCTTTTGGCTGCATGGGTTTCCTAACTGCCATTTATTTCATGGTAGCTTTCTTGGTCAGAAATCTGTCTGGGGCCTTCAACAAAGCCAAGCTGATCACCTTCAGCATGCTGGTCTTCTGCAGTGTCTGGGTCTCCTTCCTGCCCATCTATATGCCCATCTATCAAGAGCTGTGGTGGTGCAGTAGTTAGAATGCAGTATTGCAGGCTAATTCTGCTAACTGCTGGCTGCCAGCAGTTAAATTCTCATTGACTCAAGGTTGACTCTGCCTTCTATCCTTCAGAGGTCAGTAAAATGTGGACCCAGATTGTTGGGAGCAATATGCTGACTCTATAAACCTCTTAAAGAGGGCTGTAAAGCATTGTGAAGTGGTGTAAGTGTAAGTGCTATTGCTATTGCTATTGCTATCTGAGCACCAAACAAAAGTCCATGGTGGCTGTGCAGGTCTTCTCCCTCTTGGTCTGCAATGCTATGTTACTGTGTTGCATCTTCTTCCCCAGGTGCCACATTATCATTCTGAAACTATATCTAAACACCAACAAACATCTAAAGAAGAAAATACTGAAATGATTATGAAATTGTTTCTTAAGCTCATAACATTTAATTATTCATTGTAATTATTGTAGAAAAGATATAGGAATTACATAAAAATATTTTATGGTTCATTTGCATCTGCTTGATAGTTTAAGATATTTAAAACTAAAATAACTAAAAATATTAACAATATTAGACTAATCAAATTAAAATCCAAGATAGTCATCAAACAATGTTGATGACACATTGTTGCAAAAACAACTGCTCTAACTGGTATAACATCTCTTTCTCCTGATGTGCTCATTCTTAACAATTTTTATAGATCAAATTCCATTCTCTTTGTAGTTTCCTTTCTCTTAGACTTCAGTTCCAGTTTCATGGGGCTGAGATACTAAATAGATTTTCTGATTTTTGCTTAGAAATTTCATGTAGCAGACTTTTCTATAGCCTTTGTTTTCTTGACAGGTTTAGCATTCTGGAACTGTTTTCCCCCACTTCTCCACTGATTAATTGTCCTAGCACTACCTAGCCTATCCAGTGTTCCTAGTTTCTAGGAAAAAATAAAATAAAATCCTGTGGCTTGGTGTGTGAGCTATCAGACACGAAGAATGAAAGTCGTACATTTAATTACAGATAAGAAGATGTATTTCTCAAGCTAATACACAAGTTTAAGTTTATTAGATTTATATACTGCCCTTTTCCCATAGGACTCAGGGCGGTTTACAAGGTGTTTAAAAACATCAATACAATACAAAAATTAAAAAAAAATTAAAAATAATTAAATTTGATCCCTGAAAAAATATAAAAACCCCAATTAAAAACTCTCAGCCTGGGCCAGAAAGCTCAAAGAGCCAGGTCTTCAGGTCCTGGCGAAATGAGCGAAGGTCGGAGGCAGTCCTAAGCTCCATGGGCAGCTGGTTCCAAAGGGCTGGCACACCCACTGAGAAGGCCCTCCCCCTGGGTGTTATCTGCCGGCAATCTTTTACCAGTGGCACCCTGAGAAGGCCCTCCCTGTGGGAGCACACAGGATGAAGGGAACTTGATGCCGGCAGTAGGTGTTCCCTCAAATATCCCAGACCCAAGCCATTTAGAGCTTTATAGGTCATCACCAGCACCTTGAATCTCACCCGGAAGGCAACCGGAAGCCAATGCAGCTTGCGGAGTAGAGGTGTTACATGGGAGTATCAAGAAATCCCCATCACAACTTGCGCGGCCGCATTCTGCACCAGCTGAAGCCTCCGAGTGGTCCTCAAGGGCAGCCCAATGTAGAGAGCATTGCAGTAGTATAACCGGGAGGTCACAAATGCATGAGTGACTGTGCGTAGGGCATCTCGGTCCAGATAGGGTCGCAACTGGTGCACCAGGTGAACCTGGGCAAAAGCCCCTCTGGTCATGGCTCCTATGTGATCTTCAAAATTGAGCCGTGAATCCAGGAGGATGCCCAAGTTGCGAGCCCTATCAATGGGGGGTAACACCTCACCCCTCATCGTTAACGATGGAATAAATTGGTTAACCCGAGATTCTGGTATGCACAGCCACTCAGTCTTGGCAGGATTGAGACGAAGCCTGTTCCTCCCCATCCAGACCCGGACCGCCTCCAGGCAACGGGACATCATGGTGAGGGCATCACTGGGTTGGTTCGGGGTGGAGAAAAAAAGTTGGGTATCATCAGCATACTGATGATAACTCACCCTGAAACACGAATGATCTCGCCCAGTGGCTTCATATAGATGTTGAACAGGAGGGGCAAGAGAACCGACCCCTGAGGAACTCCGCAAACGAGAGGCCTTGGGGCAGATCTCTGCCGTCCTGTCAACACTGACTGCGAGCAGCCCAGGAGATAGGAGGAGAACCACTGTAAAACAGTGCCTCTGACTCCCAACCCCCTGAGACGCTGCAGTAGGATACCATGGTTGATGGTATCAAAAGCTGCTGAGAGATCTAATAGGACTAGGACAGAGGAGCAACCCCTGTCCTGAGCCCGCCAGAGATCATTCACCAGCGCGACCAATGCCATCTCTGTGCTGTGCTGGGGCCTGAAGCCCAATTGGTACAGGTCAAGATAATCAGTTTCCTCCAGGAACAGAGGAAGCTGATGCGCCAGCACACTTTCAACAACCTTTGCCAGAAAGTGAAGGTTGGAGACCGGATGATAGTTATTCAAAATTGCTGGGTCCAGGGCAGGCTTCTTGAGAAGGGTTCTCACCAATGCCTCTTTCAAGGTGGTGGGGAAAACACCCTCTCTCAAAGAGGCAGTTATTACTGCCCGGAACCAGCTTCGTATCTCCTCCCGAGCCACATAAATCAGCCAGGAGGGACACGGGTCCAATAAACAGGTGGTGGAGCTCAGCCTTCCTATAAGCCTCCTCCACATCATCAGTGGAAACAGGATTGAACTCAGTCCAGATAACATGCTCAAGACTGTCCGATTCCTCCACGT
The DNA here is from genome assembly GCA_024449315.1 of Daboia siamensis. Taxonomy (NCBI): domain Eukaryota; kingdom Metazoa; phylum Chordata; class Lepidosauria; order Squamata; family Viperidae; genus Daboia; species Daboia siamensis. Next base: position 309,923 of record JAKJMR010000962.1, on the reverse strand, counting down.
CAGACTCTGCCCAGTCAGAGTCCAAACCGGCCCGGATCTGAGCGGTTTTGTCCATCAGATGGTGACTAAACACCTTGGCCCAACCCTGCAAGGGATCCTCCCTCACCTTCTGGTTGAGAAGGGAGCGAGTCACCCTAAACAGGGCAGCCGGGCGATTATCTGCAAATGCGATGAGGGCAGTGAAGTAATTAGCCTTCGCTGTCCTCATCACCGCAAGATAAGACCTTATGAAGGTTCTTAACTGCAGTCGGTCAGATTCGGATCAGCTGGACCTCCAACCGCTCTCTAGACCCCATCTCTGATGCTTCATCTCCTGGAGCTCCACAGAAAACCATGGAGCCCAACGGGATTTGTGCTGGGTCAGGGGTTGCAAGGGCAGTCAAGTGCCTTGGTGGCCACCCTTTCCCAGGTATCCACCAAGGCATCAGCTGGGCTGTGAATGAGGGCAATGGGTATAGACCCAAGCGCCATCTGGAACCTTTCTGGATCCGTTAGGTGCCTGGGACGGAACCACCTGGTCGGTTCCGCAGCCCAGCAGCGGGGGGTGGCATAATAGAAGATCAGCTGCAGGAGAGAATGATCGGATCATGACAGGGGGACAATAGCTGGCGAACCCCCTCTCAGATCATCCAACCACCATCCAGATAAAAACACCAGGTTGAGAGTGTGACCCCCCCCCCCCGCATGAGTAGGGCCTTGAATTACTTGGGTCAGGTCCATGGCCATCATGGAAGCCATGAACTTCCACGCCAACTCCGACGTCCCTCCCAGGGAAGGCAGGTTGAAGTCACCCAGGACTATAAGCCTGGGGAACTCCACCGTCAACCCTGAGAGGGCATCGAGCAGCCCAGGCATGGCTGCTGCCACACAGCTGGGTGCCAGGTATGTAAGCAACAAGCCCACCTGAACCCGAGGGCCACATCTCAGGAGGAGGGACTTACTCCCGCCTATCTGGACAATGGTGGTCTCCCGCGGACATAAAGTCTCCCGAATAACCACCACCACCCCTCTACCCCTACCCTGAGCCCGCGGTCAGTGTAGCACACAGAAACCTGGAGGGCATAACTCAGCCATAGAGACCCCTCCCTCCAAGCCCAGCCAGGTTTCCGTAATGCATGCCAGATCCGTGTGTTCCTCCTTGATCAAGTCACGAACGAGGGGAGCCTTTTTAACAATGGATCTGGCATTAAAATACACCAGCCTGATCTCAGGGACCTGATCACCCTCATTCCCGGGCAAAAGGGTGCTAACTGGAGGGTCAGAGCTCGCCACTGCTTGAAGATAGCAAGGGCGCGATCTCAGATGTTGATGCGGCCCTCCGTGCCACCACCTGCTGCCCTTCCCTATCGTAGTGGGGATTTGAAACCCCACCACAGTACATGCAGAGCCAGCAACCTCCACCCCCAACCTCATCCCACCGGAACCCATAACAGGCCCAGACTGAATGCCGGTTGTTAATTCCCTCCCCTCCCCTCCCTACTACTCCTCCCCCTTCCTAACCCTTTAAAATAACTGGCTAAAAAACATATCGTGGCCTCTTAATGTGTCTCCACCAGAGGCCCCTAGTTAAGCCCAACCATCTCTCGGGGTCCCAACAATTGGACCCGTCATCAAGGGAAGTGATAAACAAGGAGGCTGGTCATGTCCAGGAGGGAGAAGCCTCACTGAGAGCATACAAGTCCAATCTGGAATATCGCAATCGAGCCATAAAGTGCAAATATCCATGTAAACCTTTGTCCACAAATGGAAAGTCAGATGTTATAAGATGGTAGGTCCGGAACATATTTACATCCACCAATCCGGCTCTGCTCTCACCTGAGCCGGTCTAGACGATGAGCTCATAACTGTCCTCTCACCACAGCTCTGAGATCCAGTCTGGGGTGGGTAAAACACCATTGCCAGGTAAAACCTCCCCAACCAGTTTCTCACACCAGCGGGGGGTTGATGACTAGTTCGGGGCCGTCCTCTCACCACGGTCCTGTCCTGGGCTCATTCCGGAGTGTCGAACGGAAGTCATGGGAGCAGGGAAATATCAAGCCATCCAACCCTGCTCCAGCCTCCAAACGGGATCAAGTACAATCGCGGCCGATCTTCGGGCTGCAAGCACCATGAGCAGTAGCAGCAGTTCCTCAGGCCGCTAGGGCACTCACCCATTAATCCTATTAATCCTGTTGATCCTAGGCATCCAATATTCCGCAGCCAATTTTCGGGCCGCCAGGTCTCCGTCATCTTCCAGGAGGAAAAAGAAACCTCCTCACAGCCAAACATGCTAGAAACGGTGCCTGCCAGCTGACTCTGGTGCCAGGTGATCCGTGGCCATTTCCTAGACCAAAAGGCCAAGTCATTCAGGAGATATTCGAGAGACGGAGACCTCTGCATGGCTGAAAACGGCGTCCGCCAGCTGGTATTGGGTGCCAGGTGGTCTGCAGCTGATTTTGAGGCCGCCCAAGCCTCTGCTGCCTTATGGAGCTCCCACAGTCAAAATGAACGGAAATGGCACCCAATAGCTGATCTTGGGCGCTGGGCGCTGGGCGGCAAAATACAAAATACTGCTGCTGCTGCTGCCCTCCGGGGGGGGGGGGGGGAAGGCTCCACGCCGCAAAAGCGGTGCTCGCGTGATGTTTCCAAGCCCCCCCCATCCAAATGCAGACCTTGGCTGGGCTACGGGTGAGCTTCCTGACTTTCCATTGTGCAGGCTCGTTGCAGAGCTCACAGAACGCCGCCCGTGGTCGCCTCCATCTTGGGTAAAAAAAAAAGTTAGTCAACTAACATTCAGTACCAAAATGGCACTAGATAAAAATCAACAGAATTCAAGGGGAGTTGGACTTTGATCATTTGTGGAAACATGATGACTCTAGGCTGATGATCCACTTAACTCTGCCTCCCCACAGCACTGAATGATCTTCTCCTAGGTTGTTTACCCAAAATAATCCTTCTCATCCTAATTATTGGGACAATATCTCCAAAGCATTTAGATGCTCATAATCTACTCCATTACACTCCAGAATCAAGGGACAGATCCAGCTTGATAAACAAACAAGCAATTTGGATGCATTTTAGGTGTTTTGAAATGAGTGGCAATGAGAATTAACATCAGTGCTGTGACATTTGAGAAACTGTAGCCATTTTACCTTCTGCTTTCCTTGTGCTTTTGTCTGCTGTTTGGGATTCTCAGATATAGAAGGGGGGAAGGGGGAATGCTTGAGCATTTTCTATTAGCCATAACATTTGCAGCTGGGTAGAATCAAGATCAATGTTAGATAAAGTTTTGTCAGGTTGAAAAGTTGAGAGGAGAGACCATGTTTTAGAATAATTGGTGAATGTGATTTATGTCAGCCTTTCTGGGGTGGGAATTGCGACTTGTTACTTTGTATCAGGGGGAGCTAACTTTAGTCTTGGGTTCAACTATGTAACTGCCAATACTTTGTTTCCTGAATAAAATGTTCTTTAAGGAAGAAATCTTTGTCTTGAAGTTCTTTTAATTGGTTTCATCTATCAGAGCCATGACAATTATTTTTTTTGTATAGATTTTATTAGTTTTTATAGGGTTTTATAGGTTAGGAATAAGACAGGACATCATTATTATTATTATTATTATTATTATTATTATTATTATTATTATTAT
>JAKJMR010000962.1:281935-306288 GCA_024449315.1 Daboia siamensis | reverse complement strand
TTATTATTATTATTATTATTATTATTATTATTATTATTATTATTATTTTCACACCACAGGTTTGCTTGACTTGAAATGACCTAAATTGAGGGCCTCTGAGCATTTTCAAAAAAAGAAAGCTGAGTTTTTTGACCATCTTCAGAAAAGAAAGCTGTGTTGAATAGTACTGTGTTAAGTACTATTCAAAAATTGAATTTGTAAATAAAGAACAGATCTGCATGTATCTTTTTGGGGAATTAAAAAAAAACCCTGATGGTCTAAATGTGTTTTCCATATTTCTTATCACACAGTTATTTTGTTATTTGAAAAAAGTGAACCATGATATAATATCATGCAAGAAACTCATATTAGAGACTGACAAAAAGCAATTAACAAATAACAGCTTAGGTCTGGAATTTATTTCTGCTAATTATAAGAAAAAAATTAATGGGATAGGTTTGTATATTAAACCCCAATTACATCTACATTTATTGTTCGTTGATGATCAACTTCCCTCCGCCCTGTGCGTTCCCACAGAGAGGGTCTCCTCAGGGTGCCACCGATCAGAGAATGTCGATTGGTGGCCCCCAGGGGGAGATCCTTCTCTGTGGGCGCCCCGGAGCTATGGAATCAGCTGCCGGTTGAGCTCCGGAAGGCGCCCGACCTTCGCTCCTTCCGCCGCGATTTGAAAACATTTCTATTTGTACAAGCTGGCCTGGCCTGATGAGGGATGGGTGGTTTTTTAATGTTTGTATTGGATTTTAGTCGGGCATGTTTAATTCCTTTTTAATTTTTGTATTTTTGTATGTTTATATTTGCCCTGTACACCGCCCTGAGTCCTTCGGGAGAAGGGCGATATATAAATAAAATTAATAATAATAATTAATTAATCAAGGCAGATGCGTAATTGCACAAATTGAATTAGAGGTTATAAAATCTATTGTGGTGGGATTATACACCCCACACCAAGAAAAAGCCAAATTTGTTAAACATTTCTCTGAACACTGACTCTTTTATTCTTTTCAGTATTGGTGTATAATCGGGGATTACAATGCGGCAGTAATCCCAACAATTGAACAGATCAGCTGATAAAGAAATTTTAAAAACACAGGGGAAACTGTCCCAAACTTTTTTCCAGCTGACCAATACTTTAGGTTTGATTGATGTAAAAATGGAATAACAAAAGACTTTACCTTCTTTTCAGAGAGAAACAACTCCTTATGTAGAATCAATATAATTTGGATTACAAAAAATCTACTTCACAAAACAACTAAAGTTATTATTCTTCCAAAAACTTTTTCTGACCATAATCCAGTGTCTTTACATCTTAAATTTGATCCTTAGTTTTTAAATGGAGATTAAATGAGTCTGTTCTGCAGCAACCACAGATTGTTAAAGAATGTGAACAGGTACTTCAAGATTATTTCAATAATAATTTAGGCAAGGAAAAAAATCTGACAACAGTTTGGGATGCTTCTAAGGCTGTGGCACAAGGAATTTATACAATAGTAAAGGTAAAGGTAAAGGTTCCCCCGCACATGCGTGCTAGTCATTTCCAACTCTAGGGGCCGGTGCTCATCTCCCTTTCAAAGCCGAAGAGCCAGCGCTTGTCCGAGGACGTCTCCGTGGTCATGTGGCCGGCATGACTAGATGCCAAAGGCGCACGGAACGCTGTTACCTTCCCACCGTAGTGGTCCCTATTTTTCTACTTGCATTTTTACGTGCTTTCGAACTGCTAGGTGGGCAGAAGCTGGGACGAGTAACAGGCGCTCACTCTGCTACACGGCACTCGGGATTCGACCCGCCAAACTGCCGACCTTCTGATCGACAAGCTCAGCGTCTTAACCCACTGAGCCACCGCGCCCCTATTTATACAACATACTACACAGTAATTAAGAGAAAGATGGATGAAAACATCCAAAATGTTTTATAAGAAATTAAATTGAAGTAGAAGGAACTCCCAGAATTCACCAGAACATTCTAAGATTCTTTGTTGTTGTTGTTAGCTGCGAAGTTGTGTCCGACTCATCGCGACCCTATGGACAATGTTCCTCCAGGCCTTTCTGTCCTCTACCATCTTCTGGAGTCCACCTAAGCTCATGCCTGCTGCTTCAGTGACTCCATCCAGCCACTTCATTCTCTGTTGTCCCCTTCTTCTATTGCCCTCAATCGTTCCTAGCATTAGGCTCTTCTCCAGTGAGTCTTTCCTTCTCATTAGGTGGCCAAAGTATTTGAGTTTTAACTTCAGGATCTGGCCTTCTAAAGAGCAGTCAGGATTGATTTCCTATAGAACTGAGCGGTTTGATCACCTTGCAGTCCAAGGAATTCGCAGGAGTCTTTTTAGTGTGCTGTCTAGATTTGTCATGGCTTTCCTCCCCAGGAGCAAGCGTCTTTTAATTTTTGGCTACAGTCCCATCTGCAGTGATCTTGGAGCTCAGGAAAATAAAATCTGTCACTATCTCCATTTCTTTCCCATCTATTTGCCAGGAATTGAGAGGGCTGGATGCCATGATCTTGGTTTTCTTAATGTTAAGTTTTAACCCAAGTTTTGCACTTTCCTTCTGCACCCCTACCAAGAGGCTCTTTAGTTCTTCTTCACTTTCTGCCATTAGAGTGGTATCATCTGCATATCTTAGCTTGTTGATATTTCTCCCGGCAATCTTAATTCCAACTTTTGATTCATCTAACTCTGCCTCTATCATGATATCTGCATATAAGATAAATAGGCAGGACAACAATATACAGCCTTGCCGGACTCTTTTCCCAATTTTGAACCAATCAGTGGTTCCATGTCCAGTTCTCACTGTTGCTTCTAGGTTTCTCAAGAGACAAATAAGATGGTCAGGTACTCCCATCTCTTTAAGAACTTACCACAGTTTGTTATGATCCACACAAAGACTTTAGCATAGTCAATGAAACAGAAGTAGATGTTTTTCTGGAACTCTCTAGCTTTCTCCATGATCCAGAGTATGTTGGCAATTTGATCTCTAGTTCCTCTGCCTCTTCGAAATCCTGCCTATACTTCTTGTAGTTCTTGATCCACATACTGCTGGAGTTTAGCTTGTAGGATTTTAAGCATAACTTTACTAGCATGAGAAATGAGTGCAATGGTGCGATAGTTTGAACATTCTTTGGCACTGCCTTTCTTTGGAATTGGAATGTAAACTGATCTTTTCCAATCCTGTGGCCACTGTTGAGTTTTCCAAATTTGCTGGCAAATTGAGTGTAGCACTTTTACTGCATCATCTTTTAGGATTTTGAATAGCTCATCTGGAATACTGTCACCTCCACTAGCTTTGTTGTTGCTCAGCTTTTCTAAGGCCCACTTCACTTCACATTCTAGGATGTCTGGCTCGAGGTCAGTGACTACCTCATCGTGATTATCAGGGACATTAAGCCAGTTCTTGTATAGTTCTTCTGTGTAATTTTGCCACATCTTCTTAATCTCTTCTGCCTCTGTTAGGTCCATGCCATTTTGGTCCTTTATCATGCCTATTTTTGCATTAAACGTACTCTTCATCTCTCCAATTTTATTGAAGAGATCTCTTGTCCTCCCTATTCTATTGTTTTCTTCTATTTCTTTGCACTGTTCATTTAAGAAGGCATTCTTATCTCTTCTAGCTATTCTCTGGAATTCTGCATTCAATTGGGTGTATTTTTCTTTTTCTCCCTTGCCTTTCGCTTCCCTCCTTTCCTCAGCTATTTGCAAAGCTTCCTCAGACAGCTATTTTGCTTTCTTGCATTTCTTTTCCTTTGGGATGGTTTTAGTTGCTACCTCTTGTACAATATTGTGAACATAGTTCTTCAGGCACTCTGTCTATCAGATCTAATTCCTTAAATCTATTTGTCACCTCTACTGTATATTCAACAGGGATATGATTTAATTCATACCTGAGTGGCCTAGTGCTTTTTCCTACTTTCTTCAGTTTAAGCCTAAACTTTGCAAGGAGAAGCTCATGTTCTGAGCCACAGTCAGCTCCTGGTCTTGTTTTTACTGACTGTACAGTATAAAGCTTCTCCATCTTTGGCTGCAGAGCATATAGTCAATCTGATTTCTGTGTTGATTGTCTGGTGATGTCCATGAGGAGAGCTGTCTCTTGGGTTGTTAGAAAAGAGTGTTTGCTATGACCATCGTATTCTCTTGACAAAATTCTATCAGCATGTGCCCTGCTTCATTTTGTACTCCAAGGCCAAATTTGCCTGTTATTCCAGTTATCTTTTGGCTTCCTACTTTAGCATTCCAATCCCCCATGATGATGACATCATTTTTTGGTGTTAGTTCTATAAGGTGCTGTAGGGCTTCATAGAACCGGTCAATTTCATCCTCATCAGCACTGATGGTTGGGGCACAGATTTGGACTACTGTGATATTGAATGGTTTGCCTTGTATTCAAATTGAGATCATTCTGTCATTTTGGGGATTATATCCCAGTATTGCTTTTCCTACTCTTTTATTGACTATGAAGGCTACTCCATTTCTTCTGAGGGATTCTTGCCCGCAGTAGTATACCTGATGGTCATCTGAATTAAATTCACCCATTCCTGTCCATTTTAGTTCGTTGATACCTAAGATGTCGATGTTCAGTCTTGTCATCTCTTGTTTGACCACGTCCAGCTTTCCTTGATTCATGGATCTTACATTGCAGGTTCCTATGGAGAAAAAATCTTTACAGCATCAGACTTTCCTTTCACCACCAGATACATCCACAGCTGAGCCTCCTTTCGGCTTTGGCCCAGTCACTTCATTCTTTCTGGCGTTACTAGTACTAGCTCTCTGCTCTTCCCCAGTAGCATATTGGATGTCTTCCGACCTGAGGGGCTCATCTTCCAGCGTCATATCGCATTGGCTTCTGGTACTTTCCATAGGGTTTTCATGGCAAAGATACTGGAGTGGGTTGCCATTTCCTTCTCCAGTGGATCACGTTTTGTCAGAACTCTCTGCTATGACCTATCCGTCTTTGGTGGCCCTTCGTGGCATAGCTCATAGCTTCATTGAATTATGCAAACCCTTCGCCACGACAAGGCAGTAATCCATGAAGGGGTCTAATATACTTAATGAACTACAATTATTGCAACCAGACATTTCTTTGTTGACTGCTTCAGATATTGAAAGGAAACTTAAATATATGAAACAATACTTTTTTGAACATGCAATAATCCAGGGAGATGGTTGGCATGCAAACTAATAGAATGGACAAAAAAGAAGATAGTAACTAAACATCAAGAGGGAATAAGACTTACATGGATAAACAAAAATGTTCAAAGACTTTTTTGGAATTATTCTATCAATTTATGTAAAGAACATCTTTAGACAGTATGAAAGATTATATATCAACTAAAAATCTTCCTAAACTGCTGGAAAACTACAAACAAATTTTGAACAACTTTTGAACCACAATAATAACTTTTGAAATAATAGAGCTATTATTTGCCTGTTTAAGAGGCAAAACTCCAGGACCAGACAGTTTACCAAGTGGACTTTACCAAATTTTTGAAGATCAATTACTTCTTTGAATGAAAGACTACAGGGGAATCCTATGTTGGACTCATGGAAGGATGCCTACATTTCTTTAATAGCCATAGCAAAACCAGACTTATATACTGCTTCACAGTGCTTTACAACCCTTTCTAAGCAGTTTACAGAGTCAACATATTGCCCACAACAATCTGAGTCCTCATATTAGTGACCTCAGAAGGATAGAAGGCTGAGTCAACCTTGAGCCAATGACAGTCAAGCTCCTGGAGTGAGCAGTGAGTTAGCCTGCAATCTGACCACCAAGCTCTAATACCTAAAGATGGACTGGATTTAATTTCTGTGAAGAATTACAGGTCAACTTCTCTCCTTAATAATGACTACAAACTATACATCTATTTTAGTTAAAAGACTTAAAGTTTTACAGTATTATATACATGAAGACCAATGTGGTTTTTGTTTTTACCTAAAAGACAATTAAAAGATAATGTAAGAGTAATTTTGAATAAAATTGAATATTTACAATGTTGCATTAAACTTCACAGGACATGAAAGAAGCACCCAAATGGGTGTCCCCAGGGTGATGGTAATATCACTGGTACCTCCTTTAACTACATAAGCACTTTGGTGCTTCTGGCACAGAAAAAAATGGGTCTGGTTATGGGGAATAAACTTTGTTTTATTGCCATTCTTGAAATAATTCCTTTCTCTTTCAAAACTCCTGCTTCACAAGTTATTGTTTGGTGCCTTTTTAATGTATTTTTCTTCTTCAGGTGCTGGTCCTCAAATTTGTCTGTTTCAAAATAGAGAGTAATTACTCATGTCTAAATAAGATTCACAGTCTGTAAATTCAGTCTGTAAATTCTCCTAAGTAGCCCAAGTAGATCCATATTAAGTGCCACATTTGTGGCCATGCTAAAATTCTCTATTTATTCTGGGTTTTCTAAGGGTGTTTTACTAAAAAAGATTTGGGCCAAATTCTCCAGTCTCCCTCACTGGCCCATTTTCAAAGTTTGAAGCCACTAGTTCTCCCCGATACAGGGTTTAGAGAGCTGAAAGTTCTCTTCCGTTCAATTATCCAAATAATAGTGATTTATTTATTGTCTTGGTGTTAGGACCCTAGAGAGGTTTCTGCAAACTTCCAAAAAATTTTTTTTAACACAAACATGTCAGAATATATTTTAGTGTCAATATCAAACCCCCAAAGCAATGTTGGGTGGAGTCTGTGTCAGAAATGCTGGCAATATACAGAAAGAGAATCTAATGATAGTTTTAGATTAAACAGAATCTCTGTTTATGTCTCTTTGCTGACTCTGCCTTGATCTGAAACTTTTAACAGAAATAACAGAATAACAGCATTGGAAGGGACCTTGGAAGTATTCTAATCCAACCCCCTGCAAAAGCAGGAGACCCTTGATTTTGGGTTCTTCCACTTCTTATTTTTCTCTCTAAAAAGCAGGTGACACAGAGAAACCTCAGTAAGGAACACAATTCATGTTGCTGCTCTTCCTCTTCATGCTGATTCTGTGGCCATGGGGATGTGGTTTGATGTACAAAGCCAGATGCCTCCTGACTCTGCAGCAGGGTGAAGTGGACCCAGATCATCATTACAAGCCAGGAGATTATACGATTAGTGGCATAGTCTCTGCAATGCAGGCTAGATTTCAACCATTAAGCTTCAGGAGAAGTCCTTCCACAAATTTCTCCAAGTAGGTTCAATCCTTGTGCTGCATTTATAGCCACTTCAATAAATGTGTACAGGTCCCACCCTTCAAAAACATTCTCAATCTCTGATCTGCTCTTTGCTGATTTGATTCTGTTTTGGGGTTAAGCGATTTGATTAAGTAATAGAAGGGATCTATGATTCTATTTTGGGGTCCCTATTGCACACTGCAGATCATGAAGCTCATTTCAAGCTTTAAAGTATCAAGTATCAAGACCAGTCCAGATTTTTCCCCCCATCCATTTTCCATTCTGTCCTATGAGGAGAGATAGAGTTCGAACTCAGAGGAACAGAAGGAAATCTCTCTTTCACCTCACCCCTGAGCTGAGCTACTCTCTATGGCAGGGGTGTCAAACTCAATTCCATTGAGGGCCGCGTCAGCATTGCAGTTGCCCTCAGGGGGCCGGGTGGGTGTGGCCTGGATGGGTGTGGCCTACTGGGTGGGCGTGGCTAGAGTGCGTATGGCCTACTGGGTGGGCGTGGCCAGCTCTACATCGTTCACATCAAGGGTGCCTATGGGGGCCTGGGCAGGAGTGGGACAGATCTGAGGGTCTCTGGCAGAAGGAGGGTCTCTGGGCCAGGGCCAAGGCAGAGGGGGCAGTTCCCTCACTGTTTCCAGGGTGGCTTTGCGGGCCACATGAAACCACTTCGCGGGCCGGATCTGGCCCCCGGGCCTTGTGTTTGACATGTCTGCTCTATGGGATGCCTGGTTCAAGCATAGTGGTGAAAGGAAAACCAATTTCAGGCTAACATCATCTCGCATTTAGGAGCCATGCCCACACAGGAAAAACATCATTTACCTTTAACAAAGAGAGTCACGTACCTGTATGCAAATGAAGTGATGATGCTTTTGAAGCCAATCAACACACCTCCATGTCCCTTTTTGAATTTCACACTGTTGTGATTGGACAAAACTTTGTATAAAATGTAGCCAACCCACCTCAGGGGTGGCTCTTCCCCAGCACCCTGCTGCCCATGTGCCTGGAGGCTGACCACCCAACTGCTTTACTCAGCCGAATAAAGAGTTGCTTTCCTGTTCCAGAAGCCTCTGTCTGAGCCTCTGCCTTGGCCTGTGAGAGGCTCAGATTTCTTCTGCCAGTAGGAACCTTACATTGGATTGCTGTTTTTTCCTCTCTCCATTCAGAGATAATTCCACCATTTTTTTCTCCACACTAAAATTTACTGCTGGGATGAAAGCATCCCGGTTCAGAACATGGGAATTGATGGATATAAAAAATATTTCTCATTCATGAATTCATGCCAGGAACTAAAAAAAATGTAAATGAAATAAATCTATTAGTTGGCTGGTTGATTGCTTTAGTTATTCATTTGTTTATAAAATTCATAGTGTCTGTCTCTTGGTGGCTTACAATTAAAAGAAACAATACAAAACAGGAAAAGAATCAAAATAATCCCCAAAACAACAAGAAGTAAACGATAAAGATACATCCAAAAGACATTCAACCTTCACTCTGTCCAACACTTGGAGAAAATAACCTGGTCTTTAACAGCTTCTGAATATCATCCACGCAGGAGCCATTTTGAATCAGTCTAAACCAGGGATGTCAAACTCGCAATGTCACATGATGTGTCATGACGTATTGTGACTTTTTTTCCATTGCCGGCAATGGGGTGGACACAGTTTTGCCATGATGCATCCAGCCCACAGGCTGGCAGTTTGTCAGCCCTGGTCTTGGACCAATGCCAAATATAGAACATAAAAGAGATAATAGTTCCTTTTAGCTCTCGGGGTATATAAATCAGTTGTGCTAAGACAGAGGAAGCAGACCATCAAATATAAATATAAAATGTTAGAAGACAAGCACATAAAATTGAAGTGGTGCTAGTTTTACCAACTAGGGGAGTGACTTTTAACTAATATTGTATGATCCAAAATATTCTGTTTTTTTCTATTAATATTTTGTTAATATTTTAAAAGAAAAATTGTGATTGAGTGTACTAAAACTGTTATCACGGAATGGAAGTTAAATGTTATTTTCATTGACATCTTCATATCTGCAGAGCATCAACCAAGTTTTATTGGAAATTTGTACCTTTCCTTTTCACCATTGAGGGCATTAACCAGAAGGGCCACCTCTTACCCAACATCACCCTGGGTTATAGTATTTATGAAAATTTCTTCAAGATAGAAATGACTACAGATCCTTTGCTGGACCTGCTCTCAGATGGGGTGGCCAATGTGCCCAATTATGGGTGTGGAAGGCAGAAAAACACAGTGGCTGTTCTGGAAGAGTCTGACGCTGGCATCTCCATCCAGATTTCTACCATTTTGGGTACCTACAAAGTCCCTCAGGTGGGTCTTTCTTAATTTTCATTCATGCAATTTTCAGTCAGAGTTTAGTTCCTCTGTTGTAAATTGCAAGCAGAGCTTGATTGTGGTAATGGGAAGAATTGCGTTTTCTTGTTATATTTAAAATACCATCTTCCACTCCTTTCAGATCAGTTACAGTTTTGCTTCCAAGATTCTGGGGGATAAAACTCAGCTTCCTTTCTTCTACCCGATGCTCCCTGCTGAAGGAATCCAGTACCCAGGGATGATCCAGCTACTCCTCCATTTCAGGTGGACCTTGGTTGGTCTCATTGCTCCAGAAACTGACCAGGGGGAGAGCTTCATGAGTACAATGTCTTCTATGATGTTAAAGAATGGCATTTGTGCAGTTATATATCAAAGATTTACATTGAATGTTGCTAATGTGGTTTTAAAATTTAAGCAATATTACAAATGGAGAAAAGTCAATGTCTTTGTTTATGGTTCAGAGACTAGTTCATTCACAGTAGGGATGGTAGTTATTGACCTAGTACTTACACATCTTCCAGGATATGTTGCAGATAAAGTCTGGATCACCACATCTCAGTGGGATCTCAGCCTTGATTTTATGTTTAGTGTGAATTCCTTGAAACACATTGGTGGCATTTTTTCCTTTGTGATAAACAAAAGGAAATGGGCAAACTATGATGCTTTTCAAATCTTTGTTAAGTTCCTATTTAACCTTTTGGAGAAAACCTTTACATGTTCTTCCACTAAAGATGCCTTTTCAGTGAAAATCTGGAGACGGTGCAGACAGAGAGACATTCCGGTGCCTCTAAGGAAGGAGGAGATTGATCGGATCCTGACCATGGACAGCTATCTCATCTACAATAGTGTCTGGGCTATTGGAAGAGCCTTAAATTCAGCTTATGTATCCATATCAAAGAGATCAGTGAGGAACAGAGGTATGAAGATGGAAGCTGCAAAGCTGAAGGCTTGGCAGGTATTTCCTTTCCATTAGTCACATTTCCTTGAAGTATGGGAATTAGTTTGATAAGTGGATGACTTAGTTATTTATTCTGAAAAAATAAATCACCCAGAAACTCAAATCCAGTATAATTACATTTCCTTCATTTTCCTTTCTATTTACTCTTATCCTACCTTCCCCACCCCCCCCCCCCCCCCCCCCCCCCCCAAATATTCTCTTGTTTTAATTTTATGTTTATCAAAGTAAATGCATTGAGATCTTGGTTGTTCAGCCATTCTTTTTTTTTTCTAAATGAAGAAGTTGGTACAAAGAAGAACCAAACTTGGGGTCACATATTAGACTGTTAGAGACAATCAGGTAATTGTCTCCACTGAAAAAGGAACATATGGTAACAAGAAGAGAGATATTGTTAACCAATATATTTCAGTCATGATACTTGCAGTGTGAAGTCACTGATCTTCACCACTGAAGACCCTGAGGAAAGCACAGGAAAGTAAGAATAGTGAAGCTATCTACTTTACTTGGGCAACTATGGATACAACACAAGAGAAAAATCTAACAACAACCCTCAGGTTAAAATAAAATCTGAATGGAAGACTTTTCATTCATTTATGTTTTTAGATGAATTAAACATGAATTAAAAATTGACTCAGCCTTCCATCCTTCCGAGGTAGGTAAAATGAGGACCCAGATTGTTGGGGGCAATAAGCTGACTTTGTAATAATGCCACATTGGGGGCCCCCGAAAGCCCTAATAAGCAGGCATATACATAGAATGAAGGCTATTGCTAAGCACATTGGTTTGTGCTTTAGATTGTAAGCCACCCTGAGTCTTCGGAGAAGGGCAGGATATAAATGGGATTAAAAAAAATACTTTTTTGTCTTTATCATTATCACTGTGATAAAGCAGTGGGAGCAGAAACATGACCGGATGCTTTACAGTCATTATTCTGATTTACATATTTAATAATTAAGTTAGCAGCTGTCATTATTCCTCTGCTTATTGATATTCTTCTACCCAAGTTTGAATCTGACAATGAAACCTCTTTTTTTGAGCAAAGAGACAGAAATGTTCAAATCCCTCCCAGCAAAGACTAAGGGGTCTTTTCAAAGACTCTCTGATGTCCCTTCTAAACTCTTATTTTATTTTCTTTACAGCTTCACCCCTTCCTTCAAAGCTCCCAGTTTTACAATAATTCAATAGAAGGGGTATATTTGGATGAGAAAGGAGATCTTACAGCTGACCTGGACATTGTGAACTGGATTGTTTTCCCAAATAATTCTGTCAAGAGATTGAAGTCTGGGACTCTAGAAAAACGGGAATCCCAGGATTTTAAATTATCCATTGACACGAAGAGTATCGCACAGGTGGAAGTGCTAAACAAGACTAATATTTATTTTATACCACTGAAAGTGGCTATAACAGGAATACTGTTAAGGTTCTGACTGACAAAGCCAGTTGAGTAAGCACTGCTGAGATGATCCAATCTTTTAATGCAAAGCTTTATAGAGTACATCATTTTGGCATAGAAGAAAGCAAAACCATTTGATTAATTCCCTCTCAAATCACTATATTAAAAGTATACAAATCTCCCTTCCTCAATGGAGGCAGTTCACATTATCCAATTAAGTGTTACAATATTGTTATGAGAAAATGCTTTTAGATTTTGGCAAACACCTGTTGAATCATCCTTGTTTCTCATGGGCTGACTTCTTGATATCTGTAGCCTGCATTCCATTTCCCCTTTCCCTCCCCCCAAGTTTGTTGACACGCTGAGAAGCAATAATGGTTGAAACAACAAAAGTGTGTTTCGAATTTGACAAATACACTTTTGGTATGGATGGAGAATTGCCTTCAATGCCTTTGAGTTTTCATATCAGCCAATAAGACTCTCAAGAGTGAAAACTTCTTTATCATCTATTCAGAGGTCCATGAACAATAAACTTCAATTTTCATAAAAATATTCACTGAGTCTAAGGTAAGGGTGATAGACTGAGGGAGTCATTCAAAGAATGTGGTTAGCTAGCTAAAGCAAAGTATCCAGGCAATATATCTCCAAACAATTAAATTTCTAAGTTTAAAACAAAAGCCTAAATTTGTAATGTGTATGAAACATTAAAAGGAATGTGAAACAGAGGAGAAGTATGCAATTCAATCGTTTAGATCTTCCTCACATTTCCTATTGGCTTCTAATTAGTCAAAGCTAAATCTTGGACTCCCCTTTATGGATTACTGCCTTGTTGTGATGAAGGAGCTTGTGTAACTCAAATGAAGCTATGAGCTATACTGTTCAGGGCCACCCAAGGTGGACAGGTCATAGCAGAGAGTTCTGAAAAAATGTGATCCATTGGAGAAGGAAATGGCAACCCACTCCAATATCTTTGCCATGAAAACCCTATGGACAGTGCCAAAAGGCAAAAAGATATGATGCTGGAAGATGAGCCCCTCAGGTTGGAAGGCATCCAATATGCTACTGGGGAAGAGCGGGCTAGTACTAGTAGCGCCAGAATGAATGAAGCAACTGGGCCAAAGCTGAAAGGATGCTCAGTTGTGGATGTATCTGGTGGTGAAAGGAAAGTCCGATGCTGTAAAGATTTTTTCTCCATAGGAACCTTGAATGTAAGATCCATGAATCAAGGCAAGCTGGATGTGGTCAAACAAGAGATGACAAGACTGAACATCGACATCTTAGGAATCAGTAAACTAAAATGGACAGGAATGGGTGAATTTAATTCAGATGACCATTAGGTATACTACTGCGGGCAAGAATCCCTCAGAAGAAATGGAGTAGCCTTCATAGTCCATAAAAGAATAGGAAAAGCAAAACTGGGATACAATCCCCAAAATGACACAGTGATCTCAGTCCAAATCCAAGGCAAACCATCACAGTAGTCCATGTCTATGCCCCAACCACTGGTGCTGAAGAGGATGAAATTGACCGGTTCTATGAAGCCCTACAGCACCTTATAGAATTAACACCAAAAAATGATGTCCTTATCATCATGGGGGATTGGAATACCTTCTTAAATGAATAGAAGAAAACAATAGAATAGAGAGGACCAGAGATCTCTTCAAGAAAATTGGAGATATGAAGGGAACATTTCATGCAAAGAAGGGCATGATAAAGAACCAATATGGCAGGGACCTAACAGAGGCAGAACACATTAAGAACAGGTGGCAAAATTACACAGAAGAAATGTACAAGAACGAGCTTAACATCTTATTCTAGCTTAACAATATTCTAGCTGAGCTATTCCAAATCTTAAAAGACGATGCAGTAAAAGTGCTACACTCAATTTGCCAGCAAATTTGGAAAACTGAACAGTGGCCACAGGATTGGAAAAGGTCAGTTTACATTCCAATTCCAAAGAAAGGCAATGCCAAAGAATGTTCAAACTATCGCACCATTGCACTTATTCCACATGATAGTAAAGCTATGCTTAAAATCCTACAAGCTACACTCCAGTAGTATGTGGATCAAAAACTACGAGAAGTACAGGTAGGATATCGAAGAGGTAGCGGAACTAGAGATCAAATTGCCAACATATGCTGGATCATGGAGAAAGCTAGGGAGTTCCAGAAAAACATCTACTACTGCTTCATTGACTATGCTAAAGCCTTTGATTGTGTAGATCACAACAAATTGTGGCAAGTTCTTAAAGAGATGGGAGTACCAGACCATCTTATTTGTCTTTTGAAAAACCTATATGTGGGTCAAGAAACAGAACTGGACACAGAACAACTGATTGGTTCAAAATTGGGAAAGGAGTCCGGCAAGGCTGTATACTGTCGCCCTGCTTATTTAACTTATATGTAGAGAACATCATGAGAAAGGCAGGGCTAGATGAATCAAAAGTTGGAATTAAGATTGTCGGGAGAAATATCTACAACCTAAGATATGCAGATGATACCACTCTAATAGCAGAAAGTGAAGAGGAACTAAAGAGCCTCTTGTTGCAGGTGAAGAAGGAGAGTGCAAAAGTGGGCTTGAAACTCAACATTAAGAAAATCAAGATCATGGCATCCAGCCCTCTCAATTCCTGGCAAATAGATGGGTAAGAAATGGACGTAGTGACAGATTTTATTTTCCTGGGCTCCAAGATCACTGCAGATGGGGACTGTAGCCAAGAAATTAAAAGACACTTGCTCCTCGGGAGGAAAACTATAGCAAATCTAGACAGCATACTAAAAAGCAGAAACATCACCCTGTCAACAAAAGTGCATATAGTGAAGGCCATGGTTTTCCCTGTTGCAATGTATGGCAATGAAAGTGGGACCATAAGAAAGGCTGAGCATGAAAGAATTGAGCCCTTTGAACTATGGTGCTGGAGAAGACTCCTGCAAGTTCCCTGGACTGCAAGGCGTTCAAACCGATCAGTCCTAGAGGAGATCAAGCCTGACTGCTCTTTAGAAGGCCAGATCCTGAAGCTAAAACTCAAATACTTTGGCCACCTAATGAGAAGGAAGGACTCACTGGAGAAGAGCCTAATGGTGGGAAAGATCGAGGGCAATAGAAGAAGGGGATGACAGAGAATGCGGTGGCTGGATGGAGTCACTGAAGCAGTAGGCGTGAGCTTGGATGGACTCCAGAGGATGGTGGAGGACAGAAAGGCCTGGAGGAACATTGTCCATGGGGTTGCGATGGGTTGGACATGACTTCGCAACTAACAACAACAACAACAAATCTTGGACTAAAACCTCTGCCATTTTTCTGAAAATAAGTTCATTTTATGGGTATGTTATATATGCCACAAATCTCACTATCCAGTTTTATTTCCTTTTCTCTTCTAAGCCCTTGCCTCTTTCTACGTGTGTGGAAAGCTGTCGTCCTGGATTCATGAAGGTGGCTCAGGAAGGGAAGCCCATCTGCTGCTATGACTGTATTCCTTGTGCAGAAGGAACCATCTCCACCATGGAAGGTGGGTGACTCCAGAGGAAAGGGGAAGACTTCCAGGAAGACCATGGAACATGACATTGTTCCGGCATTTTTAACTAAAGAGTGACAAAGAGTTTCACTTTCTAACTGGAGTCACTTCAAAAACTATAAAAATGAGTCTTGACTTTTCATCCTTAGTCAGGAGACAAAAGCCATTCATTCTTGCTTTCTTGGCTTGGGTGGGAGGAAAGTGAGACAAGGGAATAGACCTATGGAGTTTCTCAGACAGCCAGGTTAATGACTCACTAAAATAATGCAAAAGGGAGGCTGTGGCTCAGTGGGTTAAGACGCTGAGCTTGTCGATCTGAAGGTCGGCAGTTTGGAGGATCGAATCCCAAGTGCCGTGTAACAGAGTGAGCGCCTGTTACTCGTCCCAGCTTCTGCCAACCTAGCAGTTCGAAAGCACGTAAAAATGCAAGTAGAAAAATAGGGACCACTACGGTGGGAAGGTAACAGTGTTCCGTGCGCCTTTGGCGTCTAGTCATGCCGGCCACATGACCACGGAGAAGTCCTCGGACAAGCGCTGGCTCTTTGGCTTTGAAACGGAGATGAGCACCGGCCCCTAGAGTCGGAAACGACTAGCACGTATGTGCGGGGGAACCTTTACCTTTACCTAAAATAATGCAAATGACCAGCTGTCTGCAAGGAATATAAATCCTTCCATTCCCCACCCTTCAGTGAGAGCTGGGGAAGCTTCTTGAATGAGAAGTGAAAAGACTTCAAAGAAAAACCCAGAAAATCCAGCTGCTTCTTGAAAAGGCACCTTTGGGAGAATGGAAAAGACCAGCCAGATAACTGCTGTCCAGAAATAAAACCTGACCATTTCTATGGTCCAGATGTAGGGGGACATTCATATTTGCAGGGGCCTTGAGTTCAACATCTTATTTCTTCCTGTGATTCACCTAGTCCACTACCAGGAAAACCAATCACTACATGGGTCATTGGTGGGAGGACTGTGGAGTGCTTTGGACTGCATCTATAACATAAGGTTCGTGGAATCTCCTTTAATGATGCAACCTTTAAAAGCAATCACCTCTCATCTTGAGAATCTTATTTGCCTTTGTAACATATCCTTCTGCTTAATACTACTTAAATTTATCAACCATTGCTAGACACTACCTTTCTCCAAACACATTGATCCAATGTGTTTCACTCCAATGATGCATATAATGGAAAAATCTTTACACAGATATTAATCTTTCTCTTTTCAGATGCTGAAAAATGCATCAAATGTCCAGCAGATCAGCATCCAAACATCAACCGAGATGAATGTATACCTAAGACTGAAACTTTCCTATCCTATCAAGAAAATTTGGGGATCATTCTAGCTTCCCTTACAATGTTCCTGTGTTTAGTAACAGGTTTTATCTTGGGAATCTTCATTAAATTCAGAGAAACTCCCATAGTCAAAGCCAACAATCGGGACCTTTCTTATATCCTCCTCATTTCCCTCTTGCTTTCCTTCTTGACATCATTCTTATTCATTGGCCAGCCGAGAAGAGCTACTTGCCCTCTCCAACAAACAACCTTTAGCAATATTTTCTCAGTTGCCATTTCTACAGTCTTGGCTAAAACAGTCACTGTTGTATTAGCATTCTTTGCCACAAAACCAGGGAATAATTTACAGAGATGGCTAGGGAAGACTTTGGCCAATTCTATCATCCTTTCATGTTCTGGTTTCCAAGTTCTCCTCTGCAGTATCTGGTTGGGCACTTTCCCTCCATTCCCTGAATCAGACATGTACTCACAATCTGCAGAGATCATCTTGCAATGCAATCAAGGCTCTGTTGCCATGTTCTACCTTGCCCTTGGCTACATGGGTTTCCTGGCTCTCATCTGTTTCACAGTGGCTTTCCTGGCCAGGAATCTCCCTGGGGCCTTCAACGAAGCCAAGCTCATCACCTTCAGCATGCTGGTCTTCTGCAGCGTCTGGATCTCCTTTCTACCCACATACCTGAGCACCAAGGGGAAGTACATGGTAGCTGTGCAGATCTTCTCCATCTTGGCCTCAAGTTCTGGCCTACTATGCTGCATCTTCATCCCCAAATGCTACATTGTTTTTTTAAGACCAGACCTGAATACAAAAGAACATTTGATGTCAAAATAACAGACGTTCCCCCAAATTCTAGTCAATTATTCTAAAAATAGTATTTGCTACCTCAATGTTTCTTTAAAAGTGCACATATTCCAAGAAACCTGTTTTTGTTGTCCTGTTTTTTGTTGTGAATCATAGTAAAAACACCACATTTAATAAATAATTATATTTGCCCTTCTTTCCTTTTTTAAGTGTTTAGAAAACTGTACTAGGAGTCTCTTTCTGTCTCCAAATCAGGGTTCATTTTATTATTTGCTTGTTTGTTTAATTTTGCTGAGTACTGCCAGCATGAACTGCTACTGCAAACTGTCAAAACTTTCCTCATCGAAAAAGATCTTCAATGTAATCTACAAAATCAACTATAATGATTGCAACAATTTGCATGACACAAACATCATGTCAGTTGAAAACCAGTATCCATGAATACCAGCTGGCAGTCAAATGCCACGATGCCATACCCTCAATCCTTAATCCCAAATCCTTAATTTACCCATACCAACACCAAGCAACACCAGTTCAATTGGAGTAACACTAAAATTATTGGTCATGCTACCATCCACTACAGTGAGTTCATCATCAAAGCCTGGCACTTCAGAAGCAATTCCATCAACAGACATGCTGACCTACAACCAGCCTATGAACCCCTCAGAATCCAAATCAACCATGCAGCCAATCAGAGACAGCACTGACCCTCAACCAACCCATGCAAGCCCCTCCCTCACCACCTTCCGGTGACCCTGACTTGATGTAACCTCCCCATCACAAGACCCTCACTGAAGACTCACACCTGACCTATCACAAGACACCCCCCACTTAACACACCCACACCTGAAGCCCTTATACACAGAAGAACATTGACATCCCCTAAACTCCACTAAAGATATTTCCTACATCCCCTAAACTCCAATGAAGATCTTACTTAGCCTGGTAAATAAACATTTGGAAACCAAAAGCTCAGAGAATGAACCTTCACCCTCATCCTCCACCCAAGCTACAGATATTTGCCACTTCCTCCTCTTTTTCCTTCTCCTTCCCCCTTCTCCTCTTTAACCGACTGTTTCCTTTATGCTTCTTTTGGGGATAAACCACTTTGCTCAATACAGTATGTAAATTATCTGAAACAGATTTATTCCATTCATCAGCTAACATTGTGAAAATCTTGTAGTCTACATCCATCAAGAAAATTAGTCTATGATGGTAGTTTATTTGAGTTTAATATAATATATATTGAGTCCAAGTCTGCAAAATAAAGAAAGACATTCACTTGTCTCCAATTGTGATATGCATCAGAAAGCCTAAAGATTTTCTTGCCAGTTGTGGAAAAGGTTTCGGATAAAACTGGACAAATGCCATTCTTTATTAGCATGGAGATCATGTTCCTCAAGAACCTCTCCCCTTGATCATTGTCTGGAGCAATCAGGCCAACCAAGGTCCACCTGAAATGGAAGAGCAGCTTGACCATCCCTGGATATTGGACTCCTTCAGTGGGGAGCATTGGGTAGAAGAAAGGAAATTGTCTTTTATCATTCAGAACCCGGGAAACAAAACTGTAGCTGATCTAAAACAAAAAGAAAAAGAAAGAAGATAGCATTTTATTTGACGCACATAACATTGAAAATTTAACTTCACTGGCTCTAATGTCCACTCCCCACAATCCAGTCTCATTGTTCCATACATTGTTTCTCTCCCCATTTGTTTCTTCAGTGGAGAATTTTCCAAACTCCAAGAATTAGAATGCCCTCCAGTCTGGGCTGGTACTATGGTTTGAGGGAATATGTTTGTTTGAATCCTTCTCTTCTATTGGATAACCTGAACCTTCACTTTTAGTGTGTATCATGTCTGTGGCAAAATTTTGTTCTTTATTTATAAGAAGGGATCTCTGAAATCTGCATAACTAAAATTTTTCTGCTGGAGAGTCAAACCTGTGGGATTTTGTAGGTATTTAACATGGTTGTAATCTGGGTGGAGATGCCAGTCTCAGACTCTTCAAGAATGACCAGTGTGTTTCTTTGCCTTCCACAACTGTAATTGGGAACATTGGCTTCCCCATCTGAAAGCAGGTCCAGCAGAGCATCTGAAGTCATTTGCAGATTGAAATTTTTTTCATACATATTGTAACCCAGGGTGACATTGGATAAGAGATTGGGATCCCTGTTGATCTCTGTGCTGGCAAAAAGGAAGGACAGCACCTTCCAGTATTCTGGACTTCCCTTCCTGGAAATATACCAATAGCACTTAGATTTATTTATGACTGCACATTGCTTTACAGCCCTCTCTAAGTGGTTTACAGAGTCAGCCTGTTGCTCCAAACAATCTGGGTCCTCATTTAACCAACCTCGGAAGGATGGAAGGCTGAGTCAACCTTGAACTGATCAGAATCAAACTCCTGGCAGTTGGCAGAATTAACCTGTAATACTACATTTTAACCACTGCATTACTAGGACACTTCTAATATATATTTATAATATAAATGTATTAGAACATTCAATGAAAACAATTTTGTTTAGCCTTTGTTTACATAAATATTTTTCATCCATCTAAGCCCAAGTATTCTCAATGGGCTGCCACCTTCCTAATAAAAATATTTACATAAAACAAACAGAACAAAAACCACAGCCTACATTAACAATTGTTATTGCCATCAATTACAAAGGCGCAATTCCAGTTTATTGCAGAAGTTACTTTCTGCAGTTCTTACTACTTAGAAGTTTAGTTTCTTCTTCAATATTAATGATGGAATCATTAAATCGTAAAGTTGGAAAAGGTCATTCACAGCACCAAGTTCAGTAATATGAATACAAATGTACACAGATAGCGAGCAGCTGAGACTATTAACAAAGCTCATAAGACATAAATTTCAGTACATGTTGAGATTTTCAAATCTCCCGAGCAGAATTCTTATTTTCAGTGTGGGGAAAAAAATTATCCATCTTGTAGTCCATTTTGACTTCTTTATGGGACAAGAGCTACCACTTTCTTTTTTCCAGCTACGGTGTGTTGTTGTTGTTGTTAGCTGCGAAGTCATGTCCGACCTATCGCGACCCTATGGACAACGTTCCTCCAGGCCTTCCTGTCCTCTACCATCTTCTGGTGTAGCATTACTCAAAGGATGTGTCAGAGCATGCACTTAGATAACCCGGGAATAAACATAGTAAACAATGGTCTATATTAAATGGTGGATTATCTAACACTATCTACAATATCATACGTCAGGAACAATATACATACATGTGGTAATACAGCAAGGATTCAACACACAGCAGTTACAGCAATAAAATGGAAGAGAGAGAGAGAGAAAGACACTCCAGCAAAGCCTTCCCTTTTTTTTACCCAGGCTCTTAAAGGGACATAGAGCCTGCTGAGTCATTCCCATCATTGCATCATATATCTTACTTTACATCAGCTGGTTAGCCTTTAAATCATTACCCTGACAGTTAAGATGTTGAGATGTTAAGAAAATCCACATGTTAATAAATAAATAAATAAATAAATAAATAAATAAACAAACAAACAAACAAACAAACAAACAAACAAACAAATAAATAAAAATAGAAAATCAAGCAGACAACACCTTATAAGACTGGAGGGTTAAAAACAGAGTGGCTGCAGAGCAGGGCTGGAAAAATCACTTACTGTAATGGCTGAGTTGAAAGAGATGTGTTGAAGCTTAATGGTTGAAATCTAGCTCTAGTTGCAGAGATGATGCCACCAATAAAAAGCTTTCCTGTCCTGTAATGATTCAGTGGATTCACTCCATCCCTATTCAGAGTCAAGATGCATTTGGCTTTGGAGTGTCCCACAGACTCCCTGGGGCCAAAAAAGCAGCACAAGAAGAAGCAAAGTCAGCAACAGGACTTGTGTTCCTGATTGAGCTTCCTGCATTGTGCCTGCCTTGAACAGCAGTCCAAAGCAAGAAGAAAACAAAGCCCTCTTCGGAGACAAAAACTTTAGGATCTTTCCATAGTGCTGCCAAGTGTAACATCTTGAGGAGAGGGGTCTAAGTGCATCCCCTGATTGCTCTAAACCCCACCCTGTCTCTCTTTCTCCAGATGCTTTTATGCACCCATGTCTTTCTGATGGCTTGAACTCAATCAACAAAGCTTTACTGTGGTTTTGAGGTGAAAACATGTTATTGGCTTCTTATCTTCAAATCCTCTGAAAATGTACAGAAAAAAAGTCTCTGGAGATTTTGCACCAAGGGAACGAATAAATCACTATGATTTGTACAGCAACAAGGAGAAAAGATATCATCTGTCTTAGCTCTGAATGAGTCAACAGGCAGATGCATAAATTTTGAGTGAATGAGAGAAGATTTGGCCTTAATCATCCATTTCCACACAATGTTTGCATACAATCCAGTAGCAGGAGAAATATTTATCATGGGTTTCAATAGTCACCTATCAAAGTGGATGCAGTTGGTTTTGATTTGTGGTAGACTTTGCCTATATTGCTCAAGTTAGCCAAGAATCTGATCATTGCTTCTTCTTTGAATCCTTACAAGTATGGGAATACATATGCTTCCGATCATTTATTTCTTAGAGTTGATCACACCATAGCAATGTTCTGTGAAAATAACATTGTATTCACTGCACTAATGAATAGTTAGGTTTAATGTTCTCCTATTCAGTTATACCCACTTAAAAAATAACTGTTCTGCACCAAAAAAAACATTTTTCTTTGCTTGTGAAGATAGAACTAAATAACATAGCATGTATTATTGTCTTGAAGGTCCTCTAGTCCATCCCACTGCTCAGGGCAGAAGCCTTATACCATCCCAGTCCAACAGTTGTTCAGTCTATTTTTGAAAACCTCCATTAATGGAGCATCCACAACTCTGAGAGGTGAACTATTTTAAGTAATCAAAATAGAGCTGGAAGGAAACTTGGAGGTCTTTTAGTCCAACCCCTGCTCAAACAGAAGACCTATAGTAATTCAGACTAATGGTTGTCCAATCCTTTCTTTAAAATCTCTAGTGTTGGAGTGCCCATAGCTTCTGGAAGCCAGCCATTCCACTGGTTAATTGTTCTCAGTGTTAGGAAGTTTCTCCTTGATTTCCAGGTTGCTTCTCTCCTTGATTAGTTTCCATCCATTGTTTCTTATCCTGCCCTCTGGTACTTTGGAGAATAATTTGACCCCCTCCTCTTGTGGCAGTCTCTCAAATATTGGAATACTGCTATCATTCCTCCCCACTCCCCAGTGCTTCTTTTCTCTAAATTAGCAAATATAAATCTTGTAACTCTTCTTCATATGTTTTAATCTCTTGGCCTTTAATCATCTATCCATTGCAGTATGAAGACCTCTTCCACATGTTTCCCATTGATAAACCCAGAATAAATAGACTTTTAGCATGACCACAAAGAGTGGGACTTAATATGGATCTACTTGGGCTTTTTACTTAGGAGAGTTTAAATATAGATTTGTAGCTACATGTGAATCTTATTTAATGATGAGTAATTAGTTCCTAGGGATGCGGTGGCTCAGTGGGTTAGGACGCTGAGCCTGTCGGTCAGAAGGTCGGCAGTTTGGCGGGTCGAATCCCGAGTGCCGCGTAGCAGAGTGACTGTTACTCATCCCAGCTTCTGCCAACCTAGCAGTTCGAAAGCATGTAAAAATGCAAGTAGAAAAATAGGAACCACTATGGTGGGAAGGTAACAGCGTTCTGTGCACCTTTGGCATCTAGTCATGCCGGCCACATGACCATGGAGACGTCCTCGGACAAGCGCTGGCTCTTCAGCTTTGAAATGGAGATGAGCACCGGCCCCTAGAGTCGGACACGACTAGCAGACATGTGCGGGGGAACCTTTACCTTTACCTTTAATTAGTTCCTATTTTGAGATAAACAAATGTGGGGACCAGCACCTGAAGAAGAAAAAGACATATAAAAAGCACCAAGCAGTAACTTATGAAGCAGGAGTTTGGAAATAGAATTATTTCAAGAATGGCAGTAAAACAAAGTTTATGCTCCATAGCCAGACTGATATTTTTTTTTTCTGTGTCAGAAGCACCAAAGTGTTTCTGTCATTATAGGATTTGCTAATGATATCAATGTCACCCTGGGGGCACCCATGGGGGGGGGGGTTTCTTTCATGTCCTGTGAAGTAGCCCATTGAAGTGATACCTATTAATCTACTCTCAGTCACCTGCTTTCAAACTGCTGGGTCAGCAGGAGCTGGAGTGTATGTCAGGAACTCATCCCACTCTGTGGCAGCAATGGATCTTGAACACGAGCCTGTCGATTATCAGCCCAGAGTTCTAAGCTTAAACACCTCCTCTTATCAGACCCATGAAGGAGGAAAAGCACTAGCTCAAAGATTAAACCAACTTTGGGTAGGAGAAAGAGTTCATATAGAGACATAGAAGATAATTGATATCTTTGCAGTTTCCTTAGCCTTGTGGTGGCAAACCTATGGCACGCGTTCCACAGGTGGCACGCAGAATCCTCTCTGTGGGCACACATGCCATCGCTCCAGTCCTAGGCCTTCAGCTGGGTTTTATAATGTTTTTGCTTTAGGCCTCCACCACCATGTGCAAAAAAAAAAGGTTCAAGCAATCAATCAATCAATTTCAACTTCTCGCAGGAAAAAAAAAAGATCTTGCAAAGTTGGAATTGATTGATTGAACTTTAGTTTTAGTCCCACACAGCAGTGGAGGAAGTGATGCATTGGAGCTGGAAAGAAGGTGCCATGTGGGGGTGGGGGGAGTGGCAGAAGCAGGATGCTCCATGCAAGGGGTGGAGCAGGACCTGTGTATGGGGTAGAGAAGCATGCGGCGGTGCTAGCATGGTGGTAGACCAGTTGCTTCCCTCCCCCTGCCAGACAGCTGCCGAAGCCATGCAGGGTAAGGTTTACATCCCTGCCCAGATGCCCTCACCTTCCCCAAGCATTTTTTTT
>JAKJMR010000962.1:248201-271935 GCA_024449315.1 Daboia siamensis | reverse complement strand
TCTATTCTATTCTATTCTATTCTATTCTATTCTATTCTATTCTATTCCATTCCATTCCCTTTCCTTCCCTTCCCTTCCATTCCATTCTATTCTATTCTATTCTATTCTATTCTATTCTATTCTATGGTTGATGTGGATAGTTTTATGATAGACTTGTATTTCTAACTTGCTATTCCTGCCTCTGCTGATGAGAATATCCAGAAAGGATAATGTGTTGTTGTTTTCTTCTTCCATTGTGAATTTTATTCCTTTGAAAATGTTTTCTGTATTTTCTCTTTTTTTGTTATGATAAAGGTGACATCCACATATCGGATTCATACTTTGGGGTTTATACAAGGGAGAGCTGTAGATTCTCATTAAAGTCTTGAGTCCTGATGTCTTGGTTCTGATAGAAGAGACCAACAGAAATAAGAACTCTGAGGCAATTGCTTTCCTCAAAGAATACTTTTAATGGCTACATGGTATCAGCACAAACAAAGGTGAAAGTTCCCCCCAGGTTACAATGTAACAAGTTGAACTTCCCATCCCTGTAATATATCCCTGTAATATATGAAAAATCACAATCCCCAATTAACTACTTTTACTCATGTAGATGGACCTTGGTTCCCACAGGAAAGTTATTGCTATGGCTAAACTAGAAGAATACATCTCCCTCCTCCCATTGCTCTAGCAACCGAAAATGAAGTAAAGATGGCTGAATACAGAATTGTTTGAAAGTTGACACCTGAAAGTGGTGATCCCGTGGGTGTTCCTTTGAATTATTGATATATTTGTGCATTAAACTGAAAGTATGTGGACAGGTAAAAGTTGATAAGGTCCATGTTTCTGGGTATTTCAATCTTGGTATATTTGGTTAGATCAGGTGTACTATATAGCAATGGTGTCCTGCTTTGGAGAATAGCTTGACTCCCTCTTCTTTCTGGCAGCCCCTGAGATATTGGAACACTGCTATCATGTCACCCCTCACTCTTCTCTTCATTAAACTACACATACCCAATTCCAGCAACCATTCCCTATATGTTTTAGCCTCCAGTCCCCCAATCATCTTCATTGCTCTTCTCTGTACTCTTTCTAGAGTCTTGACATCTTTTTTACATCGTGGTAACCAAAACTGGATGCAGTATTCCAGATGTGGACTTACCAAGGCATTGTAAAGTGGTATTAGTACTTCATGCAACCTTGATTCTATCCTTCTTGTTAATGCAGCCTAGCACTGTGTTGGCCTTTTTGGCAGCTGCAGCACACTGCTGGCTCATATTTAAGTGATTGTCCACTAGGACTCCAAGATCTCTCTCACAGTTACTACTATTGAGCAAGGTACCACCTATACTATACCTGTGCATTTGATTTTTCCTGCCTAAATGTAGAACCTTACTTTTTTCACCATTGAATTTCATTTTGTTAGATAGTGCCCAGTGTTCGAGTCTGTCCAGATACTCCTGTATCTTAAGCCTAACTTCTGGAGTATTGGCTATTCCTGCCAGCTTGGTGTCATCTGCAAATTTGATGAGTTCCCCATCTATCCCCTCATCCAAATCATTGATGAAGATGTTGAAGAGCACTGGGCTCAGAACAGAGCTCTGGGCCACCCCACTACACACTTCCTTCCATGTAGATGCAGTTCCATTGAGGACCACATGCTGAGTACGGCCTGTCAGCCAGCTACGAATCCATCTGGTGGTGATGCTATCTAACCCACATTTTTCTATCTTATCAAGTAGTAGGTTTGTGATCTACTTTATCAAATGCCTTACTGAAGTCCAAGTAAATTATATCTACAGCATTCTTCTGGTCCACTAGTTTTGTCACTTGGTCAAAGAATGCAGTAAATTTTACCTGGCATGATCTGTTTTTGACAAACCCATGTTGGCTTTTACTGATAACTTTGTTCACATCAAGGCGAACAATGATGATGATGATGATAATGATGATAATGTTGGAAGGGATCTTGGAGGTCATCTAGTCCAACCCCCTGCTCAGACAGGAAACACTATACCATTGATCATTGATTGTAATAAAATAGTAGTAGTACTATTTCAATGGTTCAATAATAATCATATAATTAATTTGATAAAAATGTTATTAATGATTTGGTTGAAAGGGAATTGAATAGCTATCAATTGACAGAAGATATAAAAATTGGAGACTAATTGGTAACTTGAAGTTTTACCAAAATAGGCTGGAGAAAAAATCCGAAATGAATTTTAAGAGTGAGACAAGTACAAAGTTTTCCATATAAAGAAGAAAAGTTGACATCCACAAGGAAGGTTGCAGGATACAAAACTTGATCAGAATATTTGTGAGAATAATTTCAATATAATAGTTGATTGTAAACTGAATGAAGTCAGTCAGCATGCTCATGGAAAGAAGGAAAATGTATCCACAAGAATCTCAGGAAATGAACATCCATGTTTTGAGGAGACCCGCAATTCAAGTACCACTTGGAGGCATCATGCTTGGAGAAGGTATAGCACGTAACCTGGATCAGTTTTAGGGAAGGGCTATGAAGCCAAAGAAGAGATCAAAGGAACTGCTCTTAGTCTTGAGAGAGGACAACAAGGAGAAGAGCCATGTTGGCCTACTGGAACAGAAAAAGAGAAGACTGGGGGACCCATTCCAATTAATAAACTCTCAGCTGGAGAATGGAGGATATAGCACTCCTCTAATAACTGAAAGATGTTATGCAACACAAAACAATGGTTTACTGCGATTCCGGAGTGTGGAATATCATAAGATAAACTCTGTCAGGAGATTGTAGGTGAATGAAAGGAAAAACAGCCTAAATACAGGAACAATTTTAGAGCTGAGTTAGTGAAGTACAAATTGTCTTCCTGCAAAGACTGAATAGCCAACTGTCAGAGAAACTTTATATGGAATTTCTGCAGAGAAGGGAGGGGTTGGGCTAGGTGTTCTCAGATTCATCTTCAAATTAAGTAATATAAAATTCTACAATCCTAATCAAAAACCCATATATAGAAGAAGTAATTTAAAAGTGCACACATCCTTTTAAAAACCAGCAGTGCGTGATATTGAAATATATTTACGTAAAGCCCATTCTTTGAAATATTAGGCCACGAGTGATTGAATTGGCCAAAAAGTTTGGCCTTTGGTAATACAGATGGTAGAGATGATTTTCCTCCTCCTCTTTTGGATTCCTCTCAAAAAAGGAGCTAAGATTAATGTATTGTTGAGACCCCATACCTGCCATGATTGCAGCTTTGGAGCCTCCAACCTCTCTTTGCCCACCTTCCTTCTCCTTCTGGA
The DNA here is from genome assembly GCA_024449315.1 of Daboia siamensis. Taxonomy (NCBI): domain Eukaryota; kingdom Metazoa; phylum Chordata; class Lepidosauria; order Squamata; family Viperidae; genus Daboia; species Daboia siamensis. The sequence goes on along the minus strand of JAKJMR010000962.1, from coordinate 268,671 downwards.
TCTGGAGGAATATGCAGACTTCAAGATTACAGCAAGAGTCTTAATGACACTGTAGACACGGTGCTTATTTGAGATCTGTATCCTGTTTCTTTTCGCTTGGGTCTCCAGCAGTGCTTTCTGGTTGCATCTTTTCTGGGCATTGACAGAAAAGGGATGCTTTGAAAAAGAGCAATGAAAATATTTATCTTTAAAGAGGGGGTCTACAAAGATATCCATTTCAAAGGCATCATCTTCTGACTGTTCTTTTTCCTGAAAGGCAAGGGTCGAAACGCTATGAATGTATCTGAAAAGTCTGTGCTTTCCCATGAAATATTCCCCTAAAACTGTGATGATCCAGACTTTCCCTTCAATGGGTTCCGGCAAACGTCTAAGTGTTATGTGGAAAGGAAGAATTCTCTCCAAAAGGGGAACATGTTCTATGAAGTGAACAAAGACATTGACTTGTCTCCACTTAGTGAAGGCAGCCCTGAGGGGTCTTATATGCCCAGTTGTTGAGAATCGTTGTGATATAACAACACAAATTCCATTCCTGATGAGCATTGGAGTAAAAGTCCTCATGAAATGTTCTCCATTCTCTGTGTCTGAAGCAAAGAGGCCAATCAAGGTCCATCTGAAATGGAGGAGAATTTGGACAATTCCTGGGTACTGGATCCCTTCTTTGGGTAGCATCGGATGAAAAAAAGGGAATTGACTTTTGTCACTTAGAGCCTCTGAAGCAATTTTATCACTGATCTGAAAAAGCAATAAAAATGCTGTGTTATATTTGGGGTCAAATTAGGTTCAAAATATAAGGTTATAATAAATTGGAATGGTTCATTGTTGATTATTATTGATGCCATATCAAGACACAGAATATAAAGCTGGGGAGATTAATAAGATCTTATATAATATAAAATAAAGTAATAAATTGAGAAAAGAATAAGAATAAAGAATGCAAATAATTTCTGCATCATTCCTAGAATTTATAGCAATCATATCCAGATATGGAGATTCGAACTGAACTGCTTTCTTCAAATATGCACACTTTAAATTCTCATCACACAGGAAATATATATATATATTAAGGTAAAGGTTCCCTCGCACATGTGTGCTAATCGTTTCCAACTCTAGGGGCCGGTGCTCATCTCCGTTTCAAAGCCGAAGAGCCAGGGCTTGTCCGAGATCATGTGGCTGGCATGACTAGATGCCAAAGGCGCACGGAATGCTGTTACCTTCCCACCGTAGTGGTCCCTATTTTTCTACTTGCATTTTTATGTGCTTTTGAACTGCTAGGTTGGCAGAAGCTGGGACGAGTAACAGGTGCTCACTCTGTTACGCGGCACTCGGGATTCGACCCACCAAACTGCCAACCTTCTGATCGACAAGCTCAGCGTCCTAACCCACTGAGCCACCGCGTCCCTATAATATATATATATTTAATCTTAAAATATCAATAATCCCATTAATCTGTGGTGCAAGATACCGATCGCTCTTATATGGTTGAAATTGAAATAATAGATATGTTATGTCCTCTATCTATGGACCTCTGCAAATAAAAGCTATTATAAGGAGTTTAGTGAAAACTTCCATATTGAAACCATTGCTCTAATATTATATGTCATGGTTCCGATAGATGAAACCGTTTAAAAGAGTTTCAAGACAAAGATTTCTTCCTTAAAGAATATTTTATTAAGGAAACAAGGTATCAGCGCATAATAAGGTGAACCCAAGACTAAATTTCCCCTCTCAGGCTAAGTTACAACTTGCAATTCCTACCCCAAATTTCTGTCATAAATCACATTCACCAATTGTTTCAAAATGCGGGCTCTCCTCCCAGCACTTTAGGACACCAAAATGTTATCTGTGTTGACCTTGATTCTCACACACAGAAGTTGTTTTGGCTAACTGAAAACTACACTCCCCCCCCCCTTCTTCTTCTCACTAAGATCTCTAAACTAATATGTGGCAACAAAGACAAAAATGAAAATGGCTTCAGTTCTGTTTGTCCCAGTGTTGACATTATGTTTTGTCAGTTGTAGGTAAGCTAGTCCATTGGGATTCTTTCCATTTTGTTCACTTTTGAAAATATCATTATTTTGGCCAAGATCTTGTACAAAATATGAGCTTCTGTAAGATCAGAAAGTTGGTATTTCGATAACTGATGGAAATTTGGAAAACAAATTAGAGATCAAGGTCAAGCACATATAAGAAGGATATATAATGTATTGATAGAAATAGACTCAGAAACGGAACTTGTTAAAGATTGTATGATAAAATGGGCCCAGAATTTTCAGGAGGTCATAACAATGGATTCTTGGGAAAAGACATGGGTTAGAAATGTAAAATTTAAGAGATAATTTTTATAAAATGTTTTATAGATGGCATTTAGATCCTAAAAAATTATCAAGTATGTATCCGAACTGTCAGCCTAAATGTTGGAGGTGTGGTTGTGATGATGCAACGTATTATCATATATAGTGGACTTGTAAAAAAGTCAAAGCTTTTTGGATTAAAATTTGGTGGAACATGCAGAAGATATTTAAGAAAAAGATAAGGTTCTCTCCACAGTTATTTCTGTTGGGTATTATTACAGATTGTACTGTTATAGATACTAAATTGATGTTGAATTTAATTACAGCAGCAAGACTTTTAGTAGCACAATATTGGAAGAAGGAGGAACTGCCTACTATAGAAGAGTGGACTTTGAAAGTTTCAAACCTGGCGGAAATGGCAAAGATTTCAGCATATTTGAAAGACCAACAGAGATATATTGTGGAATGGAGAAGATGGATCGAATATATTCAGAATAAATATGGGACTAAAAAGTTTCATTTAGCATATGAATAAGTATTAGTTTTATATGATGTATTATTAGGTATTCATTATTAGTTATTTAGTTATGTTTAAGGAGAGTTAAAATGTGATAGAATTTAATGTGTTTTTTTTTAGTTAGTTAGCTTATTCTAGCTTTAGTTTGTAAAACTTAATACCCTGTATTCAGCTCTGGGAAGTCGGGGGGGGGGGGGGGGGGGGGGGGGGAGGGGGGGGGGAGGGGAGGGAGGGAGTTTATGTTTTTAAAATGTATTTTAAAACTTTTCAATTAAAAAAATGAGCTTCTGTCACTGCTTTACCTGCCTTTTTTATAGAGCAGCTTTTTATATTGAAAAGTTTTACAATACATTTTTAAATAGAAAAAACTCCCTCCTCCCCCTCCCCTCTCCCCAACCCTCCCCTCCCCTCCCCCCTCCCCGACTTCCCAGAGCTGAATACAGGGTATAGACTCACAAACCTAAGTTAAAATATGCTAACAACAAAAATAAAACATTAAATTCTATCACACTTTAACTCTCCATAGTCATAACTATATTACTAACAAATAACAAATAACTAATAATACATCGTATAAAACCACTACTTATTCAAATGCTAAATAAAACTTTTTAGTCCCATATTTATTCTGAATATATTCAATCCACCTTCATTCCACAATATATCTCTGTTGCGATTGCTCTTTCAAATATGCTGAAATCTTTGCCATTTCCGCCAAGTTAGAAACTTTCAAAGTCCACTCTTCTATAGTCGGCAGTTCCTCCTTCTTCCAATATTGCGCTACTAAAAGTCTTGCTGCCATAATTAAATTCAACATCAATTTAGTATCTATAAGAGTAAAGTCTGTAATAATATCCAGCAAAAAACAACTGCAGAGAAAACCTTATCTTTTTCTTAAATATCTTTTGCATATTCCACCAAATTTTAATCCAAAAAGCTTTGACTTTTTTACACGTCCACCATATATGATAATATGTTGCATCCTCACAACCACACCTCCAACATTTGGGCTGGCAGTTCGGATACATACTTGCTAGTTTTTTAGGGTCTAAGTGCCACCTATAAAACATTTTATAAAAATTCTCTCTTAAATTTTGGGCCTGTGTGAATTTTACATTTCTCACCCAAATCTTTTCCCAAGTATCCATTGTTATAACCTCCTGAAAATTCTGGGCCCATTTTATCATACAATCTTTGACAAGTTCCGTTTCTGAGTCTATTTCTATCAATACATTATATATCCTTCTTATATGTGCTTGACCTTGATCTCTAATTTGTTTTCCAAATTTCCATCAGTTATCGAAAAGCCAACTTTCTGATCTTCTTTCCATCTTGCTTGTAACTGCCCATACTGAAACCAGGTTTGCACAATCTTTTCATCTTTTAAAATATTGTATGGCTTTAATTGCCATACATTCCTCTCTAACCTTAAAATTTCTTTATATGTGGTCTCATCATGTTTAAATCTAACATTTATATTTTCTATTGCATGGTTAGGTATTGCCCAAATTGGTATCTTATAATTTAACTTATGTCTATATTTTTTCTATACTCGCAACAGAGCATACCTTAATATATGTATCTTAAACACATTATCCACCTTCTTATCATACAATAAATATGCATGCCAACCAAATAACAAATCATAACCCTCAAGATTTAATAATCTCCCTTGTGTTAAATTGAACCAATCACTTACTGATGATAAAGCAGCAGCCTCATAATATAATTTAAGATTAGGCATTTTAAGACCACCTCTTTCACGTGTATCTTGCATTATCTTAAATTTAACTCGTGGCTTTTTCCCTACCCAAACAAATTTATTAATACCTTTCTGCCACTCCTCCAAATTTAAATCCTTTTTAAGTATAGGTATCATTTGAAACAAAAATAAAAATTTTGGCAAGACATTCATCTTTACTGCTGCAATTCTTCCCAATAAGGATAGTTGTAATTTTTTCCAACCATCTAGCTCTTTTTGTGTTTTTGACCATAACAATTCATAATTATTCTTATATAACTTCACATTTGAAGCTGAAAGGTAAACCCCCAAATATTTAGTCTTTTTAACTATTTCAAATCCTGTTAACTCTTCTAAAACAACCTTCTGTTCTATAGTCATATTTTTAGACAATATTTTAGTTTTTTGTATATTTATCTTAAATCCAGAAACTTTCCCATATGACATTATTATCTCCATCAACTCTACAACTGAGTAAGTCAGTTGACTTACTGTAATAATCAGGTCATCCACAAACACTCTCAGTCTGTAATCCTGATCTCTTATTTTAATTCCCTTAATTTTATTGAGTCTCATATTTTAATCAATAATATTTCCAGTGTTAAAACAAACAGAAAAGGTGACAACGGACACCCCTGTCTTGTACCCTTTTCAATATTACATGTTTCTGTCAAACTACTATTAACTATTATTCGAGCTGTTTGCTTCTGATATATTGCTCTAATAGGTTGTAAAAAATTTTCCCCAAATTCCATTTTCTCCAATGCTTTAACTAAAAATTGCCGATCCAATTGATCAAAGGCTTTTTCAGCATCCAAAAAGATCAGCGCTGCAGAGATCTGGTTATTTCTATCAAAAAATTCCAATAGATCTACAATATGTCTCACATTATTCTTCATTTGTCTACCACTTATATATCCAGTTTGATCACTATGAATCACTTGCTGCATTAGCTTCATTAATCTATTTGCTAAAATTTTTGCAAATATAATCAGTATTTAAAAGCAATATTGGTCTATAATTTTTGGCTTGGGTAGTGTCTTGATCTTCCTTCAGAATCAATGAAATAAAAGCTGTTTTCCACGATGGAGGCACTTCTCCTCCCAATTGAATTGTCCTAAACAATTCTCTTAAAGGTTCCACCATTTCTGACTGTAAATTTTTATAGTAGACGGCAGTCAAACCGTCTGTTCCTAGTGCTTTACCCACCTTTAATTGCTTAATTGCTAAAATAATTTCTTCATTATTTATCAATTGATTCATCTCTTCCCCTTGTTCTTGTGTAAGAACAGGAATATTAACTTCCTGGAGATATCTATCTATATCTGTATCTTGAATCTTATCTCTAACATACAAGTTAGAATAAAAATCAACAAAAGCCTTTTTAATAAGATTCTGCTGATGGACCACTTTGCCCTTGTACTCTATTCTATCTATATTACATGCCCTTTGTTTCTTCCTTAACAAGTAGGCTAACCACCTACCCGGCTTATTGGCATTACAAAAGGTGTTATGTTTAGCATACCATAAATTAGTTGCCACTTGATCTGCCATCAACATATCAAACTGGCCTCTTAGTAAAGTAATTACCTCTTTGATCTTCCCATCAGATGGATTCAAAATTAAAGCCTTTTCTTTTCTCTTAATTTCCTCCTCTAATTGTTTTCGCCTAAATTCCAATTTACGTCTGTATTCATTATGCAAATATATTAACACTCCTCTCATATAAGCTTTACTTGCATCCCAAACCATCTCAATAGAAGTACCCTTATGCATATTCATTTTAAAAAATTCTTTCATCTGTTTTTTACACTCTTCCACATTTTCTTGATATCTAAACAAATTTTCATTTAGTCGCCAAGACCGTCTGTCTCCATTGTCTTTTTCTATTTCCAACCATACTGGACTATGATCAGATATAGTTCTTGGACATATCTTAATCTTCTTAATCCTAGAAAAGAAATCATTGGTGATTAATACAAAATCAATCCTGGATAGGGATTGATGCCTATCAGAGAAAAAGGTAAAGTCTTTTTCTTGCAAGTTTCTTTCTCTCTAAACATCTCTCAATTGCAAGTCATCCTTCATCTCAAAAAATGATTTAGGCAATCTAGCATGACTTGGTGTACTTCGAAAAAGGCCTCTTTTCTCCAATTGTACGTCCAAAACGCCATTCCAGTCTCCCATAAAAATACAAGATTTATAATCCCACTGAATAATCTTGCTATGTAATAGTTTATAAAATTTTCCTTGCTGTTGATTAGGAGCATATAATCCAACCAAAAGTATTTTCTTGCCTTCTATTAATAGTTCAATTATAACACATATTCCTTGTTTATCTGTTTCAATTAAACTAGCTGTTAAAGTATTCTTGACATAAATAACAACTCCATTTTTCTTGTCAGGAGCAGAGGCAATAAACTGTGTACCCAGCCTAGAGTTTATCAAATACTTTTGATCACCTGCTCGAATATGCATTTCCTGTAAGCAAATAACATCATTTTTAAATTGTTTTAGATAGTGAAATACTTTCTTTATCTTCTGCGGGGAATTTAATCCATTAACATTCCAAGTTAGAAGCTTTGTTGCCATCTTTTGCGACCTGAAGCTTTTGGAGTGCCTCTTCCAGAATCACCTGCACTCTCTTTGGTTTCGCTCCTCCCACTGCTTCACTATAAGTAGGTTTTTGAGATGTAATTATAGCTTTCTGTTGTTCTTGCTCTTGTCTCATTTGTCTAGTGCCTATGTCACTCTTTGATCTCTAACCTCTTCCATTGATACCGAAATCTGGTCCACTCCTGTAGTTTGCTGGGATTCTCTATCCTTCAGCTGAATAACTCCTTCAGCTCCTTGTATACTGCCCCTTCGTGGCTGATGCTCTCCTTCATCATTCCTCCTTTTAAATTCCGAAGATGGTGGGGAGCCTGCCTTCAAAATATTAGCATAGAAATCTCGTGCCTGCAAAACTGTGTTAAGACAATATCTCGTGCCTGCGTGCATCACGACCATGCTTACTGGAATCTCCCATCTAAACTGGATATCCCGTTTCCTTAATTCTTCTGCCAAAAAAGCAAATTCTTTTCTTTTCCTTAAAATTCTTGGAGGAATCTCTTTCAGAATTAAACTTCTTGCTCTGCAACTGTAAATTTATTATTATAGAAGGCTTGAATAACCTCATTTCTAATTGCTCTCTTCGTAAAATAAACCACCACATCTCTAGTTAGCTTTCTTTGTCTTGCAATCCAAGAGTTAACACGAAATATTTTATCTATATCCACCATAATATCTTCTGCTGAACGCCCCAAATCCTGTTCAAGATCTTGTGCAAATATTTCTTTCAAATTTTCCTTAGGATCTTCTTTCAAATCTCTGATTCTCACAGCAAACTCCATTTCGCGATACTGTATCATTATCACATCATCATCAATCTTTTCCATCACAGTTTCAGCATCCAGCATTTTAGCATCTAGTCTCATGTTATTTTGACTAAGTTCTTCCACTTGGTCATCCAGACGTTCAATACACACTGCCAATCCTTGAAATGCAGCCAAAATGTCTGCTCTTATCTCAGTATTCTTCTCCTCAATAAGTTCAGCTATTTCTTGGGATTGAATTTTTAAGGAATCCTGCAAATCTTTTATTGTTAAAGCTGGTGGGGGAGCGGGTGCCGTAGGAGGAGGCATCAAAGCCTGTAATGAAGACTGCTGAACTGGCAAAGCACCAGCACTTCTAGGAACTTTAGTTGGTTTGGAAGCCATTTTAACACTGCTTAATTCTATTGCGCACTTTCACTTTCCGCACCGCTTGCAACTTTTTCCACAAAATACTCTGAGTTAAAGTTCAAATACTTTCTATTACATCATTCTCCTGCACAGCTCTGCCTGCATCCAAGTAATCCACAATTCACTATCGATGGCACGGATGGTTGCAGCGTCCTGCTCTGCTCCAAAGCCTTGGAGCAGTGGTGTCCCGGAGTCCGGAGCAAACTCAGGCTTCGGGGGGGCTCACACCCTTCAACGTCGCTGTTTTTGGCAGCTCTACAGAAAACAGCGGGGCTGACAGCCGAAACAGCTGCCATCAACGGAGCCTTGCCACCCGGAAGCCTAGAGTAGCTTTTTTTAAAATTGAACTCTGAGCCTTTCTTTACCTTCATTGTTTCCAGAAAAGAAAAAAAAAATGGATGGAAACTAATCAAGGAAAGAAGCAACCTGGAATTAAGGAGAAACTTCCTAATGGTCAGAACAATCAACCAGTGGAACGGCTTGCCTTCAGAAGTTGTGGTGCTTCATCACTGGAGGTTTTTAAGAAGAGACTGGAGAGCAATTTGTTTGAAATAGTATAGGGTCTCCTGCTTGAGCAGGGAGTTGGACTAGTAACTAGAAGACCTCCAAGGTCCCTTCCAATTCTATTCTGATTGATTGAACTTCAAAAATGGGTATCAGAATCTCCCAAAGCAATGGGGATGAATTCATAAGAGGCTATGTCTGCTTTGATCCTGGCCCTTTCCCTCCTGTCGATCCCAATCCCCAGCAATGATACCTTCAGTGACCACTGAAGCTCTTGAATTCCATGGAAACAATATGATTGGATCTATGATATGTGATATGATTGGATCTATCATATCACTCACCAGCACTCATTTACTTGACGAGATACAGAAACACATAAAAAGCCATACATAAAATATTAGTTTCCCATCACTGCTGTATCTTCCTTTTAACGGAAGACCATTTCATTGGACACAGAGGAACCTCTCACCTTCACACCTGTGCTGCAAAGTATAGAAAAGTAATGAGGATGGTGTCAAGAGTGGATAGGATTTGCTTTGATCCTTGGCCCTTACTCACTGAGAATCTCAGTCCCTAGCCACAACTCCTTCAATGGACATGGTGAAAAGCCATTCTTAAATTCCATACAGAAGATGCAGTTGGATCAATACTGGAGCTCACCTATTATCACCCCACTCCCTCTATCAGCTAGAACAAACAGACACACACAAACCTGTGGGACTTTGTAGGTGCCAAGTAACACTGACATCTGCATGGAGATGTCCCTTAGAGCCCCATCCAGAAGGGCCAAAATGTTGTCCTTCCTTCCACAGCTGTAGTTGGGAACATTGGCTTCTCCAGTGGAAAGCATGCCAAGCAAGGCTTCTGAAGTGCCAAGTGTGTTCAAATAGTTGTCATGGATGTTATAGCCCAGTGTGAGATTGTGAAGGAGCTGGAGATTCTTGTTGACCAATTGAATGGCAAAGGCATAACGGAAGAGATTTGATTGTTCCAAAGATAAACTTCTGTAAAAACATTCATATTATTAGCATAATTAAAAGCAACAATATTTTTTTAAAAAAATTATCTGCACAGGTCTATTGACTCTTATGTTTACATTGTATAATACTGATTCAAAACACTTTACCAGTATTCAAAATATTTCAATCATTCAAGCAGAACCATCATAAAAGAATGAGAATATTTCATAAGGGGCCCAGGAAAACAATTGTACAATTGTAGAATTATTCTCTATTCTCTAGCCCTATAAATATCAGGAAATGAATATCAATGAGGACTCATAAAAATATGGGAAATAGATGGGAAAGGAAACTACAGTTCTTTCACTCACTAATAGAACAACAGAAAAACAGAGTTGGAAGGGAAACTGGAGGTCTTCTAATCCAATTTCTGCTCAAGCAGGAGACCTTATATATCATTTCAGGCAAGTGGCTGTTTAATCACTTCTTAAAAGTCTCCAGTAGTGGAGCAACCACAACTTCTGAAGGCAAGCTGTTCCACTCGTTAATTGTTTTCGCTGTTAGGAAATTTCTCATTAATTCTAGGTTGCTTCTTTCTTTGATTAGTTCCCATCCATTGCTTCTTGTCCTGCCTTCAGGTCCTTTGTAGAATAGGTAACCCCCTCCTCTTTGTGACATCCTTTTAGATATTGGAACACTGCTATCATGTCACCCCTAGTCCTTCTTTTCATTACTTTTAATGAAAGACAGTATTCAAATGATTTAAGATCATATGAATGAGCTTAAATGGACTCCAGAAGATGGTAGAGGACAGGAAGGCCTGGAGGAATGTTGTCCTTGGGGTCGTGATGGGTCGGACACGACTTCGCAACTAACAACAACAACAACATTCAAATGATGAATTCAGGATTCGATGGGGGAAGGAAAATATTACGAACGTTTTTCGGAATTATTTTTTTTTGCCCTGTCTTTGGATTTGAGTCTCTTCCACAAAATAAGACAAAAGAGAGAAGACTTGGAAATCAAAACCATTCAAGAGAGGCACTGCAGAATAGGAATGGGTGAAATAAGAAGAGTGTTGTATCTGCTAATGGAGGGAATGCAATTCCATCACAATGAATGACTTACGAGTGAGATGGACTAGAAGGAACCATATTGAAAGGCAATGTTGTATGTGGTATTTTTGTTTCAGTGACCACTATACTAACGAGATGATCTCCTGGCCTGTAATAGCTCCATGGCTTTTTTTCATCCCACTGCTCCAAATTCAGAGAGCATTTCATTCTAGGCTTCCCAGAGACTGGCTGGAATGCCAGCAGCATCAGAAGCAGAAGCAGGAGGTCCATAATTCAGAGGGCTGAATCCACCCAATTCCTGCTTCTAAAGATGGAGAAGATGAATTAGAAGAGTTCAAAGCACTTTCGCAAGATGGTAATGCCAGTGGCTTTCCTGATTCAGTCATAGGCAAACTGGATTTCTCCTGGAAAGAAGAGAAAGGTGCTTTCAAGAGCACAGCCCCTCCCTGTCCCAAAATTTGTGCCACACAGAGCAGGACCTGAAGCATTTATCTTTTTCTGATGTAATATCCCTTCTATGTTGCTTCAGTCTGATGCTAACATCAAAGACAGTCACAGCAGATGTCTCAAAGACCAGGATGGTGATAATTACAGTGAGAAACAAGTTTTCCTCTGGGGATCCTGAGGTTCTTCTGGGCTCCATATGCAGAGGGATAGATGGAGAAAAGTGTGTTAATGAAAATTGTGGCACCCAGCAAACTGAGTCCTGTGATCCTTCAGTGTGGTGTCTTCCCTCCAGATATTGGTGGGAATGTAACCCAGAGCTATGGGTTTTGGTGACACTCTAGGTTGGTGACACTTAACTCTAGTTCTTCCTGACGTCTAACACCAAGGAAGAAATCAGTACACTTGAACCTTGAAGAGGGCCTGTTCATTACACCTCCATGCATCAGTCCTAATTTTGAACTGATTTTATAATTGCTCAGCTTGAAGTGAAAATTCATTTCCCATCTATTCTAGAAATATCATTTTTTATTAGATCTGACTAGAGATAGGAAAGGGACAGCTGTGGTGTGCAGCACTGGATAAACAGGGAGGAATTTATAGAGCAGATAAAAGTTTTTATTTGTTTAATTTTACTTAACAATCTCTCTGTTGTCCTGTCATACTCAGGTAATATACTCAGATCCTTTGAATTTTGAAAATTCTTAGTTTATGAAATAAACAGTAGGCTGTGAGGTCTTCAGCTAAGATGCTTCCAGAGCTCATGGTATGGTGGTGGATTGTGCAATCTGATTTCATGCAATATGCATCCAGCAATTGGTTTGGGGGGAACCTTGTTGTGGTCCCTCTTTCATTTGTGTGGATGCACGATGTCCTTGCTTTGACAACATATGGAAATGCAGCCATTTTCTCTTTGCTTTTAAAATTAGTTGATACTGGGAGGGGGAACAGGGATGAGACTCCAACTAGTCATAAAAATAATAGCTCAGCTGTGGGAACCCAAGGACGTTGGGCCCAGAGCTGATAGTGTTTTGGTGGGCTGGATAGCTGGGGAGAAAGCCCAAACTTCAAGCTAATTGGGGAATGTGATTTATGACTGTTTATTGGAGGAGGGAATTTTACTTTGTTACTTTATATCCAGGGGAGGGGAATATAGTTTTGGGGTTCAACTATGTAGTGCTGATACTTTGATTCTCGAATAAAGGATTCTTTAAGGTAAACTATGCCTCGAAGTTCTTTTGAAGGGTTTCATCTGTTGGAATCATGACCAGAGGATCAAGGAAGTGTATTATTATCTAACATGTTAACTATGGAATTAAGGAAATTAATTACTATTAATTATTATTAAATATGTGAATCCAGACAACATGTTGTTTACGAAGTACCAAAGACTGCTACTGTAAAAAATTAACAAAATATATATACAAAAAAAAAAGAATGAAATAAGATTGGTTTGGCATGATCTGTTTTTAGCAAACCCATGCAAACCCATAATAATTTTGCTCACTACTAGTTTTTTTTTTTTTTTTTTTTAGGGACGCGGTGGCTCAGTGGGTTAGGACGCTGAGCTTGTCGATCTGAAGGTCGACAGTTTGGCGGGTCGAATCCCGAGTGCCGCGTAGCAGAGTGAACGCCTGTTACTCGTCCCAGCTTCTGCCAACCTAGCAGTTCGAAAGCATGTAAAAATGCAAGTAGAAAAATAGGGACCACTACGGTGGGAAGGTAACGGCGTTCCGTGCGCCTTTGGCGTCTAGTCATGCCAGCCACGTGACCACGGAGATGTCCTCGGACAAGCGCTGGCTCTTCGGCTTTGAAACGGAGATGAGCACCGGCCCCTAGAGTCGGAAACGACTAGCACGCATGTGCGGGGGAACCTTTACCTTTACCTTTACCAAGTTGTTTTTTAATGATCTTTTCCAGGATCTTCCCAGGTATTGATGTTAGACTGATTGGTCTGAAGTTTCCTCGGTTTGTTTTTTTTCATTTCTTGAAGATGGGAAACACATCAGCCCTTTTCCAATCCTCAGGTACTTCCCTGATGCTCCAGGATTTTTGGAAGATATAGTGCAGTGGTTCTGAGATCACATTTCCCAGCTCCTTCAGAACTCTGGGATGTAATCTGTCAGGTCCTGGTGATTTATATTCATCAAGGTCGGATAGATGTTCTCTTACCATTTTCTTGCTTATTTTAATTTTTGTTTTTAGTTTGTCTTTTTCAGTATTTTTTTGGGCATGCTATAATTCTTTTTTATGTGAAGACTGATGCAAAGAATGAGTTAAGCAGCTCTGCTTTCTCCCTGCTGCCTGTTACTTCCTTGCCATCTTCTCTCTTTAGTGGACCTACAGTTTCCTTGACTTTTTTTCTTGTTATTAATGTGTTGAAAGAAACTTTGTTATGATCCTTGATTTCTGTTGCAAGTCTTTGTTCATTCTGAGCCTTTGCTTTCCTGACTTCATCTTTGCATGTTCTGGCTGTCTGTTGATAATCAGCCTTAGTTATGTGTCCCTCTTTCCATTTTTTGTACTTGTCCTTTTTGTCTTTCATTTTGTCTGAGAGATCTTTATGGAGCCATAAAGTTTCTTTTTGATTTTCTTGTTTTTCTTTTTCAATGGTATTGTGCTGGACTGGGCTTTTATGATAGCATTTTTCAGAGTTTCCCAAGCTTCTTAAGTTGTTTTCCCCTTTAGGATTTTCATCCATGGAATCTTTCCCAGGTTCTCTCTGAGTTTGTTAAATTCAGGTCTTTTGAACTTTAAGACATTGGTTGAATTATTTTCTATTGCTTGTGTTTGCATTATATGGCATTCCAGTATGATGTGGTCACTTCCCCCCAAGGTTCCATCAACTTTAACTCCTTCTATCACTTCTCCATTAGTAAGAATTAGGTCCAGTATAGCTTTACTTCTAGTTCCCTCCTCTACCTTTTGGATGACAAAGTTGTCACCTAGGTTGTTTAGGAATCTGTTTGACCGCCTGCTCACTGCAAAGTTTGTCTCCCAGCTGATATCTGGTTAGTTGAAATCTCCCATTACTATTGTGCTATGCTTCCTAACCTACATTTGTTAACTGGTTGGTTTCATAAGTCTCTTAAGAGTACTGGACCAGTCACCAAGTGTGATCCAACTCTCAATCATTTGGCAATCATTTATGGGAGTCACACATATCCTCAGAGATAGGAAGACCAAAGGGAACCAACCCCACCAAGCACATCCACACAAACGAAAGAAGCATTAAAACAAGGTTCCTTCAAAACCAGTTTCTGCGCCCATGTGGCATGAAATCAACTTTCATCATCCACCACCATGTATGGGCACTGCCAGTATCTTAGCTGAAGACCTCACAACCTACTATTTATTTCATAAACTAAGAATTTTCAAAATTCAAAGGATCTGAGAATATTACCCGAGTATGACAGGACAACAGAGAGATTGTTAAGTAAAATTAAACAAATAAAAACTTTTATCTGCTCTATAAATTCTTCCCTGTTTATCCAGTGCTGCACACCACAGCTGTCTCTTTCCTATCTCTAGTCAGATCTAATAAAAAAAATGATATTTCTAGAATAGATGGGAAATGAATTTTCACTTCAAGCTGAGCAATTATAAAATCAGTTCAAAATTAGGACTGATGCATGGAGGTGTAATGAACAGGCCCTCTTCAAGGTTCAAGTGTACTGATTTCTTCCTTGGTGTTAGACGTCAGGAAGAACTAGAGTTAAGTGTCACCAACCTAGAGTGTCACCAAAATCCATAGCTCTGGGTTACATTCCCACCAATATCTGGAGGGAAGATACCA
The DNA here is from genome assembly GCA_024449315.1 of Daboia siamensis. Classification (NCBI taxonomy): domain Eukaryota; kingdom Metazoa; phylum Chordata; class Lepidosauria; order Squamata; family Viperidae; genus Daboia; species Daboia siamensis. Next base: position 253,558 of record JAKJMR010000962.1, on the reverse strand, counting down.
CACTGAAGGATCACAGGACTCAGTTTGCTGGGTGCCACAATTTTCATTAACACACTTTTCTCCATCTATCCCTCTGCATATGGAGCCCAGAAGAACCTCAGGATCCCCAGAGGAAAACTTGTTTCTCACTGTAATTATCACCATCCTGGTCTTTGAGACATCTGCTGTGACTGTCTTTGATGTTAACATCAGACTGAAGCAACACAGAAGGGATATTACATCAGAAAAGGATAAATGCTTCAGGTCCTGCTCTGTGTGGCACAAATTTTGGGACAGGGAGGGGCTGTGCTCTTGAAAGCACCTTTCTCTTCTTTCCAGGAGAAATCCAGTTTGCCTATGACTGAATCAGGAAAGCCACTGGCATTACCATCCTGCGAAAGTGCTTTGAACTCTTCTAATTCATCTTCTCCATCTTTAGAAGCAGGAATTGGGTGGATTCAGCCCTCTGAATTATGGACCTCCTGCTTCTGCTTCTGATGCTGCTGGCATTCCAGCCAGTCTCTGGGAAGCCTAGAATGAAATGCTCTCTGAATTTGGAGCAGTGGGATGAAAAAAAGCCATGGAGCTATTACAGGCCAGGAGATCATCTCGTTAGTATAGTGGTCACTGAAACAAAAATACCACATACAACATTGCCTTTCAATATGGTTCCTTCTAGTCCGTCTCACTCGTAAGTCATTCATTGTGATGGAATTGCATTCCCGCCATTAGCAGATACAACACTCTTCTTATTTCACCCATTCCTATTCTGCAGTGCCTCTCTTGAATGGTTTTGATTTCCATGTCTTCTCTCTTTTGTCTTATTTTGCAGAAGAGACTCAAATCTAAAGATGGGGCAAAAAAAAAAAAAAATCCTGAAAAAGTTCATAATTTCCTTTCCCAGTCTAATCCTGAGTCTATCATTTGAATACTGATGTCATGGTTCCGATGAATGACAACTGACTTTTGTTAAAAGTAGTGAAAAGGAGTAGGGGTAACATGACAGCAGTGTTCCAATATCTAAAGTGCTGCTAAAAAGAAGAGGGGATCAACCTATTTTCTGTTTTTCTGTTGTTCTATTAGTGAGTGAAAGTATTGTAGTTTCCTATCCCTTTTCCATATTTTTTTAAATAAATCCTCATTGATATTCAATTCCTAGTATTTATAGAGCTAGAGAACAGACAATAATTCTACAATTCTACAATTGTTTTTCTAGGCCCCTTTTGAAATATTCTCTTTTTTTTATTTATTTATTTATTTATTTATTTATTTATTTATTTATTTATTTATTTATTTATTTATTTATTTATTTATTTATTTATTTATTATTTTATTTTATTAGATTTATATACCGCCCTTTCCCGAAGGACTCAGGGCGGTTTACAGGGTATTTAAAACAACCAATACAAAAGTTAAAACAAAATTTAAAAAGATTAAATCATCCCTAAAATTAAAAACCCCAGTTAAAAAATGATGGTTCTGCTAGAATGATTGAAATATTTTGGTAAACATAAGAGTCCATAGATCTAAGCTGATAAAACTGAAAAAAAGTATTTTGTTCTTGTAGTTTTTGATTATGCTAATAACATGAATGTTTTTTCAGACATTTACCTTTGGAACAATCAAATCTCTTTCGTTACATCTTTGCCATTCAATTGGTCAATAAGAATCCCCATCTTCTTCACAATCTCACACTGGGCTACAAAATCCATGACAACTATTTGAACACACTTGGCACTTCAGATGCCTTGCTGGGCATGCTCTCGACTGGTGAAGCCAATGTTCCCAACTACAGCTGTGGAAGGGATGACAACCTATTGGGTGTTCTTGATGGGGCTCTCAGGGACATCTCCATGCAGATGTCAGTGTTACTTGGCACCTACAAAGTCCCACAGGTTTGTATGTGTGTTTTTTCTAGCTGATGGAGCGGAGTGGTGAGCTATTGATCCAACCGCACCTTCTGTATGAAATTTAAGAATGGCTTTTCACCATGGCCATTGAAGAAGTCATGGCTAGGGACTGAGATTCTAAGTGAGTAAGGGGCAAGGATCAAAGCAAATGATATCCACTCTTGACACCATCCTCATTACTTTGCTATACTTTGCAGCACAGGTGTGAAGGTGAGGAGTTCCTCCTTGTCCAATGAAATGGTCTTCCGTTAAAAGGAATGTACAGCAGTGAGTGATAGATGCAATCATATTATTTCCATGGAATTCAAGGGCTGCTTTTAACAGTGGTCACTGAAGGTATCATTGCTGGGGATTGGGATCGACAGGAGGGAAAGGGCCAGGATCAAAGCAGACATAGCCTCTTATGAATTCATCCCCATTGCTTTGGGAGATTCTGATACCCATTTTTGAAGTTCAATCAATCAGAATAGAATTGGAAGGGACCTTGGAGGTCTTCTAGTTACTAGTCCAACTCCCTGCTCAAGCAGGAGACCCTATACTATTTCAAACAAATTGCTCTCCAGTCTCTTGTTAAAAACCTCTAGTGATGAAGCATCACAATTTCTGAAGGAAAGCCGTTCCATTGGTTGTTCTCACAGTTAGGAAGTTTCTCCTTAATTCCAGGTTGCTTCTTTCCTTGATTAGTTTCCAGCCATTGTTTCTTGTCTGGAAACAATGAAGGTGAAGGAAAGCTCTGAGTTAATAAAAAAGCTGTTCTATACAAAATGCAGGTAAAGCAATGCGGTAAGCTCATATTTTGTACATGATCTTGGCCATAATAATAATATTTTCAAAAGTGAAGAAATTATAGATTTGTGAATAGAATCTCAATGGATTAGCTTATCTACAACTGATAAAACGTATTTTCAAACAAAGTCTCAGCAGTTGGACACAATAGTTTAAGTATGGAAGATTTAACCAAGACCTTACAATACATTTTATTTGCAGAGGTCCATAGACAGAAGATATAAAACATCTATTATTTTAATTTCAATCATATAAGAGAGATCGGTATCTTGCACCACAAATTAATGGGATGACTTATTGATATTTTAAGATTAAAACAACATATTTCCTGTGTGATGAGAATTCGAAGTGTACACATAATATGGCTCATTATTTGAAGAAAACAGTTGTTCAAATCTCCACATCAGGGTATGATTGCTATAAATTGTAGGGGTGATAAAGAAATGATTTGCATTCTTTATTCTTATTATTTTCTTATTTAATGCATGTTTTATTTTATGTTATATAAGGTCTTATTAATGTTCTATCTATCTATCTATCTATCTATCTATCTATTTCTATCTATCTATCTCTCTATCAATATATCTATATCTATCTATCTATGTATCTATCTATCTATGTATCTATCTATATCTATATCTATCTATGTATCTATCTATCTATATCTATCTATAACAATCTATATTTCTATCTCTCTCTATATATATATCTATATAACTATATCTATATATCTATCCCCTTCATGGATTACTGCCTTCTCGTGGCAAAGGGGCTTGCATAATTCAATGAAGCTATGAGCTATGCCGTGCAGGGCTACCCAAGTCAGAAAGGTCATAGCAGAGAGATCTGACAAAACATGATCCACTGGAGAAGGAAATGGCAACCCACTCCAGTATCTTTGCCATGAAAACCCTATGGACAATACCAAAAGGCAAAACGATATGACGCTGGAAGATGAACCCCTCAGGTTGGAAGGCATCCAATAGGGTACTGGGGAAGAGCAGAGGGCTAGTACTAGTAGCGCCAGAAAGAACGCTCAACTGCGGATGTGTCTGGTGGTGAAAGGAAAGACCGATGCTGTAAAGATTTTTTTCTCCATAGAAACCTAGAATGTAAGATCCATGAATCAAGGAAAACTGGACGTGGTCAAACAAGAGATGACAAGACTGAACATCGACATCTTAGGTATCAGCAAACTAAAATGGACAGGAATGGGTGAATTTAATTCAGATGACCATCAGGTATACTACTGCAGGAAAGAATCCCTCAGAAGAAATAGAGTAGCCTTCATAGTCAATAAAAGAGTAGGAAAAGCAATACTGGGATACAATGACAGAATGATCTCAGTTCGAATCCAAGGCAAACCATTCAATATCACAGTAGTCCAAGTCTATGCCCAAACTACCAGTGCTGAAGAGGATGAAATTTACCAGTTCTATGAAGCCCTACAGCACCTTATAGAATTAACATCAAAAAATGATCATCATAGGGAATTGGAATGCTAAAGTAGGAAGCCAAAAGATAACCGGAATAACAGGCAAGTTTGGCCTTAGAGTACAAAATGAAGCAGGGCACAGGCTGATAGAATTTTGTCAAGAGAATACGATGGTCATAGAAAACACTCTTTTCCAACAACCCAAGAGACGGCTCTACACATAGACATCACCAGACGGTCAACACAGAAATCAGATTGACTATGTGCTCTGCAGCCAAAGATGGACCATGAGCTTCTCATTGCAAAGTTTAGGCTTAAACTGAAGAAAGTAGGGAAAAGCACTAGGCCACTCAGGTATGAATTAAATCATATCCCTGTTGAAGATACAGTAGAGGTGACAAATAGATTTAAGGAATTAGATCTGATAGACAGAATGCCTGAAGAACTATGGACAGAGGTTCACAACATTGTACAACAGGTAGCAACCTTAACCATCCCAAAGAAAAAGAAATGCAAGAAAGCAAAATGGCTGTCTGAGGAAGCTTTGCAAATAGCTGAGGAAAGGAGGGAAGCGAAAGGCAAGGGAGAAAAAGAAAGATACGCACAGTTGAATGCAGAATTCCAGAGAATAGCTAGAAGAGATTAGAATGTCTTCTTAAATGAACAGTGCAAAGAAATAGAAGAAAACAATAGAATAGGGAGGACCAGAGATCTTTTCAAGAAAATTGGAGAGATGAAGGGAACGTTTCATGCAAAAATGGGCATGATAAAGGACCAAAATGGCAGGGAACTAACAGAGGCAGAAGAGATTAAGAAGAGGTGGCAAAATTACACAGAAAAACTATACAAGAATGAGCTTAACGTCCCTGATAATCACAATGAGGTGGTCACTGACCTCGAGCCAGACATCCTAGAATGTGAAGTGAAGTGGGTCTTAGAAATGCTGACCAACAACAAAGCTAGTGGAGGTGACAGTATTCCAGCTGAGCTATTCAAAATCTTAAAAGACGATGCAGTAAAAGTTTCTACACTCAATTTGCCAGCAAATTTGGAAAACTCAACAATGGCCACAGGATTGGAAAAGATCAGTTTACATTCCAATTCCAGAGAAAGGCAGTGCCAAAGAATGTTCAAACTAACGCACCATTGCACTCATTTCTCATGCTAGTAAAGTTATGCTTAAAATCCTAAAAGCTAGACTCCAGCAGTATGTGGATCAAGAACTACCAGAAGTACAGGCAGGATTT
>JAKJMR010000962.1:200457-234649 GCA_024449315.1 Daboia siamensis | reverse complement strand
AATAATAATAATAATAATAATAATAATAATAATAATAATAATAATAATAATAATAATAATAATAATAATAAAGTTGGAAGGTACCTTGGAGGGTATCTAGTCCAACCCCCTACTCAGGCAAGAAACCCGTTTCAGACAAATGGCTGTCCAATTTCTTCTGAAAGACTACCAGTGTTGGAGCATACACAGCTTCTGGAGGCACGTTGTTCCACTGATTAATTGCTCTAACTGTCAGGAAGTTTCTCCTTAGTTCTATGTTGTTTCTCTCTTTGGTTAGTTTTCATCCATTGTTTCTTGTCTTGCCTTCAGGTGCTTTGGAGAATAGCTTGACTCCCTCATCTTTGTGGCAGCCCCTGAGATATTGGAACACTGCTGTCATGTTCCCCCTCATCCTTCTCTTCATTAAACTAGACATACTCAATTTCAGAAACTGTTCGTTGTATGTTTTAGCCTTCAGTCCCCTAATCATCTTTGTTGCTCTTCTCTGTACTTTTTCTGGAGTATCAACATCTTTTTTATGTCATGGTGTCCATAGGGTCGTGATGGGTCGGACACGACTTCGCAACTAACAACAACAACAACGACCAAAACTGGATGAAGTTTTCCAAGTGTGGCCTTACCAAAGCATTGTAAAGTGGTATTAACACTTCACGTGATCTTGATTCTATCCGTCTATTAATGCAACCTAGCACTGTGTTGGCTTTGTAGTGTCAACCATTCCAACTTGTTCAGTCAGAAAAGAAAGACTTTCGGGCCCATTGTTAGTCAAAAATACACTTTATTAAAGCCAAGCGGTTACAGAAGAAGCAAAACTGGATCTGGGATTTTCACACCCAAAGCATATGGTTTAACTTTTCACTTGTTCCCACCTTCTACCCTGTTTATCAAGAGTTGTCAAATTAGGTGCTAACACATTGTTTGGGCAACAGTCCTTGTCTTCACGGGCTGGATGGTTCAGTATTCCATTGAGCAGGGGTGTCAAATTGCCAGCCCATGGGCTGGATGTGTCACGACAACCCATGCCCACCCCATTGCTGGAATTGGGGGGAAAGTTCCGATACGTCATGAGTTTGACATGTCTGCATAGAGTGACATTGGAGCAGCAGGCAGCTGTCACAGGATGGCACAATGCATAGTTTCTTTTCCTCATGCTAACGCTTCAGTTTTCCCAGTCCACCAATTCCCCATCCCCCACTGAATATGGCAGGCTGACAGCAAACAATGCATGGCTGGCTGTCCTGACAGGCATGTATCATCAAAGATAGTTAGAAAGATCTCAATGTCACTTCCTTCGTGGTTCTTTGGAAATCAGTATTTCCATTTTCCCAAGGTATAGGTTGAACTGGAAAGAGAATGGTAAATAGGAATGAAGTCATGTTGCAAGTTCAACCATTTCAAGTAGCGTTGGTGCTCCTTCTCATTCCACTGAATTTATTTATTTATTTATTTATTTATTTATTTATTTATTTATTTATTTTATTACATTTATATATCGCCCTTTCCCGAAGGACTCAGGGCGGTTTACAGGGTAATTAAAAAACACAGATATAAAAGTTAAAAACAGATTTAAAAAAATTATATTAATCCCTGCATTAATAAAAACCCCAGTTAAAATTAAGATTAAAACTAAGTTAAAATTAAAAATTCTCAGCCTGAGCCAGGGAGCTCGAAGAGCCAGGTCTTCAGGTCCCGACGAAATGAACGGAGGTCGGGGGCAGTCCTCAACTCCACCGGCAGCTGGTTCCAAAGGGCAGGCGCACCCACAGAGAAGGCCCTATCCCTGGGTGTCATCCGCCGGAATGAGATCAAGCCACACTTTTCATAACTTTCTCTCTCTTAGCCTCCAGTTCCAGCTTTTCTGGACTGTGATGCTGAACAGACTTTTTGACTTCTGCTGAGGAATCTTCAGAAGCAGACAACGTTTATAGCCTAACAGGATTGGCATATCGTACCTTCTGTCACTTCTCACTTGACTGACTGGCCTAGCACTACCTGCCCTAGCTTATCAGTGTTATTAGTTTCTAGGGGAAAAGGTTAATAGCTTTTGGGTGGTGTTTGTCTTCTGGTGGTTCACAAAGGAAAGGAAATCTTTTTTTTTTTAGACGGAAAACCTGACTCCCTGGTGCCCTCTAATGTTCAATATTGCAGTACTACCACCATGTAAGAAAGAAAAAGATGTCCTCAGGGTTGAACCTGGCCCTCTTTTGAATTCCTTCAATTCTGATGTTCATCAACCTATGTAGGAACAGTTACTGACTATACTGGAGTCTGGGAAGAACCCTCAAAGTTGATCATACAAGTGCTTCAAAGATGTTGTGACAGAATATTTATACTACTGTAACATCCAGAAAAGAGAATGAGAAGCTGCCGCTGCTGACAAAACCTCTGGTAAACCCTATGCTATGCAGCCTCCATGTGCTTTGAAGACATGCACCACTAAAAACTGATAGAAAATCATGAATGGTGTCATAGAATAATCCACTTTTGGTACCCCCATTGTGCTAGACTCTGAGCCTCCAGACGGGTGCTGCAGAGCCAACTCTGTATCCATACATGAATTTCACAACAGTGTGTCTTCCTTTAATTTGAAGAACTATCATATAGAGTAAAAGTATTAGTAGAACTGAAATATGTTATATGGATTAATGAAGGATGAATCACTTTTGGGAAGTCCTCTCCTTCCTTTCTGCCACCAAGAGATCAACCAGGATCTCCAGTTCCTTCAGTGTCGACATGGTTACAATCTCCATGGCAATTATTTGAATTCCAGAATGCTGCGCTGGCACCTGCTCTCAGCTGGGGAGGCAGAAGGACATTTCATTGTCCTTAATGGGACTGAGTTTGTCATCTCCTCTCAGATTGTCACCATGTTGGCCACCAATAAAATCCCAAGTATGTACATAATGTTCTTTTTTTCTACTTCCCGTTCTATTCGGGGTCAGTTGGAAGAGGTTCCACAGCTGATCAGAATGATCAAATAACCACTCCCAGTATCCAAGTTTCTATTTCCAAGAGGGGGAAATCACTTGCTTCTTCATAACAACAATTTTTTTCATAATTTCAATTTATTTTGCTCTGAAACAAAGCAGATCACCCTATTGCACACTGTTAGTGTCATCTTTTCATTCTTTTTCAGGTCAGCTCTTCATTGAAAGAACAAAATTCAGTAATATTCAGGCCCTTTATTTTCTATTCTACAATTTGTATATAAAGTATTTTTTTATTCCAAGCATAATTTTTAAATGGAATGCAAGACAAGATGGCCAGAGAAAGACAACATGAAGATTCTCCCCCAGGAAGAGATTGAAGGGATCTTATCCCAAACAACCACCTCATTAATTACATGTTGTGGACTGTGACATAGCCCTTAAATCCAAAAATAGGGTGAAGAAGGCTGAGAAGATACAGCTATGATACAGCCAAGAAGGAAGATGCCATCAATCACATATATTTCATATCTTGTCAAGAGTGAAATTTTTGCAGCTAAGTGTCTCTCTGTTTTCAACTTGCCATTAGAATTCTTGAGTGCAATACTGCAAAGAACTCCAATTGCAGATAAATTATGATGTAACTAAAATAATGGAATTTTTACAAGCCCCTCTCAATTATTTTTTGGATATCTAAAAGGTTTCCATTGCATGAGGGCTGTGTTTCAAATACCTGAGTGTGGTATTTTAGGCCTCAAGTGGGCTAAGGGCACAGGATAAAAATGACACCTTGATTAATTAAAAGAAATCAGTGGCCATCTTGCAAATTCTACTGAACAAGGATGGGAGTCAATATCTTCTAGCCACCTTTTAATTTTATTAAGCAAAATGGCTGGCCCACGTCATGAATGAAAAACTGCTTGGACAATTTTCTAGATTTAGCCTGTTGAAACATATCATGAACTGAAATTCCTCTGTATCACTTTTCTACATTTCTTCTGGTCGTAAGATGTTCCTTAGTATTCAGGTCTGGCCTAAATATGATTATGTAGCATTTCAGGATAAAGATGCAGATCAGCAATTCAGCACTGGAAGAGAAGATGGAGAAGACCTGAACAGTCACCATGTATTTTCCTTTAGTACTAAGGTAACATAATGGTAACGGTTCCCCCGCACATGCGTGCTAGTCGTTTCCAACTCTAGGGGCCGGTGCTCATCTCCGTTTCAAAGCCGAAGAGCCAGCGCTTGTCCGAGGACTTATCCGTGGTCATGTGGTTGGCATGACTAGACGCCAAAGGCGCATGGAACGCTGTTACCTTCCCACCGCAGTGGTCCCTATTTTTCTACTTGCATTTTTACGTGCTTTCGAACTGCTAGGTTGGCAGAAGCTGGGACAAGTAACAGGCGCTCACTCTGTTACGTGGCACTCGGGATTCGATCCGCCAAACTGCCGACCTTCTGATCGACAAGCTCAGCGTCTTAACCCACTGAGCCACCGCGTCCCTTAAAGTACTAAGGTAGGTGGGCACAAAATTCACTGAGACACTGCAGAAGACCAACATGCTGAAGGTGATCAGCTTGGCTTCATTGAAGGACCTAGGTAGATTTCCGGCTAGGAAAGCCACCTTGAAGCAGATGGCAGCCAGGAAGCCCAGGTAGCTGAAGGTGATGTAGAACATGACAACAGAGCCTTCATTGCATTGCAAGTTGATAACTCCAGGCTGGGAATGAAGGTCAGAGTCAGTGAATGTGGGAGAAACTAAAAGCCAGATAGAACAGATAATAATTTGGACAGCAGAACAAGAAAGGATGATGGAGTTGGCCAAGCTCTTCCCCAACCATTTCTTCACTTGGTTTCCTGGCTTTGTGGCAAGGAAAGCCAGCACCACCATGATTGTTTTGGCCAAGGGAGAAGAAATGGCAACTGAGAAGATGATGCTGAACATCGTTTGTCAAAGAAGGCAGGTGGGTTTTCTTGGTTGGCCAATGAGAAGACAAAAAGCAAATCAGGAAGGAGACCAGGAGGGTGTAGGAGAGGTCCTGGTTGTTGGCTTTGACAATGGAAGTTTAATGAATATGATCATCATGAATGCTGTGGTTAGGAACAAGAATAGGACAAAGGAGAGCAGGATGATGCCCAAATGTGGTGACCAAATTGGTTGATGCTCACTTTGCCTATCTCTTCCCAGTCCCTCCTTCAAGGTATTTTTGCTCTTCTTTTCTTTGGATAAGAATTTTGCAATATGAAAACATAGAAGAAACTAGTTGAGCTTCTCTCTGTCTTTTAATCAGCACTTTCATGAAAACATTCTGGATGAATCCATTTCCACAAAAACTTCCCCCCCACACACACTTTTTTTCCACCCACCTTCCTGAGTGGAGATGGACCCCTCTGGACAAGGAATACAGTCATAGCAGCAAACTGGTTCTCCTGCTCGAGCCCACTTGACAAATCTAGGTCGACAACTTTCCACACATTTGGACAGAGGCAGAGACTAAGTAGGAAAAAAAAAAGGAGTGACAAAGAAAATGTGTCAGAATTAACAATCCATGGAAATTGGAGGTCGACATGAACATTAGTCAAGTAGTCCCTGGCCTTCACTCAGGTAAATATGAACTCTCTATCCAGCTCCAAAGGATTGCAGGAGATACGACTATTGAGAGATTCTTCATATAGTTCTTCCCTTTTGCTTCTGGCATACTACATCTCATTGCAATAAAGGACATTTCTACTTAATAATATCTGGAGGGAGGGAATTCAGAAAAGATTTAAGCATTAATTGACAACCAGTGGGTACCTCCTAGTGGTCATTTTAAAATGCATTCTTCCATTCTTCATATATCCACAATTTAAAAGTATGTTGATCATATCATAAAAAATATTGTCACAGATTTATTGAATTTTTTATTTTATAAGATTGGTTGAAATAAATTAAAGAGTGGCACAGTAGCCTAGAGGTGAAGATGCTCGCTTCCCACTCAGAAGGTTGAGAGTTCTATCCTAGGCGACAGCAGATGTTTCTCTATAGGGCACAAAGAGAAAATATCTGCTGTGAAGGTGTCAGGAAGGGCATCCAGCCAGTAAACACTCAGCTCTATTCAGTCATCCCAATTCCACCATGAATAAAGGGGTTAACCAGTTGTAAAAAGGGAAAAAAATGAAATAGAATAAAAAAAATTATGAAGAAACAATCTTCTGACTAGGAGGATCTGGACAGGTTTCTTCTGGATTATGAAAACATTGCAGAGCTGTTCCCCTTTGAAAGTAGTCCAAAACCATCCCCTAGCTAAGATATAAAGGAAAAAATTCTTACAAATGAGGGCTGTCAGGAGATGTTCTTTATTCATTTGCACATTCATTTCTTCAATTCACATGCCCTCCATGCTCCTAGTTTTTAAAATTCTAGAGAGATGAGATGGAGATGAGATCTTGAGAATGTGTCCTTCTAAAAGTGTAAGATATTCATCTTTTGTGAGGTAAGAGGAATAAAAATATGAGCCTTGGATCAAAATGGAATATTGCTAAGCCTAGCTTCTAGCTTCTAGCTCGGTATTGTAGAAAGTCAGCACCCACCCACCCTCCTAGAAAAGGAAATATTTTGAGAGTTATTTAAAAAAAAGGCAGAATATTATATTTTCCCAAAGGAATAATGAAGAAAAATCTTAAAAGACAAAAACCAGTCTCCGTACCCCAAGCAGAATCTGAACAGGCCAGCTTTTAGAAGTGCAGATTTGATAATTCTATTCAGAAAGACTGGGCCACCTATTCATAAACAAAATGTCTTCAGCCCCAGCCCAGAGAAGCTGATGAGATTAGAAAAACAAAGTCTCCAAGGACAGGAACATGACATTTAGGACATAATGGAATTAATCCTACATCCTCTTCAGACTAGGGACATGGTGGCTCAGTGGGTTAGGACGCTAAGCTTATCGATCAGAAGGTCGGCAGTTTGGCGGGTTGAATCCCGAGTGCCACGTAACAGAATGAGCGCCTGTTACTCGTCCCAGCTTCTGCCAACCTAGCAGTTCAAAAGCACGTAAAAATGCAAGTAGAAAAATAGGGACCACTACGGTGGGAAGGTAACAGCATTCCGTGCGCCTTTGGCGTCTAGTCATGCCGGCCACATGACCACGGAGACGTCCTCGGACAAGCGCTGGCTCTTCGCCTTTGAAACGGAGATGAGCTCTGGTCCCTAGAGTTGGAAACGTCTAGCACACATGTGCGGGGGAATCTTTACCTTTACCTTTACCTCTTCAGACTAGCAAAAGACACAAAAGCCCACCTTATTGCACAACCCCCTGGAGTGTTTCAAATGCTGGTACATCTCCATTTTGGTCCAAGTACAGTTTTGCACGTGAAATATTCCAAAATTCATTCTTCTCTAGAAACGGATGAGACTATAATGGAAACATCCAGAAATTTTAAAAGTAGAAACATTGGTTTCTTATCTGTCTGGTTTTTCCATGTTTGAATTTTTCTTCTACTGTCTTTTTAATATGCAGATAAACTGGATAAGGGGAACAAAGTGTTACCACTATCTTGCCTTTTGAAAAGCACATTTGAGACGTTCTTCCAATAACTGAAAATTGTTACACAGAAGCTTCTGTTCATGGTTATTCCAGAGTCTGGGGATATTTTAAATATTAAAAATATATGTTATAAAATTATAAAATTTACAAGATTTACAAGATTCAAAAACATAAATACCCTTTTAAAATTACCAGTGTTTGCAAGATTTAAGAATAGAAGAATAGAATGGAGCTGGAAGGGACCTTGGAGGTCTTCTAGTCCAGCCCCCTGCTCCAGCAGGAGAACCTATACTATCTCAGACAAGTGACCGTCTGGCCTCTTTTTAATCTGGATCAGTCACTGTGACCAGAGATTTGGTTTGGTATGGTTTGGTTTAGTTTACCAGTGTTTAATATAAAAATATATCTGGTGCCAGCTCTTTGGAAACTCATTCCCTTAGCTATTAGATTGGACAAATCTGTTGGTATTTTGTAGCACAAATAGGTAGAGTTGGTTTCTCTCCTTCTCCTTTGGATTCTGTCTCAAAATATATTTTGTTTAATGGATCCTTGTTGGGATGACATACCTGCCATGCCTGTAGCCTTGGAACTCCCAACGTCTCTTGGCTCTCCTTCCTTCTCCTCCTGGATCTGGATGAATACACAGCCTTCAAGACATGTGCAAGAGTCATAACAATAAAGTAAACATAATCGACATTTGGGATCCGGATGTTGTTTCTTTTTTCTCGGTTCTCCAGTGGTACTTTCTGGGTGCGTCTCCTCTGACCTTTGACCGAAAAGACATGCTTTGAAAAAGAACATAAAAAAAGACAGCTCTTCAAACTTGGGATCTACAAAGGCAATAGGTTTGAATGCCTCTTATTTTGGCTGTTCGTTTTTCCTGAAAAGCAAAGCTCCAAATACTATGGATGTATTTGAAAAGACCATGTTTTTTTTTTTTATTCAATATACTCCCAACATTGTCCTGATCCAGAGTTTCCCTTCAATGGGTCCTGGCAAACCTTCCAGTGTTAAATGGAAAGGAAGAATTCTGTCCCTAATGGAATCATATTCTATGAAGTGAACAAAGATGTTGACCTGTCTCCAATTAGAAATGGCAACCCTGAGGGGTGCTGTGTTTACATTTGTGGAGAAATGTTGGGCATCCCTGAGGGGTGCTGAATCTACAGACGTCGAGAATCGCTGTGACATAACTACACAAATTCCATTCCTGCAAGGAAAGGAGTAAAACTCCTCATGAAATTTTCTCCATTCTCTGTGTCTGATGCAAAGAGACCGATTAAGGTCCATCCAAAATGATGAAGCAATTGGGCAATCCCTGGGTACTGGATCCCTTCTTTTGGGAGCATCCGGGGGTGGGGGGAAAGGGAATTGACTTTTATCACTCAGAGCCTCTGAAGCAGTTAGATAATTGATATGGAAAAGCAATGAGGAATACTCTGTTATATTTGCAGTCATATTGTCCAAAATACTAGCATTTAATAAATCAAATTTTGTTCTGATGAACATAAATAGGAATGGAATACAAGAAACAAATTTTAAAAAAGAACAATAAGAAAAAAATGCAATAATATTTCTGTATCACAGACTCACATGTGCAGATATCAACTGAAGTGTTTTGTTCCAATAAAGGGCTGCATCATATGTAATTTTTGAGGGTTGTTACATCTTTCTCTGCTTCTATATCCCAGATTCTTTGTGCAGCAAACTTTTTACCTTCTTCTTCAATTATACAAGAGACACTGAGATCACAGCTCCTAATATAATTTGCAGGTTCTACAATCCAAGAGGCCTTTAATTGAAATTTTGTCTGTTCTTACAGACACAATTTTAAGAGTCAGTTTTCATAGCTTTAATTTTACACCAATTTAGAACAGAATAGTGCTGGAAGGGACCTTGGAGGTCTTCTAGTCCAGCCCCCTGCTCAAGCAGGAGAACCTATACTGTCTCAGACAGGTGAATGTCTAGTCTCTTCTTAAAAATCTCTAGTGATGGAGCGCCCATGATTTCTGGGGGTAAGTTGTTCCACTGGTCGATTGTCCTCATTGTCAGGAAGTTTCTCCTCAATTCCACATTGTTTCTCCCTTTGATCAGTTTCCAACCATAGGACAATTTAAAAAATACAAAAGTTAAATTAATTCCAATGGAACCATGGCCAATACTAATAATATAAAGTCAATCCAAAAATATAAGAGTTAAAATAATGTTGATGAAAATGTGGTCACCAATAAAAAAGTAACCTAATGAAACAATTAATATAGTGTGAATTATTTTGTATATATAATGATGAGTTGTTCCGTGGTAGATTGGCCACAGTTATTTGTCCTAGACCAGTGGTGGCTAACCTATGGCACACGTGCCAGAGGCGGCACTCAGAGCCCTGTCTGTGGGCATGCTCACCATGCCCCAGAGATGGCAACCATCCCTCTTCAAGCAGCCACCCGTTAACTTGCCAAAATCCCACGTGGACAGATGCATCCCAGCATGGCTGGTTTCCCTCCCCCCCATCCCGTCCCTCCTACACTCACATTACCTCCTTTTCCTGGGCATGACCCACTGCATCATCTCCTCAGCTGTCGACCAGTCATCCAGCTCAGAGGTGGCTTCTTTGAACTGTTGGCAGTGGGCTGCGGAACCCCAGAGTGCACTGGTTGAGGGGCCGGCAGGCTGTGGCTGCTGATGGACACCACTGCCCCTGTGTGCTCGCTGGCCTCTGTGTGCAGGGCCAATGGTGTCAGGCAGCAGCCGCCCCAGCCCTTGCCTTGCCCCATGGCAAGGGTGTCCCCAGCCTGCCTTGCCTCACCTAGCAGGACGAGCCTCCTGCCTCCTATCCCACCTGCCAGAGACTCTCTGGATCTCTTCCATCCCTGCCCACCCCCCACAGGCGTCCCTCTCCACGAGCAACATTAAGGTGACCACGTCCACCTTGGCCACACCCACCCAATCTGCCATTACCACCACAGCCATGCCCGCCCAGTGGGCCACGCCCACCTGGCACCCGGCGATAAATAAGTGCACTTTGGGCACTTGGTCTCTAAAAGGTTCGCCATCATTGTCCTAGACCGACTCCATGAATCATAGGGAGTGACAGGAATGACAGGCCAGGAGACGTCAAAGAGGCAGGATCCTGTCCAAGACTCTCAATGCATCACTGTTGCAGGCAGTGGCCAAAGCCTCAGCAGGACCCTGCAGCAGTGCCCCAGGAATACTAGGGTGTGATCTGATCATGATAATGAGGACAAAGAAAATTCCTCTTCAGATCACATTGCCACCACAACATTGCCTCTAAAAAAGGACTAATTGTTCCTCTCGAAATGGGATGCATAGCTATCTACAGACCTATCTACAAATTCCACCAGAAAAAAAGCCAAACCAAATCCATATTTAATATGGGACTCTTCATAGTCATGCTAAAAGGCTAGAGCTTTCTTGATTCTGGATCCTGTTTTAATAGTTAGAGTTAGGGTACTTATTTCCCCAATTTCCATCACTGGTCCATCTGCAAAGCTGGGAGACACATCTGTGAATTCTCCCTTTGGGCACCAGCCTGTATACATGTTAAGTGATTCAGAGAGTCGATGGTTATCTTCTTTCCAATTATCCAAACCATACTTATTTATTTATTTATTTATTTATTTCCTGACTTTATATTGGTTTCCTAGCGAGCTTTCTGCAACCTTTCTGAAGATGTAATAGAAGCATGTCAGAAAATGCTTCGAAGTCAACATCAGACTTAAAACCACAGTTGAGGGGAATCTCTATCAGAAACTCTAGGTGTGTTGATGGCTCTAGAGTCTGAAACAGGATTTGGGGTTGGTTTCAGGATAAGGAGGGACTGTGTTTCTGTCCCTTGGCTGGACTCAGACTTGACATGTAGCATCTGTCCTTTAAAAAGTTTGGTTCCTACCCATCTCTTCATCTGTTTCTTCATTAAAATGAAGGTGCCACCGAGAATGCAAATCATGTTGCTGATGCTTCTAATGGTGCTGCTTGTGTGGCTGCCAGAAGCTTGTGGGATGTGCAAAGCCAAATGTCTTCTGACTGTGGAGCAGAGTAAAGTGGACCCAGAGCATCATTATAAGTCAGGAGATTATTTCATTATTTCATTCTGTTGTTTTTATCGCCATGACGTAGGCCTTCATAGTGGCTCTGACTGGTGGCCATCCGTCCAATGATGCTCTAGACCAGACATGTCAAACACAAGGCCCGGGCGCCAGATGTGGCCCGCAAAGTGGTTTCATGTGGCCCCTGAAGCCATCCTGGAAACAGTGAGGGAACGGCCCTTGTTGCTTGGGCCCTGGCCCAGAGACTCTCCTTTTGCCAGAGACCCCCAGATCTGTCCCACTCCTGCCCAGGTCCCCAAAGGCACCCTTGATGCAATGATGTAGAGCTGGTGATGCCTACCCAGTAGGCCATTCACACTCCAGCCATGCCCACACAGGAGGCCACGCCCACCCTGGCCATACCCACCCGGCCCCCCGAGGGCAACCACAATGCTGATGTGGCCCTCAATGAAATTGAATTTGACACCCCTGCTCTAGACAATTCTTCATCCTTTTCAGCTCCCTGAATTACTTTGTGAACCACAGGGAGTGACAGGAGTAACAGGCCCAGGTTTGATCCTGTCCAAGGCTCACACTGCTACAGCAAGACCGTGCAGCAGTGCCTGAGGAAAACTCCACATCTTCCTTTGGAACTCTGCTGGGTCCCTCAGACACTGGGGCAGATCAATTTAATCATTACTGCCTTGCTGCCAAAGATGGACACATAGAAGAATTACACAATCTTATAGTCACCAGGGTGTGATCTAATCATGATAAAGGGGACAAAGAAAATTCCCTTTCAAATCACATTCCCACTGCCACATTACCTCTAAACAGGGATTAACTGTTGTTCTCTAAATAGGATCCACAGCTACCTACAAGCCTATCAGCAAATTCCCTTAGAAAAAAAGCCTAGCCAAATCCATATTAACATAGCATTCTTCATAGTCATGCAAAAAGGCCAAATCCTGCTTGATCCTTTGTTTATCCTGGATTCTCTAAAAGTGTTTTATTAGTTAGGATTAGGGTGCCAAATTCTTCATTTTCCATCTCTGGCCCCTCTTGAAAGCTTGGGACCACATCTGTGAGTTCTCCCTTTGGGCACCAGCCTATAGACATGTTGAAGGATTAGGTAGTTTTCTTCCAATTACAGTATCTAAATAATAGTTATTTATTTTTTAATTGTATTAGGTACCTAGAGAACCTTCTGTAACCTTTCACACATCTGTGAATTCTCCCTTTGGGCACCAGCCTGTATACATGTTAAGGGATTCAGAGAGTTGATGGTTATCTTCTTTCCAATTATCCAAACCATACTGATTTATTTCCTGACTTTATATTGGTTTCCTAGCAAGCTTTCTGCAACCTTTCTGAAGATGTAATAGAAGCATGTCAGAAAATGCTTTGAAGTCAATATCAGACTTAAAAGCACAGTTGAGGGGAATCTCTATCAGAAACTCTCGGTGCATTGATGGTTCTAGAGTCTGAAAGAGGATTTGGAGTTGGTTTCAGGATAAGGAGGGACTGTGTTTCTGTCCCTTGGCTGGCATCTGTCCTTTGAAAAATTTGGTTCCTACCCATCTCTTCATCTGATTCTTCATTAAAATGAAGGTGCCACGGAGAAGGCTCAATTAGCACACAAATCATGTTGCTGATGAAACTACTTGTTGTGCTTGTGTGGCTGCCCGAAGCTTGTGGGATGTGCAAAGCCAAATGTCTTCTGACTGTGGAGCAGAGTGAAGTGGACCCAGAGCATCATTATAAGTCAGGAGATTATTTCATTAGTGGAATAGTCTCTGCAAGGTTTGGTTGGTTTCAATTATTAACCTTTGACAGAAGTCCTTCAACAAAATTCTCCAGGTACGTCAATCCTTCTGCACTTTATTAGAGTCACTACATTTACAATGAATGTTTACTGTTTTAGAACTCTGAATATATAATATGCTCTCCTCTTGATCTGCTCCTTTTGTCAATTTACTATCTGATTTGGATTTGCCATCTCTTGGACCCTGTAGGTAACAAAGATTATTTCAAGCTCTAGAGTATAAAAATCAAATCAAATATTTTCTCCAACCACTTTCCTTCCCATCTTATGAGCAGAGCTAGAGGTGAACAAAGAAGAACAAAATGACCTCTCCCTTCCATCTCATCCCTGAACTGAGCTGTTTGAAGACAAAAACAGAAAATTGAATTGGTATAAACATAACCAACTGAGATATTGTCTTGGAAGCACATAATGTTTCAAACTTTTTCTATTGTTCTTATTGTTTTTCTAGGGTAGTACTTTGGAATGTTACAGAGTATTTGGAAGAATAGTTGTGACTAAAAGAATTAAAAATATTAATGTGAAAGAAAAAATAGACATAATTTTTATTGATATGTTCATACCTACAGAAAATCATCCAAACTTTTTTGGAAATTTTTGCCTTTCCTTTTTGCTATCGAGAACATCAACCAGAAGGGCCATCTCTTACCCAACATCACCCTGGGCTACAATGTTTATGAAAATTTCTTAAAAGTAGAAATGACTACAGATCCTTTGTTGGACCTGCTTTCAGATGGGGAGGCCAATGTGCCGAACTATAGATGTGGAAGACAAAGAAACACAGTGGCTGTTCTGGAAGAGGCTGAGGCTGGCATCTCCACCCAGATTTCAACCATGTTGGGCACCTACAAAATCCCTCAGGTGTGTCTTTCTCAGGGGAAAAGGTCTGAGTAATACAAGGTTGAATCAGAGGTCCTCTGCTACAGATGAAATGCAGAGCTTTTTTGTGGAATTTTCTTATGGAAATGAAGCTTTTTTGGATGAGAGGATAGATGGGGAAATCTTCAAATTTGCAGAAAACAACAAACTGGCAGGAATAGCCAACACTCCAGAGGTTAGCCTTAAGATACAGAAGGATCTTGACAAACTTGAACATTGGGTGCTATCTAAAAAAATGAAATTCAATGATGAAAAAGTAAGATTCTATATTTAAGCAAAAAAAACCCAAAAACCAACTGCACAGGTACAGTGTAGTTAGTACCTGGCTCAATAGTACTAAATGTGAGAGGAATCTTGGTGATCTAGTGGACAATCACTTAAATATGAACCGGCAGTGTGCTGCACTTGCCAAAAAAACCAACACAGTTCTAGGCTGCATTAAGAGAGACATAGAATCAACATCACATGAAGTGTTAATACAAATTTATAATGCCTTGGTAAGACCACACTTGGAATACTACATCCAGTTTAGGCCGCCATGATATAAAAAAGATATTGAGACTCTGAAAAGAGTGCAGAGAAGAGCAACGAGGATGATCAGGGGGCTGGAAGTTAAAACCTATAAAGAATGATTGATGTTATTGGATATGTGTAGTGTAATGAAAAGAAGTCTAAGAGTGACATGATAGCAGTGTTCCAATATCTCAGGGGTTACCAGAAAGTCAAGCTATTCCATCACTGGGCAATCAATTTTCGCAAATGGTATAGGGTTTCTTGCCTGAGCAGGCGGTTGGAGTAGAAGATCTCCAAGGTCCCTTCCAATTGTGCTATTGTATCCTGCTCTAAATTATAGGACATGCATTTTGCTCATTACATTTAAAATACCATCTTCCATTTCTTTCAGATCAGTTATGGTTTTGCTTCAAAGATTCTGAGGGACAAAACTCAGTTTCCTTTCTTCTACGTGATGCTCCCTGCTGAAGGCATCCAATACCCAGGGATGGTCCAGCTTCTCCTCCATTTCAAGTGGACCTTGGTTGCTCTCGTTGCTCCAGAAACTGACCAGGGAGAGCTGTTCATGAGGACAATGTCTTCTTTGATGTTAAGAAATGGCATTTGTGCAATTACATATCAAAGCTTTGCAATAAATGTTGTTAAAGGGGTTTTCAATGCAAAAAATGATTACAAATTGACAAAAGTCAATGTCTTTGTTTATGGTTCAGAGACTGCTTCATTCTCATTAGGAATAAAAATAATACATGGTGAACTTAAAATCCTTCATGACTTTACAGATAAAGTGTGGATCACCACAGCTCAATGGGATCTCAGTCTTGATTTGAAGTATATTATGAAGTATATGAAACACGTTAGTGGCATTTTTTCCTTTCTGATAACGAAAAAGAAATGGGTAAACTATGATGCTTTAATTACCTTGACTGAAATCATGTTTAAGTTTTTAAATGAAAACTTTAGATGTTCATCCACTAAGGATGCCTTTTCCGTGAAAGTCTGGAGACGGTGCAGACAGACAGAAGAACTGGAGGGTCTGAGGAAAGAGCTGATCGATCAAATCCTACCTCTGGACAGCTATCTTCTTTATGACACCACCTTGGCTTTGGGAAGGGCCTTAAATACAGCTTATATCTCCATATCTAAGAGATCAGTGTGGAACAGGGGCATCAAGGAGGAAACTCTAAGGCTGAAGGCTTGGCAGGTATTTCTTTTACACAAGGCATCTTTCACTGAAATTAATTTTCTAAGTGGATTCCTTGGTTAGTTATTCTGAGAAAATCAATTATTGTGAAACTCTAATCCAACATAATTTCAATATTCCATTTCCTTCACTGTCATTTCTTCTGATCTTTTTTATTTTTTTAGTTTGTGCAATTTTTTTTTATTTTTTAGTATATTTTATTGCTTTTTTAAAATAACAATCTTTAGTGCTTTGTAAACTAAATTTTACATTTTACATGCAAATACATGGATATTTTGTTTGTTCAGCCATTCTTTTTTCTTTTTCCTCAAAGTGATGAGGTTGTAGAAACAAGGAGCCAATTTGAGGTTACATGTTAAACTAATTGATCCAATCAGATAATTCTTGCAAATCTCAGAAAGGAATGACTTGTAGCAAGAAGTTAAATGTTGTAAACCAATATGTTTGGAACATCAGTGATACTTCCCATGCTAAATCACTGGTCTTCACCACTGAATATCCTCCAGAACAACACACGAAGGTAGGAAATGAGAAGCTACCTACCTCAATAAGGCAACTAATGAAACAAGAAAGAGGAAAAAAGACAGAGTGATAAGCAGCAGTTATTATTCCTCTCTTATTCGTAAACTCCTAACCAACTTGGAAACTCAAAATAGAACTGGTTTTTTGAATAGAGACAAATGTTTGTATCCTTCCTAGTATAGACCAAGGAGTTTTTTCAGAGGACTTTTGATGTCTTTTCAAATCTCATCTCTTCCTGTCCTTTCCAGCTTCACCCCTTCCTTCAAAGCTCACAGTTTCACAATAATTCTATAGAAGGAATATATTTGGATCAGAAAGGAGATCTGACAATTGACCTTATGAACTGGATCATTTTCCCCAACCGATCTGTCAAGAGAGTGAAATCTGGGAGTTTAGAAAAAGAGGCATTCCAAGGTTTTAAATTTTCCATTGACCAGAAGAATATCACACAGGTAGAAATGCTGAACAAGATGGTCTAATATTTACTTTATTCCACTGAGGGTGGCAAAAGCAGAATTCCACCTATGCAGGAGGGAGCAGGATTTGCATTTAATGCCTTTGAGTTTTCATATCAGTTGTTCAGGTTCTCAAAAGTGCAGATTTCTTATCAGCTATTCAGGTGGCTTCAAAAAATATTCTCTTCAATTTTCACCCAAAGAATTTATGGAGTCTCTGGAAAGGGAGAAAGATTGAACCAATCATGCAGATAACAATGTATACATAGTCAAAGCAAAGAATCCATCCATCATTTTCCTGATCAATTTAAAGTATAAATGAAAATCTAAACTTGTACCATTTCTTTAACATTAATGCGGAAGAAAAAAACAGAAAATAAATATACAGTTCAGTCTGGAGATCACCAACCCTTTCTTCCTTTGCCATTTTATTTATTTATTTATTTATTTTATTTTAATCCCATTTATATCCCGCCCTTCTCCAAAGACTCAGGGTGGCTTACAAGCTTAGCAATAGCCTTCATTCTATGTATATGCCTGCTTATTAGGGCTTTTGAGGCCCCCCAAGCGGCATTGTTACAAAGTCAGCTTATTGCCCCCAACAGTCTGGGTCCTCATTTTACCTACCTCGGAAGGATGGAAGGCTGAGTCAACCTTGAGCCTGGTGGGATGAGAACCTGCACTAATTGCAGGCAGCTGGTGTTACTTAAGGAGGCATTAGCCCACTGCTCCACCAAGGCTCTTTTCTGAAAATAAGCTCATTTTCTAGGTCTTTCTCCTTTTTCTCCTCAGTCCCTGCCTTCTTCCAGGTGTGTGGAAAGTTGCCGTCCTGGATTCATGAAGGTGGCTAGGGAAGGGGACTTCATCTGCTGCTATGATTGTCATCCCTGTGCAGAAGGAACCATCTCCACCATGGAAGGTAGGTGACACCAGAGAAAAAGGACAAATTTTAGGGAAGTCATAGAAAAACAGAATAACAGAGTTGGAAAGGACTTTACTCTAGTCCAATCCCCTGCTCAAGCAGGAAATTCTATACTATTTCAAACAAATGGTTGTCTAATCACATCATAAAAACCTCCATTGTTGGGGCACCCATGACTTCTGGAGGCAAGCTGTTCCACTTATTAATTGTTCTAACTGACAGGAAAGTTCTCATTAGTTTTAGGTTGCTTCTCTTCTTCATTAGTTTCAATCCATTTCTTCTTGCACAGATTTCAGATGCTTTAGATAATAGGTTGTTCTTTGTGGCAGCCCCTCAGATATTAGAATGCAACTGTCACTCCTTTTTTCATTAATTTAGACATATTCAATTTCTGCAACTGTTCTTTATATATTTTAGCCTCCAGCCCCTTAATCATCTCTGTTGCTCTTCTCTGTACTCTTCCTAGGTGCATCTACAGTTTCTTACATCAATGCAACCAAAATTGGATGCAGTATTCCAAGTGTTGTCTTTGTTGTTGTTATTAGTTGCAAAGTCGTGTCCGACCCATCGCGACCCTATGGACAACGTTCCTCCAGGCCTCCCTGTCCTCTACCATCTTCTGGACTCCATTTAAGCTCATGCCTACTGCTTCAGTGACTCCATCCAGCCACCTCATTCTCTGTCGTCCCCTTCTTCTCTTGCCCTCAATCTTTCCCAGCATTGGGCTCTTCTCCAGTGAGTCCTTCCTTCTCATTAGGTGGCCAAAGTATTTGAGTTTTAGCTTCAGGATCTGGCCTTCTAAAGAGCAGTCAGGGTTGATCTCCTCTAGGACTGACCGGTTTGATCGCCTTGCAGTCCAAGGGACTTGCAGGAGTCTTCTCCAGCACCATAGTTCAAAGGCTTCAATTCTTTGGCGCTCAGCCTTTTTTATGGTCCAGCTTTCACTGCCATACATTGCAACTGGGAAGACCATAGCCTTGACTATACGCACTTCTGTTGACAGGGTGATGTCTCTGCTTTTTAGTGTGCTGTCTAGATTTGCCATGGCTTTCCTCCCGAGGAGCAAGTGTCTTTTAATTTCTTGGCTACAGTCCCCATCTGCAGGGATCTTGGAGCCCAGGAAAATAAAATCTGTCACTACCTCCATTTCTTCCCCATCTATTTCCCAAGAATTGAGAGGACCAGATGCCATGATTTTGGTTTTCTTAATGTTTAGTTTCAACCCAAGTTTTGCACTCTCCTTCTTCACTCGCAACAAGAGGCTCTTTAGTTCCTCTTCACTTTCTGCCATTAGAGTGGTATCATCTGCATATCTTAGGTTGTTGATGTTTCTTCTGGCAATCTTAATTCCAACTTTTGATTCATCTAGCCCTGCCTTTCTCATGATGTGCTCTGCATATAAGTTAAATAGGCAAGGCGACAGTATACAGCCTTGCCGGACTCCTTTCCCAATTTTGAACCAATTAATGGTTCCGTGTCCAGTTCTCACTGTTGCTTCTTGGCCCGCATATAGATTTCTCAAGAGACAAATAAGATGGACTGGTATGCCCACCTCTTTAAGTACTTGCCACAGTTTGTTATGATCCACACAATCAAAGGCTTTAGCATAGTCAATGAAGCAGAAGTAGATGTTTTTCTGGAACTCTCTAGCTTTCTCCATGATCCAGCGTATGTTAGCAATTTGATCTCTAGTTCTTCTGCCTCTTCGAAATCCTGCCTGTACTTCTAGTAGTTCTCGATCCACATACTGCTGGAGTCTAGCTTGTAGAATTTTAAGCATAACTTTACTAGCATGAGAAATGAGTGCAATGGTGCGATAGTTTGAACATTCTTTGGCACTGCCTTTCTTTGGAATTGGAATGTAAACTGATCTTTTCCAATCCTGTGGCCACTGTTGTGTTTTCCAAATTTGCTGGCAAATTGAGTGTAGCACTTTTACTGCATTGTCTTTTAAGATTTTGAATAGCTCATCTGGAATACTGTCACCTCCACTAGCTTTGTTGTTGCTCAGCTTTTCTAAGGCCCACTTCACTTCACATTCTAGGATGTCTGGCTCAAGGTCAGTGACCACCTCATTGTGATTATCAGGGACGTTAAGCTCATTCTTGTATAGTTCTTCTGTGTAATTTTGCCACCTCTTCTTAATCTCTTCTGCCTCTGTTAGCTCCCTGCCATTTTGGTCCTTTATCATGCCCATTTTTGCATGAAACATTCCTTTCATCTCTCCAATTTTCTTGAAAAGATCTCTGGTCCTCCCTATTCTATTGTTTTCTTCTATTTCTTTGCATTGTTCATTTAAGAAGGCATTCTTATCTCTTCTAGCTATTCTTTGGAATTCTGCATTTAATTGGGCATATCTTTCTTTTTCTCCCTTGCCTTTTGCTTCCCTCCTTTCCTCAGCTATTTGCAAAGCTTCCTCAGACAGCCATTTTGCTTTCTTGCATTTCTTTTTCTTTGGGATGGTTAAGGTTGCTACCTGTTGTACAATGTTGTGAACCTCTGTCCATAGTTCTTCAGGCACTCTGTCTATCAGATCTAATTCCTTAAATCTATTTGTCACCTCTACTGTATATTCAACAGGGATATGATTTAATTCATACCTGACTGGCCTAGTGCTTTTCCCTACTTTCTTTAATTTAAGCCTAAACTTTGCAACAAGAAGCTCATGGTCTGAGCCACAGTCAGCTCTTGGTCTTGTTTTTACTGACTGTATAGAGCTTCTCCATCTTTGGCTGCAGAGCATATAGTCAATCTGATTTCTGTGTTGAAGTGTTGTCTTACCAGGGCATTATAGAGTGGTATTAACACTTCATGTGATTTTGATTCTTTCCCTCTGTTAATGCACCCTAGGGCTGTGTTGCCTTTTTGGTAGCTTCAGCACACTGCTGGCTCATATATAAGTGATTGTCCTTCAGAATTCCAAGATCCCTCTCACAGTTACTGCTATTGAGCCAGGTACCATCTGCTATACCTGTGCATTTCATTTTTCTTGCCTAAATATAGAACCTTGCTTTTTTCACCATTTAATTTCATTTTGTTAGATTGGCCCAGTGTTCAAGTCTGTTAAGATCTTTCTATAATTTGAGGCTATCTTCTGGAGTATTGGCTACTCCTGATAGCTTCGTGTCATCTGCAAATTTAATGAGTTTCCCTTCTATCCCCTCACTGAAATCATTGTTAAAGACATTGAACAGTACTGGGCCTAAGACAGAGCCTTAGGGAACCCAACTAAATACCTTCCTCCATGTAGATGCAGTTCCCTTGAGGAGTACATGGTGAGTGGGGTTGGTCACCCAATTATGAATCTATCTGAAGATACTGCCAAACCCAAATTATCAAGTAGTAGGTTGTGGTCTACTTTCCATATGTCTTACTGAACTCCAAGCAAATTATATCAACAGCACTCTGTTGGTCTGATAATGTTGTCAAAGAATGCAATAAAATTTGTCTGGTATATGATAGTTTTGACAAAGCCATATTTGCTTCTGATTATGACTTTGTTTGCCTCTTAGTGTTCACAGATTCATTGTTGATCTTTTCCAGAATTTTCCCAGTTGTTGATATCAGGCTGATAGGTCTATTATTCTGTTATTATTCTGTCTGTAGTTTCCTGGATCCATTTTTTCCCCTTTTTTGAAGATAGGAACTACATCAGCACTTTTCCAGTCATCCAGTGCTGTGGGATCTTTGAAAGATATGGTTCAGTAATTTTGAGATCATGTCTGCCAATTTCTTCTGAACCTTGGGGTCTAATTCCTCTGATCCTGATTATTTGAATTCATCTACAGTGAAAAGGTGTTCTTTTCTTCCTTATTTTGACTTGCATTCCTAATCCAAATTTTATAGTACTTTTTAATAGGTTGGACTATTTTTTCCTGTTGTGCAAAGACAAATGCCAAAAATGAGTTAAGGTGTTCTCCTTTCTCCTTGCTGCTTGTCACCTTCTTGCCATTTTCTCCCATTAATGGACCAATTGTTTCCTTGACTTTTTCTTAAGTGTTACATGTTGAAAGTAACTTTTTTTTTCTTTTGTCACATGCCTTTGTATATTTTGAGCTTTAGCTTTCCTTACTTTATCTTTGCAGGTTCAGGGTATTTGCTGATATTCTGCTTTAGTTATGTGCCCCTTTTTCTATTTTTTATAGTTGTCCTTTTTGTTTTTCAGTTTATCAGAGAGTTCTTTGTGCAGTTATTTTTCTTCTTCACTGGAATTGTGTTAGACTGAGGTTTTGTAATCTCACTTGTCAAAATTTCCCAAACTTCTTCGGTTGTTTCCCCTTTGGGGATTTTCATCCATGGAATCCTTCCTAATCTCTCTTTATGCTTATTGAATCAGTTCACTTAAAGTCCAAGACTCTAGACTTTGTTCTATTGCTTGTGCTTGCATAATGTTGAATTCCAATATTTCATGGTCACCACCCCTAAGATTCTGGTAATTTCAAAACCTTCTATCATATCTTTATCAAATCTCATATTAGTGAAAATTAAGTTCAATATTGCTTAAAGTCAGGGATCTATTTGATCTTCCCACTAGGTGCAATGTTTCTCTCCAAATTGATGTCAGGGTAATTAATGATGTCATTGCTATTGTGGTGTGTTTCTTACATACCTTCATTCACTATTTAATTACTAGTTAATTAGACACTGACATTTTACAGGAAAGGATGAGTGGGAAGGGAAAGAATCAGGGAACCTACCAAGTAGGATAACTACTGTCCAGACATAGGACCTGGCCATCTTGTAGATCCATGTGAAGGAAGGTATTGATATTTGAAAAAGAGGATTTAATAAAGGAGATTCTCAAACAGTCAGTTTACACAGAAAGACCAGCAGCTGAGTTTATCAGACAAATATCTTCCTTCTTAAAAGAGTAAGAGCTGGAAAGGGCCACTGAGGCCTTAACTCCAAGATTCTACCCTTCCATTCTTCAATAGGTTTTTGGTGGAAAGGCTGTAGAATACTTTGGATTTCTCCTCTAAAAGGTGGTTCATGGAAGCTCTGGTGCAAATGATGCAATCTCTAAAAGGAGAAATAGTTCTCCTAGAAATGTGTGGCAAAAATTCTCATTTGCCTTTGGAATTTGTCTTTGATTGTTACACTGCTTAAGATATCTAACCGTGCTTTAAAGTAGATATTAATCTTTCTCTTTTCAGATGCTGAAAGATGCACCAAATGTCCAGCAGATCAGCATCCAAACATCAACAGAGATGACTGCATACCTAAGATTTATACTTTCTTATCCTATCAAGAAACTTTGGGGATCATTCTAGCTTCCCTTGCCTTGTTTCTGTCTTTAATAACAGGCTTAGTCTTGGGAAGCTTCATTAAATTCCAAGAAACTCCCATAGTCAAAGCCAACAATCGGGATCTCTCCTACATCCTCCTCATCACCCTCCTGCTAGTCTTTTTGACGTCATTCCTATTCATTGGCAAGCCGAGGAGAGATACTTGTCTTCTCCAACAAGTAGCATTCAGCACCATCTTCTCAGTTGCCATTTCTACAGTTTTGGCCAAAACAATCACTGTGGTATTAGCATTCCTGGCCACAAAACCAGGGAATAAAGCACAGAGATGGCTAGGGAAGAGCCTGGCCAATTCTATCATCCTTTCTTGTTCTGGGGTCCAAGTTGTTCTCTGCAGCATCTGGTTGAGCACTTCTCCCCCATTCCCTGAGTCAGACATGTACTCATAATCAGCAACAATTATCCTGCAATGTAATCAAGGCTCTGTTTTTATGTTCTACCTTGCCCTTGGCTACATGGGTTTCCTGGCTCTCATCTGCTTCATGGTGGCTTTCCTCGCCAGGAATCTCCCTGGAGCCTTCAATGAAGCCAAGCTCATCACCTTCAGCATGCTGGTCTTCTGCAGCGTCTGGATATCCTTCGTTCCCACCTACCTGAGCACCAAGGGAAAATACATGTTGGCCGTGCAGATCTTCTCCATCTTGGCTTCAAGCACTGGCCTGCTATGCTGCATCTTCATCCCCAAGTGCTACATTATTTTTTTAAGACCAGACCTGAATACAAAAGAACATCTGATGTCAAAAGAAAGTAAAAATTAACTTTTGGTACAACTTTCCTCAAAATACCAGTTAATCACTCAAAGATATTTTTTACTTCAGAAGATCGGCAGTTTGGCGGGTCAAATCCCGAATGCCGCGTAGCAGAGTGAGCGCCTGTTACTCATCCCAGCTTCTGCCAACCTAACAGTTCGAAAGCACGTAAAAATGCAAGTAGAAAGGGGACTTCCGGGTGGCACTTCAGCGGCGTGGACAGTCAAAATCGACCACCTGTCCTCTGATTCTGTAAAAGCCGTGGAGCAGCCGACAATCAGCTGTTCTGCGGCTGAAAACCCTTCCCCTTTGGCAAAGAGGGGAAGGGGAGATTCCAGGTAGGGGTAGAGCTCCCCTAGAGCCCCAGAGTGTTTATTCTGGGGCTTGGAGGGTGAGACCTCCCCCGAAGCCTGGAAACACTCCGGATCGGAGGACTTCTCTGCTTTAAAGCAGAGCAAGATGCTGAATCCACTCCTGCTGGACTTGACTTGATCTGATTGTTATCTTGAGGAATTAACGCAGGCAGAGCAGATGCGGGAGCAGTATAAACAGCAAGTATAAGACTTTAACTCTGGAATCTCAACTTTCTTTCTGTCGTTTTAAAAAGAAAGGGAAGATGGCGCCTGAAAGATTCTTTGTAACAAAGAATCAAAAGTGCTTTGAAAGTGAAAGTGGCTATTTGGATATTGAAAACTGTAAAGACTATAAGAAAATTATAAGAACCTAAAACAATTTTAAGAAGAGAACAAAAAGACTATAAACATTTTGACTTGATTAATCTTTTTAAATACAGAGAATAAAATACTGCTAAGCTTGTAAGCCGCCCTGAGTCTTCAGAGAAGGGCGGGATATAAATGGAATTAAAATAAAATAAAAATAAAATAAATGATAAGATGGAGAAAATAGAAAACAAGATGGAAAAAATAGATGAACAAATGAATGATAAATTTGAGTTAATGTCAGAAGAGATTTGAGAAATTAAAGAAACTATGCAGATTAAAAATAAAGAAATAAGGGAAGATACTCTATTGGCATTTCAGGGATTGGCACAACATATTCAACATAAATAAAAATTTTACAAACTTTTACATGACAGAATAACCCAATGGGATTATAAATCTTGTATTTTAATGGGAGATTGGAATGGAGTTCTGGACACAGACAAAAGAAGGTCTTCTAATGGAATATCAAACCGTGCGAAACTGCCTAGATCTTTTTTTGAGCTTATGGATGACCTGGAATTAAGAGACATTTGGAGAGAGCAAAATATGGAAGAGAGGGATTTTACATTTTTTTCAGATAGGCACCAATCTTTTTCAAGGATTGATTTTATACTAATTACCAATGATTTTTTTTCTAGGGTGAAGAAAATTAAGATATGCCCAAGAACATTAACAGATCATAGTCCAGTGTGGATGGAACTGGTCCAAGAGAAAAGGAATAGAAGACCTTGGAGATTAAATGAAAATTTGTTTAGATATGAGGAAATTGTGAATGAATGTAGAAAACAAATGAGAGAATTTTTTGTAACGAATATGCATAAGGGCACCTCGATTGAAATGGTTTGGGATGCAAGTAAAGCTTATATGAGAGGAGTCCTAATACATTTGAATAACAAGTATAGACATAAAAAGCAACAAAAGCGAAAGGAGTTAGAAGAGGAAATAAAGATGAAGGAGAGGTTACTTATCTTGAACCCAGCTGATAAGAAAGTGAAAGAAACAATTAACTTATTGAAAGGGCAGTTTAATATGTTGATGGCAGACCAAGTGGCAACCAACATACGATACACTAAACATAATACTTTTTATAACGCTAATAAGCCAGGTAGATGGTTAGCTTACTTGTTAAGGAAAAAAGAAAAGTCTCGGACGATAGAGAAAATAGAATATAAAAGTAAAAAGGTTTATCAACAAGATATTATCAGAAAGGTATTTTCAGAATTTTATTCTAAATTATATGCAAGTGATACAATTCAAAGTATAGATATAGATAAATATTTACAAGAGGTGAATATTCCTAAGGTTACTCAAGAACAGCGGGATGGAATGAATCAGTTAATAACTTCTGAAGAGATTGTTTTAGCAATTAAACAGTTGAAATTGGGTAAATCACCAGGGACAGATGGATTGACAGCTAGTTATTATAAAACTTTGCAGTTAGAAATGGTGGAGCCTTTGAAGGACTTATTTAGAACAATTCAACTTGGGGGAGTAGTGCCCCCATCATGGAGAACAGCTTTTATAACATTGATTACAAAGGAGGATCAAGATCTTAGTCAACCAAAAAATTATAGACCAATA
This sequence comes from Daboia siamensis, assembly GCA_024449315.1. Taxonomy (NCBI): domain Eukaryota; kingdom Metazoa; phylum Chordata; class Lepidosauria; order Squamata; family Viperidae; genus Daboia; species Daboia siamensis. Next base: position 208,477 of record JAKJMR010000962.1, on the reverse strand, counting down.
TCTCTTTTAAACACTGATTATAAGATATTTGCTAAAGTATTGGCAAATAGAATAATGAATATAATGCAACAAGTGATACATAATGATCAATCGGGGTTTATAACTGGTAGGCAAATAAAGTATAATGTAAGACAAATTGTTAATTTATTGGAATATTTGGAAAGAAACAACCAAGTATCTGCCGCATTGATATTTTTAGATGCAGAGAAGACCTTTGGTTCAATTGAATTGGCAATTTTTATTGAAAGTAATAGAAAAGATGGAATTTTGGGATTATTTTTTACAGGCTATTAAAGCAATATATCAAAATCTTGTCGTTTGGGAGGAGTTTGACTCTGTTACTCCGGAGGAAGTGGACAGGATCATGGGGAGGCTGAGTTCCACCACATGTTTATTGGATCCGTGCCCCTCCTGGCTGGTTTATGCGGCTCGGGAAGGGACACGAGGCTGGCTCCAGGCGGTTATATCTGCTTCTTTGAGTGAGGGTAGTTTCCCCGCCGTCTTGAAAGAGGCGGTGGTGAGACCCCTCCTCAAGAAGCCTGCCTTGGACCCGGCTGTGTTGAATAACTTCCGTCCGGTCTCCAACCTTCGTTTTCTTGCGAAGGTTGTTGAGAGTGTGGTGGCACATCAGCTCCCTCTGGCCCTGGATGAAGCGGATTATCTAGACCCGTACCAATCGGGTTTCAGGTCCGGGTACAGCACGGAGACGGCATTGGTCGCTCTGGTGAATGATCTCTGGAGGGCTCGGGACAGGGGATATTCCTCTGTCCTAGTCCTATTAGACCTCTCAGCGGCGTTCGATACCATCGACCATGGTATCCTGCTGTGGCGTCTCAGGGGATTGGGAGTGGGAGGCACAGTGTTGCGGTGGTTCTCCTCCTATCTCTTGGGACGTTTGCAGTCGGTGTTGGCAGGGGGACAGAGGTCGACCTCGAGGTCTCTCGTTTGTGGAGTTCCTCAGGGGTCGGTCCTCTCGCCTCTCCTGTTCAACATCTATATGAAACCGCTGGGTGAGATCATTCGTGGTTTTGGAGTTGGGTATCATCAATATGCTGATGATACCCAGCTTTTTCTTTCTACCCCAAACCACCCCAGTGATGCCCTCGACGTGATGTCCCGTTGCCTGGAGGCGGTCCGGGTCTGGATGGGGAGTAACAGACTTCAACTTAACCCCGACAAGACTGAGTGGCTGTGCATACCTGCATCCCGGGATATTCAGAATATCCCATCACTTTCTATGGGGGGTGAACTATTACCCCCCGTAGATAGGGCTCGCAACTTGCGAGTCCTCCTAGATTCACAGCTTACTATGGAAGATCACATGGTGGCTGTGACTAGGGGGGCCTTCGCCCAGGTTCGCCTGGTGCGTCAGTTGCGGCCCTATCTTGACCGGGATGCTTTATGTACGGTCACTCATGCGCTCGTGACCTCTCGCCTTGACTACTGCAATGCTCTCTACATGGGGCTGCCCTTGAAGACCACTCGGAGGCTCCAACAGGTACAGAATGCAGCCGCGAGAGTTGTGTTGGGAGTCTCCCGATACTCCCATATAACACCTTTGCTCCGTGAGCTGCATTGGTTGCCAGTTGCCTTCCGGGTGAGATTCAAGGTACTGGTAATTGTGTTTAAGGCCCTCCATGGCACGGGTCTGGAGTACCTTAGGGATCACCTGCTGCCGGCATCAACTTCCCACCGCCCTGTGCGTTCCCACAGAGAGGGTCTCCTCAGGGTGCCACCGATCAGAGAATGTCGATTGGTGGCCCCCAGGGGGAGATCCTTCTCTGTGGGCGCCCCGGAGCTATGGAATCAGCTGCCGGTCGAGCTCCGGACGGCGCCCGACCTTCGCTCCTTCCGTCGCGATTTGAAGACGTTTTTATTTGCACAAGCCGGCCTGGCCTGATGAGGGATGGGTGTTTTTTAATGTTTGTATTTTACTTGGGTATATTTGTATTTTACTTGGGCATATTTAATTCTTTTTTTAACTTTTGTATTTTGTATATTTATATTTGCCCTGTACACCGCCCTGAGTCCTTCGGGAGAAGGGCGGTATATAAATAAAATTAAATAAATAAAATAAATAAATAAAAGCAAATGGCACAAATAATTGTTAATGGTAATTTAACAGAAATTTGTAAAATTGAAAAAGGAACAAGGCAGGGATGCCCTTTATCACCATTGTTGTTTGTTTTATCACTGGAAATATTATTGATTAAAATACGTGAATCAAATAAGATAAAGGGAATTAAAATTAGGCATCAAGATTATAGATTGAGAGTGTTTGCAGATGACTTGGTCGTTGCTTTAAATCAACCTACTGAATTGGTTTTAGAATTATTGGATGTGATAATACAATATGGACAAGTTTCTGGATTTAAAATTAATAAGCAAAAAACTAAAATATTAATAAAAAATATGACCATAAAACAAGGAGAAGCGTTAGAAAAATCAACAGGATTTGAAATAGTAAAAAAGGTTAAATACTTGCGGGTATATATCACAGCAATGAATGTGAAATTATATAAAAACAATTATGAATTGTTTTGGCAAAAAGTACAAAAGGAGATTGATAGTTGGAAAAAATTACAATTGTCTTGGTTGGGGAGCATAGCAGCCATGAAGATGAATGTCTTACCAAAATTTTTATTTTTGTTCCAAATGATACCAATACTTAAGAAAGATGCAAATTTAAATGAGTGGCAAAAAGGTATTAATAAATTTATCTGGGCAGGGAAAAGACCGAGAGTAAAGCTTAAAATAATGCAAGATGCACGTGAGAGAGGGTGTTTGAAGATGCCCAATTTGAGATTATATTATGATGCAGTTGTGTTATCAACAATTAGTGATTGGTTCAATTTAACGGATGAAAGAATATTGAATATTGAGGGGTATGATTTATTGTATGGATGGCATGCGTATTTATTTTATGACAAAAAGGTGAATAATATTTTTAAGACTCACCGGAGAAGGGGCCTAGAGAGCATTTGGAGGTCCAGTCGGTCTGAGTCTGACTGAACACAGTTAAGATCCTTTTCTAGATCTTATCTTGTGGCAATGGAGGTGGCGAAGCGTGCTCACTTCGCACCTCATTGCATCCGCAGATAACCGCCCGGCCACCCTGTTTAGAGTGACCCGTTCCCTTTTAAATCAGGGGACGGGAGAGGACCCCTTGCAGGGACGGGCCGAGGAGTTTAGTGAGTATCTGGTGGATAAAATCGCTCAGATTCGCGCTGGCTTGGACTCCGACAGGGCAGTGTCTGACGAAGGGGAAACGATGGGTTTGGCCGATAATATTTGGGAAGAGTTTGATCCTGTGACTCCGGATGAAGTGGACAGGATCATGGGGAAATTAAGTGCCGCCACGTGTTTGTTGGACCCGTGTCCTCCTGGCTGGTTTATGCGGCCCGGGAGGTTACACAAGGCTGGCTCCTGGCAGTTATAAATGCTTCCTTGAGTGAGGGGTGCTTCCCTGCTGCCTTGAAGGAGATGGTGGTAAGGCCCCTCCCGGGTACAGCACGAAGACGGCATTGGTCGTGCTGGTGGATGATCTCTGGCGGGCCCGAGACAGGGGTTATTCCTCTGTCCTGGTCCTTTTAGATCTCTCAGCGGCTTTTGATACCATCGACCATGGTATCTTGCTGCGACGTCTTGCGGGGTTGGGAGTGGGAGGTACCATTTTACGGTGGTTCTCCTCCTACCTCTTGGGCCACTCGCAGATGGTGTTGACAGGAGGGCAGAGGTCAGCCCCTAGACCCCTTAGTTGTGGGGTGCCTCAGGGGTTGGTACTCTCGTCCCTCCTGTTCAACATCTATATGAAGCCGCTTGACATTGTAGCAAAAATATATGCTTGAACAGAATTGAAATCTGGGTAGAGGAAAACAACATCTTCACAGAAGAACAAGCAGGTTTTAGACAAGACAGATCTACTATTGATAACTGCTTTGTCTTGAACCATCTAATTGCCAAATATGCCTATAAGAGGAGACCCCTTTTTGCTGCTTTTATAGACCTTACAGCAGCATTTGACATGGTAAATAGAGACGTACTATGGAGTAAATTGACATCTCTTAAAATAGAACCCAGACTCCTGGCTTTGATTAAAGCCCTTTACACAAGTACCTGTTTGAGGGTGCGGTATGGGGTTAATGGGGCCCTGACTAACAGGATTCACACAAATAAAGGGATAAGGCAAGGGTGTATCCTGGCCCCATTATTATTTAATTTATACATCAATGATTTGCCAGGGTTAATGAAGGATTCCATGGTACACATGCCGATGATCCTAAATACTTACTGTAACAGCTTGCTTTATGCTGATGATATGATTTTATTATCATACTCACAAGTAGTATTACGTAGGCTATTAAGAAGATTCAGCTCTTATTGCCAGGATAACTCCCTAATCATTAGCAAATTTAAATCAAAAATAATGGTGTTTGGAAGAAACCATCAGAGACATAAGTGGCAATTAGATGGTGAACTAATTGAGCAGGTTAATACCTTTGTATATTTGGGAGTAACTTTTTCCAAGACTGGATCTTGGGCCTGCCATCATCAACAGAGTACATTTAGAGCAAAAGCCCGTTTGAATTTATTGCTCAAACTAAAGAACTATAGTTACCCAGGGTCCCTAGCTCCATTACTCAAGGTTTATAAGGCTAAGGTTACGACAATGCTCTTGTATGGAGCAGAAATTTGGGATCTTTACTCAACCACAGTTTTAGAACAAACACAGTCCCAGCACCTGAGATGTATTTTGGGTGTAGATCCAAGAACATCTGCTGCAGCAGTTAGAGCTGAATTGGAAATTCATACAATTCAGGCATTATCTAAAATTAGAGCTTATAACTACTGGTGCAAAGTTAATGAAATGGAGACTGATAGACTCCCCAAATGATGCCTACTAGAGCAAATAAAACAACAAATCTGGATCACCAAACTAACAAATTTTGTAAGAAGCTGTGGCCTTCCTGTTTGTTGTGTAACAGGAGAACAATCTAAAAAAAGAGTTGCCCAAAGAATTAAGGATATAGAAGCACAAACTGATATAGCTATCCTTAGTAAGGTGGGTAACTTGAAATGGCTGAGTAAATACAAATGTACTTTTCAAGTGGACAGTTATTTGAAGTCACAACTCCCAAAACATCTTAGGGAGAGATTTACGAGAGCAAGATTCGAACAGCTTGACACAATGGTCAGGTATGGGAGATTTCATGCTATACCGTACAATGAGCATCTCTGCATTTGCGGAGCGGCAGAGGTAGAGGACCTGGCTCACATCCTATTTGACTGTTGTCTGTATAAGAGGGTGAGAGACAGGTATCTTGGTCTATATACCAAACGAATGACCCGTTGGGATCCCCATATCAAAATAACTTATCTTATGTCCGGTCAGAACTTGAAAATAACATTTAACGTAGCACAGTATTTAAACAAAATGATCCGGTTAAGATCTGCATATGTGGGACTGATTGGGGTAGATTGTAAGGGCGACTCAGAAATATAATGTTATATTTTATCTATATCTTAAATTTGTATTTTATTACTATTTCATCTTAAATTGTATCTTATTTAATTCCATTTTAAATTGTATTTTATCAAATTCCATTTTGGATTGCTTTTATCAAGTTTTGGTGATGGTTTGTTGCTGGAACTTTGCATTTTGATATGGCCCAAGGGCTAATCAATAAAGTTGTTGTTGTTACCTGGAAAACCCAGGTAGAAAGCAAAGAGGACAGGTAAAACTCGAAAAATTAGAATATTGTGCAAAAGTTCATTTATTTCAGTAATGTAACTTAAAAGGGGAAACTAATATATGAGATAGACTCATTACATGCAAAGCAAGATAGTTCAAGCCATGATTTGTCATAATTGTGATGATTATAGCGTACAGCTCATGACAACCCCAAATCCACAATCTCAGAAAATTAGAATATTACACGCAATCAATAAAACAAGGAGTATACCTAGAACAATATCGGACTTCTGAAAAGTATAAGCATGCATATGTACTCAGTACTTGGTTTGGGCTCCTTTTGCAGCAATTACTGCCTCAATGCAGTGTGGCATGGAAGCTATCAGCCTGTGGCACTGTTGAGCTGTTATGGAAGACCAGGATGCTTCAATAGTGGCTTTCAGCAATTCTGCATTGTTCAGTCTCATGTCTCTCATCTTTCTCTTGGCAGTGCCCCATAGATTCTCTATGGGGTTCAGGTCAGGCGAGTTTGCTGGCTAATCAAGCACAGTAATCCCACAATCATTGAACCAGGTTTTGGTGCTTTTGGCAGCGTGGGCAGCATGGGCAGGTGCCAAGTCCTGCTGGAAAATAAAGTCACCATCCCCATAAAGCTTGTCTGCAGAAGGAAGTATGAAGTGCTCCAAAATCTCCTGGTAGACGGCTGCGTTGACCCTGGACTTAATGAAGCACAGTGGACCAACACCAACAAATGACATGGCTGTGGAAACTTCACACTGGACTTCAAGCATCTTGCAGTGTGTGCCTCTCCATTCTTCCTCCAGACTCTGGGTCCTTGGTTTCCAAATGAGATGAAAAAGTTGCTCTCATCAGAAAAGAGGACTTTGGACCACTGAGCAACAGACCAGGTCTGTTTTTCTTTAGCCCAAGTAAGATGCTTCTGATGTTGTTTGTTGTTCAGGAGCGGCTTGACAAGAGGAATACGACATTTGAAGCCCATGTCCAGGATCCATCTGTGTGTGGTGGCTCTTGAAGCACTGACTCCAGCCTCAGTCCACTCCTTGTGAAAGTCCCCAACACTTTTGAATGGCCTTTTCCTGACAATCCTCTCCAGGCTGCGGTCATCCCTGCTGCTTGTGCACCTTTTTCTTCCACACTTTTCCCTTCCACATAACTTTCTATTAATGTGCTTTGATACAGCACTTTAGGAACATCCAACTTCTTTTGCAATTACCTTTGGAGGCTTTCCCTCCTTATGGAGGGTGTCAATGATGGTTTTCTGCACAACTGTCAGGTCAGCAGTCTTCCCCAAGATTGTGATTCCTACTGAACCAGACTGAGAGATCATTTAAAGGCTCAGGAACCCTTTGCAGGTGTTATGGCTTAATTAGCTGATTAGAGAGGGACACTTTGAGCCTAGAATATTGCACCTTTTCACAATATTCTAATTTTCTGAGATTGTGGATTTGGGGTTTTCATGAGCTGTACGCCATAATCATCACAATTATGAGAAATCACGGCTTGAACTATCTTGCTTTGCATGTAATGAGTCTATTTCATATATTAGTTTCCCTTTTAAGTTGCATTACTGAAATAAATGAACTTTTGCACAATATTCTAATTTTTTGAGTTTCACCTGTAAATGAACATAAGTTGAACCTGGGAGCTCCTGTAACTATACCATCAACCCTTCAATTGCTGATGTGGTCAGATAATTCATGGGGAATAGACAGATTTAGGCATATCTTCTCCCTCTAGTCCTTGGACAGTTCTTCTTTCTCTAAATCCAATAAGTCTCCAAGCACATCTTGATTCAGAGATGTGGATCAGCCTGAACAGCGAAATGTGAGAAAGAAAGCCAGCTCTTACTTCTTCTCCACTTACAACTTTCCAACATCACTGGCTACTTTTGAGCATACATTTAGCTTTGAACTTGTATTCAAAGGTGTTCCACTATCAGCTGATATAAATCAATAGTTGGCCTCTTTAAGCAAGGTTCTGGGATAATGCTAGACCCATGTTCAGCTCTGTTTAAACAAGGTGTCAAGCTTCAAAGAAACTTTATTCTGCTTCACCCATTGCTGCTTCTTAGTTTGCCTATAAACCGGAGAGAAGGGGGAAATGAACAGAATGTTTCATTGCAGGTGTGAGAGGTCCAACATGGGAACCAAGGTCATTGGAGAACCATTGGCTGAGAACCAAAGATTTTTCTCATGACAATTATCTGATGCTTAATTATTATTATTAATTGGGAAATGTGACCTGCATTGTCATGAAGAAGGGAGGTTCTATACTTTTAACTTACTGAACTGGCACCAATTTTGCAGA
>JAKJMR010000962.1:181445-195306 GCA_024449315.1 Daboia siamensis | reverse complement strand
TTATTATTATTATTATTATTATTATTATTATTATTATTATTATTATTATTATTATTATTATTATTATTATTATTATGTCCCCATGCTTGATTTTTAGGACATTTCTTTTGTGGCAGACATTAAGTGAACATGGCATTGTAAAGCAAGCATGGCAATTATAAAACAAAGGCCACTATTGTTAAGCAAATCCATTACTCTGTTTTTTTGCCAGAACCAAAAGTCAGTTTCCAACAACAACAACAATAACAACAACAACAAAACCATCATAAATTTTTATCACATAATTATGGGATGTTGCAAATGATTGTGGATGCAGGCCAGTTGCTGAATGTCCAAAATACCAACGCGGGGATGGCCAGGCCATGGGAACTTTGAATCCAGGTTATTAATAGCCCAGGAATGCTCCATCAAAATTTTGAATGGTCACTAAGTAACTAGTCATATGTTGAGGACTACCTGCATAGTATTCCTCAGAATATAAATTCTCATGCACTGGGACATAATATACTGCAACATCTCTCTCTCTCTCTCTCTCTCTCCACTCTGAGACCTTTAAGGAAAGTGGGCTGTAGATACCATTTTGACATCAACCCTCCTGACTGCCAGAACCTTGGATAACTCCTAAAACCAATGCTTTGGATTACTGCAATATTATTCAGATAATAGACTGTATGACGAAAGTGTCACAGTTCATAGTTTAATTCTCTGTAGAAGGTTTGAGCTCCGTAGAACATCTGGCCACATGCTTCAGCTTTAGTGAAAAGAATGAAACTGGTCATATACTGCCTTCTGGTGGTCAATGTAACTCAGGACATACACTATCTCCCCACACAGAAGAAGGAAGGGTGAAGGTCTTGCGCATGGGAATATCATGTACTGTGACATCCATCTCTTTCTGCTCTTAAGAGCTTAAGAGAGGATGGATTTGCTAGAAAATCTGTTTTATTCTACAGAAATTCTGTTTTATTCTATAGAAAATTATAGCAGAGGATTATTAAATAGCCATACAGAATGGTAACAAAGGATGGTTACAAAGCCATAGAGCTCAAATAAAATGTACTGTACAGTGCACAATCACCATGTGCCTTGCTGCTTAATGGTTTTTCAACTGTCTCAACTCTCCTTGGAACATAAAGAAATCATAGATTATAACCATAGATGCACACTAAACACTGCCATCTTCTGGCTGAATAATTCTGTAGTTGTTGTAATACAAAATACATTCTAACTTGTATTCCAACAGGATTACATAAACCAAGTAGAACTTGACTGTGTGACCACTAACTGTGTAACCATAAAGAGGGCTGTACAGGGTTGGTTTTTAAGGTCAGCCAAAGTTGAACAAGGCCTATCAGTGCCGCAACTTCCCAAAAATATGACTCTGGGAATGAGTAACATAAGTTAGCTTTAGCCTCCACTTTGTTTCACATGAAGTTCACTTTTGGTTTCAGATGCAAAGCTAAAGTTTGAGAAGTTAGCAAAGTTTCATTCTCAGCTCAGCTCTCCAGCTGCTCTAAATCCCAGCTCTGGGCCTCAGCTGGCCCAGAAGACACTTTGATAATAACTTTGCACCAACTTCTTCAAGCTTCTTTCAAAATATTTTTCAGTGGCTGTTGCTTTCTAATGTTTATGGGCCTCAGTTACAATCCTCCTGAGTCAGAAGTGAAAACCAGCTTGACCTTTGGAAACAAGCAAAGCAAATGGCTGTAATTGGATAATTATAAGGAAAAGAGGAAAAGTGCCTCTATGTAATTCACTGAATTCAGTCTAGCTGCAGGAGCAGGTGCAGAGCTAAAGAAAAACATGTTTATGCCAATTCCCTAAAGGGGTTTAATATGCTAGCAACAGGTCAGCAAAGAGACAGTTGAGTTGGGTCTGTCTGTTTTGCAAGAAGTAAGAGTTACAAGACTAAAAAGTTTTGCAGCATTGTAAAGAGTGATTGAATGATTATTTTAATGTCTCATATTTCCCACTGGTAGTGTTGCCATGGAGCAACTTAGAAAGTTAGCTTCCAAATACATTGCTTCTTTTATGCTTTCTTGGAAGCTTGTCAGATTCAAGAGTTTTGTAGGACTTTTAATGCTGCCATTCTCTGTATTCTTAATAAAAATATTCCCTGAAAATATTGAGACACTGTTTTGGTACTGTGTTTCTTGAATGACCACCAGAAGCATAGCACTTTAGGGTTCAACTATGGGTACTTTTATGGGTTCCCATAATCCAACCAACAATTAGCCAACCAGAATTTTAGCTACTCTGTTTTTTGTCAGAGGTGTCCACAGGAAGGTCAAGTTGGCAGAGAGATGATATGATAATAGCCCCATCCCCTTTCAAAGTGTATGTTGGTGCACTTTCAAAGGGCATGCAGGTTGCATCATATCACTGTTTGCCATCATGTACATTCCCCACACCAATATGGGTGTCACTGTTCTGTGATCCCATCCACAGCTAAGCATACCCCTAACTCAAGGCACATCCCTAACCCATGGTCCCTTTTAACTGTGATTAAATTAGCCACAATTGGCTGAGTTCACTCAGCAGATTATGCTCTTAAATTTTGGTTTACAATGCTCCATAAATGATTCACAAAACATGCAGTAGAAAGCACTACAATATTCCATTCTATATGAGGCTGCTTTGGAAGACTACCCAGAAGCTGTAATTGGTCCAAATTCATAGTTATAAAGACTAACGTCCAAACTCTAGCTTGGTGTAGGATCTAAGAAAGCTTTTAGAAGACAATTATCCATGTCTAATAAATTGGAATATACCAGTAATAAATAAATATGTCAATGTATCAGGAATCTACTAGAAACTCTGAATTACATGAACAACAGGATATATGCTATTTAATCTAATAGGCTCAAAACACTTTAGAGCAGGAGAAAAAAATAACATTGAAATAAGAACTAACCGAAACCAAACAATAGCCTACCCATGTCAAAATCTTAAGATTCTTAACAGGATTCCCTTCACTACCCATTTAAAACAAAACTCTCAAGAAGAACCAGGTTTTATTATTGTCTCCCAAAAAACAGTATAGCTGCAACCAAGCTAAAATAAACATAGTAATTGTAATAATATCAACATTTATTCTGATGTATTAAAGGTTTATCATAGTTACAGACCAGCATCATAACATGGATAGACATGCATTCGGCATATACATGCAGAAAATATAAATATACAGATAAATATCTCCACAGGTAAGACTAAATCGCTTGAGTTCTTGTAAGCCATTGGAAAAAGGCCTGTGGACTGGGAGAGCTGAACAACTCGAAGTCTTAATCTCTGGACAGGGACTCCAATAGCACAAACATGCCCACTTTTTAAGAAATGTCATTGCATGTTTGGCCTTCAAAACGAATGGTGCTTTCTCCTTCTCTCACATTCCAGAGCAATTTATTTATGCTTGGCTCATTCTGGAGTTAGGATTGCTCTTGCTATCATCACATATGTTCAGGTTGTCCTCCACTTACAATAGTTCATTTAGTGACTGTTTAAAGTTACAACAGCACTGAAAAAAGTGACTAATAACCATTTTTCACACTTATGATCATTATAGCATCCCCATGATCAAAATTCAGACACTTGGCAACTAAATCATATTTATCACAGTTACAGTGTCCTGTAGTCATGTGACCACCTTTTGCACCCTTATAACAAGCAAAGCCAATGTGGAAACCAGGTTCACTTAACAATTGTGTTACTAACTTAACAATTTAACAACTGCAGTGATTCACTTAACAAATGTGGCATGAAAGGTCATAAAATGGGGCAAAAATCATTTAACAACTGTTGAAAGAAAAGTCTTCATCAGGGTCTAGTCCAAACTGGGAATAAATAAAATGGAGACTGCTTTAGAAAGAAGGTTGTTGTTTATTGAAGAGCAGAACCAGACAGAAATGTGACTCTGGGAAAGCTGACCACATGTAGCTAGGAGTGGTGGGTTTTTATACCTTCTTGGACTTTTATGTTTGGAGTTGTTCCTGTGGCATGAACTTTGACCTGAGGTTCAGTGTGCCTTTCTGGTATTCTAATGGTGGTGGGATGGCTTACTTCCTGTGTTGGATGGGTAAGGGGTTGCTGGTTCTAATCCTATCACTTTGCTATTGCTAGCTATCAGTTTTTCTGCAAGGGATTTCAAAACATCCTGTCTTGAATGGGCTTCTGCCTGCTAGTATTTGCTCATGAATGGGGCCTGATTCTTTCTGAATGGGATTATCAAATCTGCATTTTACAGACCTGGTCTCTGCCTAGTTTCTGCTTGGGACTATTAAGAAAAACTGGGCCTGCTTTTCTGCCTTTTAAGATCCTTTTGGGAAAATATTCTTTCCTTTTTAATATCCCCTCAAAATATTTTCTTCTCTAGGAGAGTGGGTGGGTGCTGACTTCCAACATTGTGATGAGAGTGAAATAGAGAGAAAAAATGGTTACAATTAAAGAAAAAAAATACAACCCAGAAAAAGGATTCAGTGAAATACATAATGGATGAAAAGTTTACTCCAAAATTGTGCCCCTTTTCTCTCTGTGTGCTAACCCAGTTCCAAATGGGGCAGCTGGATCGCTTAGGTGTGAAGGTATTTTCTTTCATAAGACCTAAACTCCATAAAGAAGTTGCAGATAAGTTTTATCAGTTTTCTGTTTGTTATTTTTATATTAGTTATTTGAACCTCTCAGTTTACCCCAGATTGCTCCCAATAGTCTTGGGTCAAAAGGAGCCCCACTACCACCACTTCTCCCATAAAAAGTGTTGAATTTGTCCACTTCCTTATGCACAGTATGACCACTCCTGATCCAAACCACAACACTCACTATATTGGGTGGCCTAATTTCATCTTGGGTCACAACTAAAAAATTATGAATTTTTTAATACTAGTTTCTGTGGAATCCAAATTCAGGATCCAAAGCAAATAATCAAGGTTCATTGCAATGTTTATTAGGCAGTATAAAGTATGGAAGGCTGAAGTAAGATCAAAAGCACAGTCATGGTTTCACTTCACTTAATATCCAAGTTGCTGGTGTCAGTTCGTTGCTAAACAAGAACTACTTGTAACTTCCCTTAACTTTTGACCTTATTATGAGCACTCTTTCTCATACAATTAATACATATGAAAAAATTAAAATGTTAATATTCATTTTTTAAAAAAATCCTCCATTCTCCATAGAGAATTCTTTCTAACTTCAGCCTAGGTGTATAAGGTGTTTCATTTCCCTTTTATGGGAAAATACCTATACATATTTCCACCTGGTCACTATGACCAGTTTAGCCAGAATTTTGCTGATAAAGTCACTTGGGGTCATTGTAGGCTTGACTCCTCCATAGATAGATATATTAGGGGTGACTAGGCCATTGTCTTGCTTTATTATGTGGCACTCCTTTGATTTTTGGCCTCTGAAGATGGCATGCTGTCTCGATTGTCTTCTGCCATTTGCTAGTTGTTCACTGTCCCTCTCAATTGTATAGGCAACAGGAAAAGCAATGACCATTTGAATCTGCAAAATTGTCAGTGCTTGTTCTAGAACAGGAAACTGCTGACAGAATGAAAAAGGCTGTGTAGAATCTCTTCCTGAAGATGTTATCACTGGACTCAGTGATGGTAGACAACTATTGACAGATTTCCAACCTGTCTTTTTGAAAAAAAAGGTTGTTGATAATGTGGTGGTGGACCAACTTCACATCAGTGTAGATAAAACAAATTTTCAGTCACAGTTCAAGCCTGGAATTAAAGTCTGCACATGTTCAAGTGGCCAAGGTTGAGAAACATTGCCTTAAAAGATATTCAGAAAATGCAGTTGTTTCAAATAAACCCACATACTTTGGGGCTTCCCCATTAGGGAGCGCCACATTTTGGGACATTTATTTGGTTGCCAATTGGTTTCAGGGTCCACTTAATATACAGTTTTTGACCTATAAAGCCCTTCATGGCATGGCCCTTGGATAGCTATAGAATCATCTTCTTAAGCTAGTATCATCCTAACCACTTAGAACTACCAGAAAAAAAGTGCAAATCCAACACTTCTGAGAGGTTTCTTTTCTGTTGCAGCACCTCTATTTTTAAATAGCCTTCCTGTGGAGATCAAACTGACTCCTTCTTGCTGGTCCCTTCATTTGACCTGAGGTTATTTGAGTTGATTTGATATGGCTTTTATCCTCTTTGCATTGTTAAACTTGTATTATGTTTTTTTTATTTTGTAAGGGATACATTCTATATTGTGACAGAGAAACATAAAATAAAAATTTCAAAAGGAATGGGAAAATCTTGTAAAATAGTGCAATTTAAAAGATGAAACAGATTCTGGAATAAATCAGTGAAAACTTTCCTCAGAATTGTAGTGTTTTTAGGAGCTATCCACAATGGAATTGTCAGAATAGCTGACAAAATTGAAATTATTCAATCATATAACATTTAGTTTACAAAAACAACTTAGCTTGGAATCACATATTATATTACAATGGATATAAAGTTTGATTTCACTCTGCATTTCTAGCATTTGTTGAATAAGCTTCAGAAGAGACAATAGTAATAATAACATGACAATAGCCATAAAAAAATAAAGCCACTATCCTAAACAGATAGAAAATACTTCTCACTAAAGTGGAGATTGTGCCTAGAATATTAAAAGATTTGTCTAGAACAGCATTTGCCAGTCTTGGTAGATGTATAGACTTCAATTCTGAGAATTCCCTTTTGGTATCATCATTACAATCTGTAGAAATTAAAGTCCACACAAACTAAAGTCTGATGCAAATGTTATTAGTGATAGGAGAGCATGTATGTGAATTTATGATCTGGAGAGGCAAAATGCAGAAAAAGACCTATTTATGTTTTAACTATTAGCTGCTCCTTTATATTCAGATCTGGTCTCATTAAAATAATGTAGCACTTGGGTATGAAGATGCACCCCAGCAGGCCAGCACTGGAAGCCAAGATCGAGAAGACCTGCACAGCCACCATGTATTTCCCTTTGGTGCTCAGGTAGGTGGGTACAAAAGACACCCAGACACTACAGAAGACCAGCATACTGAATGTAATCAATTTGGCTTCATTAAAGGCCCCAGGGAGGTTCCTGGCCAGGAAAGCCACTATGAAGCAGATGCTGGCCAGGAGGCCCATGTAACCAAGAGCAACATAAAACATAGTAAGAGACCCTTCATTGCACTGAAGCACAATCTTTCCTGGTTGAGACTGCATGTCAGAATCAGGAAATGGAGGAGAGACCACCAGCCAGATGCTGCAGATAACCACCTGAATACTGGAAAAACAAAGGATGATGGAATTAGTCAATCTCTTTCCCAGCCATTTTCTCACTCTGTTTCCTGGCTTTGTGGCCAGAAAAGCCAGTACCACCATGATTGTTTTAGCCAAGACAGAAGAGACAGCAACTGAGAATATGATGCTAAAGACTGTTTGTCGGAAAAGGCAATTGACTCTCCTTGGATATCCAATGAAAAGGAAGGTGGTTAAGAAAGAAAGCAGCAGTGAGATGAGAAGGATGAGGGAGAGGTTCTGATTATTGGCTTTGATGATGGGAGTATCTGTGTATTTAGTGAAGATTGCTAACACTGAGGCAGTAATTAAGGACAAAAAGACTGCAAGTGAAGCCACAGTGATTCCCAAATATTCTTGATAGGAGAGAAAGGTTATTTCCTTAGGGAGACATTGATCTTGCTCCTTACTTGGATGCTGATCTTCTGGACATTTGGTGCAATAATCTGCATCTGAAGAGAAGCACATATTTAATATTTTCTGTTTTATTTTTTTTTCCATACCAGTAACAAGAAAACCTTATAGGGTAAAAGTAGAAGAAAGAAAATAATAAAGGTTAGGTATGAACTGAGGCTAATGAGGGATTATCCTTTTCCCAGTTCCTTATCATTGGTTTCATGAGCAGAACAAGCAAGGTACACCCTAGAGGCAAAACATTTACCTTTTTCATTAAGTTATTTATTTATTTATTTATTTATTATCATATTTCTTTAGTGCCCGTCTCCCTCAGAGAGAGGCTTTTTGCTAAACAATTGCCTTTTATCAAAGAGCTTCTGATTTTTTTTCACCCACCTTTCTGACTGGAGAAGGTGCCTTCTGCACAGGAAACACAGTCATAACAGCAAATGGGCTTCCCTTCATGACCCACCTTGAAAAATCCAGACTGACAACTTTCCACACACCTGGAAGGAGGTAGACTCTAAATAGAAAAAAAAATGGGGAATATAAAAAAATACAATTTAAGGATGACTTGTTGAATAAAGAAATAGTAAGGCAAGAGTTAGCAAGGCTCTAATAGGAATTTCAGATCCAGACCAAATTTAACTTTAAAACAGCAACATTGGGACTATTTTTATGATTAACTCTTATCAGGTAACTGTACAATGCTTTATTCAGTTTATTAAACTGAGAAGGGAACCATGGTAATTTAAAATACCCAAGAAAAACAATTATTCCATCAAACTCTGGCTTAGTTTCCTGTCTTTTCTATTATTTGTTATAGGTTTTATTCTGTAGGAATCTTAAGACTGCTAGCTCCCCTATCTAATGTGTAAAACAGGCAATTTGGAGTTATAAAAATAAAAAAATAGAAATGAATGTCATTGGTTTTTCCTACCTTGTTAAACCACTGGGGCCTTAAAATGGTATCTTGGTCAATGACAAATCTGGGTTCCTGAGATTTCTGTCTTGCAAAACTTCCAAATTTAACTCTAAGTAGAGATTTATTTGGAAATTTCACATAGTTCACAATATCAAAGTCAGCAGCCAGCTTGCCATTCTTGTCCAAATACACCCCATCCATGGAACTGTTGCGAAAGTGGGTGTTTTGCAGGAAATGATGAAGCTGGCATGGTGAAGACAAGATCATCAATAAGAAAAAACTGCAGCCTTTTATAGAAGAATCACATTGTCTCAATTACACCCTTTTCAAGCTAGGGTTTTTCTGATTCTTTATTTAAAGACCCTCAAGGCATTTTTTTTTTTATCTTCTGTTGAAGCAACCTTCAATTTCTGGTCATTTTATGGACATATCAATGGAATTTTCTTGTCAAAAACAACAAAATCATTTGCTATTGTTTTGATCATATATGCTTTGCATCTCCCCAGTCCAGTCTGCAACCCTGGGATTTTCTGTGAATCTCTTACCCAAATACCAGGCCCAATTCTACATAGTTTTCAAGTGCAGACAAGTTCTACCAAATAAAGTCACCTGCTCAGTCCTGATTCAGTGCTGATTTTATGTTCAAATTCTTGTGAACTAAAATTTTCACTTTTGGAAAGAATTTGAGATTATAAATATTATTTATCATAAAGCAATGCATTTATTTAACAGCCTGTCTCTTATTCATTACCTTAAGGATGTATACATAGCATCTCCTACTCCCATTCTTCCCCATAACAACAATCATTTTGGGTCTCCACAATTCTAGCTCAACATTTTTATTACTACTTTTAAGAGTTAACCCAAGAAGCAACAATTCCAAGATCAAAGATGTTAGTAATAGCAAGAAGCAACCATTAGGAATACTTTTCTCTCATTTGCTGGAAAAGACTTAACATTTTCTACTGAGGCAGCCATTAAGATTTTGATTAAATATGTGATGTCAGTAAAGAGGCAAACATTTTTCCTTAAGGACTCCATTTACAGAACAGAAACTCTTGAATACAGAAGCAACAGGGTCTCTTCATAGAGCCTATTTTATTCCCCAAATCAACCCATATCAGTCTCAATCTATATACCGTATTTTCCGGCGTATAAGACGACCCGGCGTATAAGACGACCCCTTACTTTTAAGAAGATTTTCAAGGTTTTTCGTCTTATACGCCGGAAAATACTGGAAAGAAAATGAAAGAAAATGAATGAAAATACTTACATGTATTTTCCTCCCTGTCCTTCGCAGAGGCGAAGTCCCGAGTTCCCCAGCCGCGGCGGGCCAGCTGGGAGCCTGCCCACGCCCGCGGCTCCGGCGGCGGCAGCGAGACGGCCGCGCGAAGCAGCTGGGGGCCTGCCCGCGCAGCCGTTCTGTTGCTGCTCCCAGCTGGCCCGCGCGCGTCACCTGGGGGCTTGTCCACGCCCGCGGCCCCGGCAGCAGCAACAGAACGGCCGCGCGGGCAGGCCCCCAGCTGCTACGCGCGGCCATCTTGCTGCTGCCGTGGGAGCCTGCCCACGGCTCCGGGACACGGCTGGTAACAAGAGCCGACGGGCAGCGCGGCCTTCGCGTGGGGAGAGCCGCCCGACGCTCCCGCCAAGCCATGTCCCGGAGCCGTGCCGGAAATAGCGCCGGGCGGCCCGGCTTTGGAACGCTCGACTGATTTTTTTTTCCGGCGTATAAGACGACCCGGCGTATAAGACGACCCCCCAACTTTTAAAAAAATTTTCAGGGGTTAAAAAGTCGTCTTATACGCCGGAAAATACGGTACTGTAGTATGCAAAGTTAGTCATTGGAATAAATACCTCTTGCAAAAACTTTGATGTCCACCCACATGTATTTACTTTACCATCCTCAATAACTGATAGTAACGAGAAGAACAAGAGTGCAAAAGTTGGGTTGAAACTTAACATTAAGAAAACCAAGATCATGGCATCTGGCCCTCTCAATTCCTGGCAAATAGATGGGGAAGAAATGGAGGTAGTGACAGATTTTGTTTTCCTGGGCTCCAAGTTCACCGCAGATGGGGACTGCAGCCAAGAAATTAACAGACACCTGCTTCTGGGGAGGAAAGCCATGGCAAATCTAGACAGCACACTAAAAAGCAGAGACATCACCCTGCCAACAAAAGTGCATATCGTCAAGGCTATGGTCTTCCCAGTTGCAATGTGTGGCTGTGAAAGTTGGACCATAAGAAAGGCTGAGCACCAAAGTCCTCTGAACGATGGTGCTGGAGAAGACTCCTATGAGTCCCTTGGACTGCAAGGTGATCAAATCAATCAGTCCTAGAGAAGATCAACCCTGACTGCTCTTTAGAAGGCCAGATCCTGAATTTGAAACTCAAATACTTTGGCCACCTAATGAGAAGGGAGGACTCACTGGAGAAGAGCCTAATGCTGGGAAAGATTGAGGGCAATAGAAGAAGGGGACGACAGAGAATGAGGTGGCTGGATGGAGTCACTGAAGCAGGAGGCCTGAGCCTTAAATGGACTTCAGAAGATGGTAGAGGACAGGAAGGCCTGGAGGAATGTTGTCCATGGGGTCACGATGGGTCAGACATGACTTCGCAGCTAACAACAATAGTGTTACTGGTAACATTCACAATTCTTGAGTTTAGTTGAGATCTCTTTGATGGAACACAAAATACCTGCCAAGGTCGCAGCCTTTCCAGTTTCAAGGCATTTCCACCTATCAGCCTGTATCTGGAGAAAGAGGCAGCATCTAAGGCCCTTGCCACAGCCCAGATGGTATTGTAAACACGATAGCTGTGAGAAAGGGTGTTTTCAATCTCCTTCTGCAACCCAGTGTCCAGTTCTTCTCTCTCTTTGCATCTAACCCACCTTTTAGCAGGGAAGAAATGCTTTTCAGATGAACACATGAAAGCTTTCGTGGCAAACCGGGCAACTGAAGAGTAGAGGACTTCAGCTGTGTCATATTTTATCCAGTTCTTTGACTGGATGGAGCAAGAGAAAATACCATCAACATATTGGAAAGTTTTATGTCTCAAATTCAAAGAGAGATCCCACATAGCTGTGACCACCCAGATTTTTCTTATTTTAGGTTTTATCAAGAATGTAAATAGGTTCTCAATTATATCCATCCCATAGAAATACATACTCTGCAAAGTAGATTCTGCGTAATAAATAAATACATTGACTTGTCTCCATTTGTAGTACAAAGCAGGGTTAATGCTAAATGGCTTAGTTTGCACCATTGGGATCCTCTGCAAGAAAACAGCACAAATGCTATTTTTGGCCAGTAAAGGTGTTAGAGTTTTCAAGAACTTTTCTCCATTGTCAGTTTCTGGAACGACAAGAGCCACTGAAGTCCATCTGAAATGCTGCAGCAGTTTAATAATCCCTGCATATTGGATTCCTTCTTTTGGAAGCATCCGGTAGAAAAAAGGAAATTGGGTTTTATCATTCATATCATCAGAAACAAAAGCATATGAGATCTGGAGAAAAATGAAGAAAGTGATAATGCCCAGCAAAATCTCTCTTTTTTTTCCCCACTTTAAATTGTAAGTAAATTGTAAATTGGGAGATAATCGTGAGAGGGAACAAGACTAGTTCTATTTCTTCAAGGAAGGTCCAGTTCATGAGAACACATAATCCCTTCTCATTCTCACTGGCTATTTGTAACTATGAATTAAATTAAACTGTTTAATATATGTGTCCATTCAGATGCAGAGTATGGAATTCCCCAATATTCTCCTACACTTCCAAAAGAGACGAAGCTTTCCAGAATTTCATTTCACTTTCCCAATTGTCTTTCATAACACCAAGGAACACATTTCAAAATGAGAACCTGCTTACTTTTCATGGACAACCAGGAACAGCTAAAGATCTTGCCATCGTATGGATCACTGGTGCTCATGAAACCCAATTTAAGGATATTATGGATTCTATCCATTCCTATGGCAAATGGATCCCAAGTATTTACTCTTTTAGCCAGCAGTGCATAAGCAGACCAGTGCCCTGTTCAGTTTGATATACTAGATAAAGCAACAGTTGACTTCAGGGAACTATCTATTTAGCTCTTCTGGAAAATATACGCATGTGGTTGCCACTGTCTTATTCTGGGATGTTTTTTGAGATCCCAGACCAACGTATAGCCCTGGACACATTCATCCAAGTCCTAAGCAAGACTGGTGATTAGGAAGAACTACAAGATCCATAGTTGGATCTGGGTGGTCATTTCTTGTCTTCCACATTTCACCTTAGCAGACCATGTAGCATCTCTCCACATATTGCTTTCAAAGTTCGATAAATAAGTATCCTTATACCTCCACCTCTAAACATGCTTGCTAAGAGGAAAGTCCAGGGCATTGCAGTAAAATATTCATAAATGACTGGAGTCAAATGGTAGTATTTTTCACTGGGTTGAAGGCACCTCAGAAGACAGATTTATGTCTCCTTAGGACACTGATTTTACCTTTCAAAATTCATTGGCATAATAAATGAAAAAATAAATAAATTTCTGCCGCAAAATAGGAAAACTCTAAAACATCTTTTTTGACACCCCTTTATAAGCCTTTTTTCTTTATAAATCTTTTTTTTGTGTGAAGTCCAGCTTGAATATTTATTGCCCGTCCGCTAAATGCTTGGGGTCTTCCTAGGTCAAAATTTATTATGACCTTGTTTCAAATCCACAAAACTTACCTGTGGGATTTTGTAGATGCCCAGCATGGTTGCAATATGGTAAGAAAGGTCAGAATTGGTGCCTTCAAGAAGGGCTAGCAGGTTTTTTTCTCTTCCACATTTGTAGTTTGGGACATTTGCTTCCCCAGCAGAAAGAAGATCTAGTAAGGCTTCAGCATTCATTTCTGCATTGAAATTACTGTCATGGATGTTGTAACCCAGAGTGATGTTGGGTAAGATGAGGGGGTTCTGGTTGATCTCATGGATGGCAATCAAGAAGGAAAGGAGGTGGCAGTTTTCCTGTCCTTGTTTCCTGCATAAATTATGTATCATATCACTGTCCAAATTCAGTATCAATGTGATTCACATATTTCTTCTTTGACTTAAATGGAGATACATAAAGATCTTAACTCAGGAAGACTATTTTTTATAATGTGGTGACCAAAACTGGATGCAGTATTCCAGGTATGGTCTTACTAATGTTTTATAAAGTGATACTAATACTTCACATTATTTTGATTCTATGCCTCTGTTTATTTAATAATAATAATAATAATAATAATAATAATAATAATAATAA